>JBBBVU010000009.1:25709446-25727961 GCA_037177055.1 Atherinosoma microstoma | reverse complement strand
TCCCCAAAAAAAGGCGATGGTAAGTAATGATTAAATTGTATGATCGGAGCTGCTACAATTTGCTGCCAGCAAGCGGCACATTCTAGAGTGTTTTCTATGGTATATATATATACATGGTATATTCAGTGGTTTTCTGCCATTGTGACAAAGCATCTGAACATTTTTACTTCAGTGCTTACAAAATGCCAAAGGGGCGATGGATTTTGAGGGCATTGACTATTTATATGAGAAAGAAATTTCCAATCAAGAGGTGCTGGTGGAAGCAATTGAAATGGTTATAAGGCTCCTTTCAAAGGTTAATTCAACTCAGACTGTGGCAAAAGATGTTAGTTGTGTAAAGTCAACTGTATCTAAAATTTGTACAAACAAAATGGGAAGGTTGTAAAAGGGGAACATGCAGGTAGAACAAGGAAGATGTCAAAGCATCTGGGCAGACAACTCAAGAAATAAACCTGAATGTTACTGATTGAACTGCGAGAAACTAGCTTCGGGACATTGGATTTGCATCTAGAAAACCATTACTATTACTAAGACATAGACAGAAGAGAACAAGGTTATAGTGAGCAAAAGAGAAAGCAGCTATGGGCTGGGGGTAAGTGGATGGAGGTGATGTTTAGTAATGAATCATTAATCTTCATTTTGGCAGAGATAATGACAGAACTGTAGTCTGGTGCAGGACCAATGAAACATACAGTATAAAGATATTTGAGACATGATGGCTTGAAGAAAAAGAAAAAAAACACTATATTCGATGATATATTTATATTACAAATAAGGAGATGGATACTAAATTCTCAAGTGGACTTTGAAATGTGGACACTTCTTATTATTTCATTTCATCAATGTTTTCATAAACTTCAAGTCTTTTTTTTCCATTTTTATCAACTTTCTCCAAAGCAATAATTTGATTTGTACTTAAAAATAATCTTGCTGGAAACTCAACTAGTGACATTTAAGTCCAGGATATTCTTGTCACAAATCAGATTCTCAATTATATGTGAGCTTGTGCTGGCATTATGTGACGTCAGGTATATGTCAAGTTAGAGGAGAGGGGGAAGAGTCTGTTCAACATAAAACAGTAAAAGATTTCAACCTTGCATTTCATGTATTTTAAATTTCCCAGTGTTTACAGTGCACTGTCCTGTTTAGCTCTTTATCTTGTGTAAAATATGGAAACTTTGCCAGGGATGATCAGCATGGTCACTGGAAAAAACACATTGTCAGCTCTCTCGGGAAGGAATTAATGGAAATGAGAGTAAAGCGGAATCAACTTGCCCTAGGTTCATCGACACAATATCATTGTGCCCTTAGGCCAAATACTGTCATCATACTGGCTGCTCTGGGACAGAACGTCTCTGCCTATGTGTATGCATGTGGACCTCAGTGGGTATCTGCATGATTCAAATGTGTGTATTTCCAAATGCAGTCTTACTCCAGAATGAGCAATCATTAAATCGTCCCACAGTGCAAGATGTAGCTGTGAAAGTGTTGCTTGTGTCTGGATTTGTACAACATTGTGATATCTCTATACCATGCATTACATGAAACTCTTACACATGAAAAAAATCAAAAATAAATTTACTTCCAAAAGCTCGAAAACCATATCATGTTAACCTTTTTCTTTGCTAATTTAAAAATGCCTATGCTTTACAATTAAAACTGCCACAAAAGTGATGTTTCACAACTATACCATGTCCAAAAACACCTATAGAAAGATGTAACATCACTAAAACGAGTTTGAGCCACATCCAACCCAATACTGCAACTTATAAACATTTAGGAAGTTGTTGATGTGAGTGTTTTCTTTTGTTTTGTTTTGTTTTTTTTGTTTTTTTGTTTTTTTAAATCCTTTCTGTTGTCTGCATTTGCAACACCATATCACACGCTCTGTTTTATTGCAAGGGAATATGTTTTCCTAACCTCAATCTTCTTATTTAAATAATCTGATTTACATTGCTGATCCTTAAAGGTCCACTATATAACTTATGCTATTTTCTCAGTGACACGCCCCCTATCGACGGCTAATTTGGCATCCATCTTGGATCCTACCTGTATTGTGAGCTCTCTCCAGACAGTAAAAAACAGTCTTTTCTCGACTCTTGTCTTATATCTTGCTCCTCTTTGGCTCTCCTTAGTTTCCTCTCTTCCTCCAAAAATGTCTTCAAACATTTCTTTGCTGAATCCGCCGACGTGTGTTCAAAGCGACGGGTTTGTTTACATTCACGTGCTAGCGTGTAATGCATGAGCAAAGTGAAACTTAGCAGGCAGCATCCTGGTCTATAGTGCGGTTTGTCAGCTACGACAGCCCTAGAAATGCACATAATAAATGTCACTGTGCCATCAAACGAGTCCCGAAAACGGGGTTTCAAGGTCGAAAAGTTATAGTGGGTCTTTAAGAATCTAATTTTTTATACCTTTATAAATCAATTTGTAATATGGAAAACTGCAAGAATACAGGGAATATGTAAGGAGTGCCTAATAATATCTTTGTGTGAGAGGCAGATCTCAGTAGATATTTACATGATTTAAATGCATTTGTCAATACATGTTTCTTATGAGGACAAGGATCACTAAATAATTTCACACCAGAGCCTTTAGTTCATCCTATCGGCAATCCCTTCCTCATTGCTGACTTGTACATCTGTAACAAATGTTGTGATGAGAATTTTTGATATGTGGCTTGAGGCAGTGAATTTTGTATGCAAGCCTTGCTGCTGATTATATTTTGGAATAATCACTCCATTACATGAACATGACTCCAAGGCATACTGTGTGTAGTGTGTTTCTTCAAAACAAATACATTTTTTATCAATGCAATAGTTGTTTCATCCATGGTAAAACATGCGCTTCCTTACAACATAAAAAAAACAAAGTTGTCTCGTTCATAGTGCAAATGGAGAAAATACCCATAACAATTTAAAATCTTTGTGATTGTGTGGTTTTCTTTCATTCCGGCTAAAACTGCTCAATTTGTGTGGCAAAGCAATTGATGATGGCACAAAAACTATGTCACTAGATTTAAACCAGTTCTATACAAACAATGTCAGTAGCTATGTTTCCATTGACAAATATTTCATCTATCCAATTGAAATCAATCTGATCAGAGATTCCAGCCGACAAGTTTTCATGGACGCTGGGTAAAATGATCCGATCCATTGTGTGTTTATATGATGGACAGATTTAATATGATTCTAACACTTTTGACATGTGCAGTGCGTACTAGTTTTCTTTTTTTACTTTGAACATTTTGACCGTTGAAGAGCTTAATAATCCTGAAACTCTTTCAGTTTCCAACAAAAATATATCTGCCATAGTCCCATTCTGTTTTGCTGCTGCAATTGTTCAAGACTTCCCTGAATCTTGTTACATCATGTAACCCCAGCGTGGTTCAAGTATATCTGGAAATTATCGGAATTAGGTTATTTTTTCCTGCTTATCCAATCGTGAGAAGGTTTAAACCACCCTTCTCGATCGGATCGGAAATTCTTTCCGATCGAGGTCAATCGGATCAGCTGAGGTGTTTACATGATGCATTTTTATTCTGACTGGATGTTAGATCTGATCAAAAGTGCTCCATGTAAACACAGCTAATATTATTAATATGCATGACCCAAGGGAATGTTACATTCAAGCATCTTTGATACTTCAACTTAAACAACATCTATTTACCTATTCACGTTACAGCATGGCCACAACATAAGTATTTCATCTCAGCCTACTTTATGATTCCCAACAGGGACACAAAGGAGTAGTATGATAAAATAGTATGATTTTTTTATATGCTCAAAGGAAAGGGCAGAAACAACAAACCTAAGGAAAAAAGTCCCAAACACTACATCTGCAAGGAGCAGAATTATTCACATAGTAATCTTTAACTGTGTTATATATCTGCTGATGTAAATCAGTTGCATTCCACATTTCTTTAATCACCCAATTTAAAGCCACATTCTTATTTTACTTGCACTGCTGGAAAAATGTTGTTTTTGGTTTCACAGCAGTAAATTTCATGATTGTGGTGTCAGTATAAATTACATGGCATGCATAAATGCAGACTAAAAGGTTCTTTAAGTAAAGTCTAATTCCGTTACCTCTGTAGCCTATGACTAAACCAAATTTTGTGCATTACAGTATGGCTACAGGTGTCGTGCATGGGGGGTTGAGTGTCTGAATAGTAAGCATAGCGCTTTGGCGGAGCTTCGATGGGGGTCTGCTCTGGTTTCAATGCAACATGGCTAAATTGACAGCCTACAGGGACACAAATACTGCAGAAATCACAATCATGCAGTTTCTTCGGCGCAATGGACTGGTGAGGAGTTAAACCACAAACTGGCATAAAATTCACTGCAAAAGCCACAGGTGCTTCCAGGAAAATGTGTTACCATCAATGGACCCATGTGGAGCAGGATGGATTCTATTCTGAATGCAAAACAACTTTGCTTAAGAAAAGAAAAATATCCTTATCCATTCTCATGGGTAAGTACAAACTCATTGGATTTGTGAGAAACTAAAAGTTCATGATGTATAGTTTTATCAAAGAGCAAGTGACTCATGTCAGTCCCTTTGGGGGCAAACACAAACAAAACAATTATCTACTCATGAATTAAAACTTATCCCTCTCTCACCTTCGCCCTTCCTCCCTCACGTTGAAGGTTTGATGAAGAATCGGTCAACTGTGAGCATGTGACGGGAACTGCATTGTTCATGGACGATCAACCCTCGCAGAAAAGTCTGAGGCAATGATGTGTTAGCACATCCTCCCGAGATGAGTCACCCTGATGCCTTCTGACAGGCCTCATTCCACTAGTGCGAGAGGCTAACCAAGAGTGCAGCTTGGCCCCAAACACATGCTTCAGGGCAGACTCCATCTGGCCCAAATGAGACCAAGAGAGGGGATGTTAAAAATAACCAACAGGAAAGGTATGGCAGACAGACAGGGCAGGGATGAGATGAAAGCATGCAAGCACAGTGGTAGGCTGCCACTGAGGCAGAACTTTACAGCAGCCTGGGATGGGCAAACAAGCTTTATTGATTTGTTTTGTTTTTCTGACAGGGTAAGGTTCAAATGAAAACATAATCCCAACAGTTAAGCCTATCCAAAAAATGCTCAAAAATGTGAAGCAAGTGCTAATCCACTGATTAATCCATTGAACTAACAGTACAATACTTTTGACTTTTCACAGCTTTTTTATTTTAATATATATTCAGTCAGCTCCAACAATATTATCCTGGTGGATGGACATATGAATGGCATTTTCATAAAGCAGCCTGGATTAGTATCTAATCTTTCATTTTGAGAGGGATCAAAGACAGTCTCACCATTATGGGGATTATTTTTGGTGGTTAAAATATTGCCTTTTTTTCAGCTAAACAGAAGCAGAAAATCAAATGCTCATTTATGACTGAGTAAAAGAAAAAATAGACCAATAACAAGCCACTGATTAAATGTAATTGAAACTCCATACACCACTCAGAAACAATACTAAGACGACTGACAGATGAGGATATCAACATTGATCGTCTTTATTCCATTGGAAATGTTGAGCGCTAGCATTCCAATTTGCAGCATTCCCCGATGGCATTGGACAGTTATTTGCAAGATCATGTGTCTTACACTGTAATGACCAAAACAAGTTATCAGAAATTCTTGAGGAACACAACAAACAACTCAGCGAGTTGATCCAGCCTGCTAACTCCTCAGATCAGCCAGCCATCAGAAGGATGTGCCAACAAACTTGATCTACTGAGGCTCCAATCGCATCACATAGGACCAAAATGATCAGCTGTCAAGGCGCTGGTGCCAAAAAACACAAGACACCTTAAGAGGTCATTGTTTATACCCCAATAGGTTCGAGATGTTCTGGCAGCATGAAAAGGACTTGCACAATTCTAAATATGTTGTTTTACTGTTGTATTGGCTGTTTTTAAAGCTGCTTGTTTTTTGCTTGCTTTTTTGCTTGCTTTTTTTTTTCACACCTCTCTTTAAAAACATTAATCTTGATTCCATGTGTAGTCCAGTTTGGGTGTTTTCAAAAACACCCAAAAACTGCTCCACCCCTGCTTTTTTTTCTCTCTTCCATAAGTTCTTATCATCTCACCAGACTGTAGGCAAAAAAGACAGATATCAGACCGCAGACTCTTTTGAAGACCTGCTCTCTGCTGTTATGCTCGGTTGTGGAAAGATATCTGTCCATTTCCTCTGAAAAAATGGAAGAAAAGATTCAAAAGTTCAGTTAGGATGCATGATCCTGAGCCTCAAGCCTGGCATCACCGCCACACAGCTCTATCTTTTGGCTGCTTGCCTTCCTGCTGCATTCTGGTATCTTCGTGTTTGGTTAGTGGAACTTGGATAGGGGGGTAGTGGGATGGGTGGGGATAAGAGGGTTGGCTAGGGATGAACTGACAGGTTATTACTGGCTTTGTGGGGGATTAGTCCATAAAAGCCCCCTCAGCCCCATGGCCAGAACTGCCAGAACCCCGGCAAATAAGATAAAATAATCTCTGTAAAAATGGACAGAGACCAAGAGAGAGACAGTCAGAGAGGGACTGAGATACCTACATGTCCTGTTGTTCCTAAACGAAAAGAAATATTGTTTTTAATCTGTCCTAATTTTTTTGTTTCTGTTTTTTTTTCTTATTTCTTCCTTTCTTTTTTTTCTTTTTTTTTGAAAAATTGTGCCTGGGGACATGTCAGTTGGAATGAGATTAAACTCCCACAGTATAGAGATGGGAACCCAGTGTGGAATACATATAAAATGCTTAGAGCTCCTGTTTAGAAGAGCTATGTTCTCTCATCTGGTTCAATAGATGAGAATCTGACTCATGTGGGCTGTTGCATAAGCAGGTGCAATCATTTTCAGGAACCTAATTTGTTTAGAGATTAGGATAATGCCTTAAAATAAAAATTTGCACTGTGATTATGTGGTTTGACTCAAGTACCAAAAGGTAATGACTGATTCCGCTCCAATTTTAGATACAGGGAAAAGGTAAGAAACAGGACAGCACCAAAATGAGCATTTTAAAGTAGATAAGTAGTGCACTGTAGTCTGGTTATAATGTTAACAGAGCAATTACACGCAGACGCCTGGATCAAATATAATGAACAGTAAATAATGAATTGATTATACATTTAACTTCCAGCTGATTTAATTTATTGTGGCGATATAGACAGAACACAGAATCAAACTGAGATTTTCACATCAACGTCAGAATGAGTTCACATCATTAAGTGCATGCCGTCTGCACACCATTTAAATAGTGTATCCACCCAGCTATCTTACTCACATTTAGTCATAATAGTGTATACATGTTACATCACGTCCAACAACCAGTTCAAATATGCTGGCTAGAAATCATTTTGATTTAACAATAATGAAAGAACATGGCTCTAAAAGTATGAAGTGCATTGATTAAGCACAACAGTATCACAACAGGTCTGATAACTCACCTGGTAAGACATCATGATGTTTTTCTGAATGTTAACACAAGCAGCACAAGCAAGGAAAACAACATGTAAGATTAAGACATGAATACTAAAAACTTTTCTAATCCCAAGCTTGGTCATACCTCTGCAAGATCAGAGAACTTTAAATCAGCTAATGCCAGATTTTACCGAGTGTGGTTTAGAGCAGTGATCCTTAACCATGAAGCCTGGAGCTTCACCCAGAGGGCAGCAAACTTTCAGTTTTGCACCTGTGCGAGGGCTGCAGGACTCCATTATTAGTTGAAATATGATTGTAATCTGTGAGAGGATCAGTTGTGATACTGGTTCCCATCACTTGATTTGAGTCTTGTATTATTTCAAATTATTTAAATTTGTTCTTGGCCTGATTTTATTCCATGAATTGTTTGGTGTCTTGCTGTATGTGCCGGTTCACATAGGCTACACGTGATAAATAAATGTCTTGGTAACAATTTGACAAGTTTCTAGCTGTTAAACTGTAAGTGGTTTTGGTGTAGTTATTGAATACAAATGTGTGAGATCAATAAATCCAATACATATTTGAATGGGCCCTGGACCACTTTTTATAAAAAAAAATTAGGCCCCAAGGCCAAAAAGGTTAAGAACCCCTGGCTAGACGGACTTCTTTGATGTCATAATTCATAAATTGGAGTTTAGATCCATCCTCCCATTTTATATATCCCTTATTCCAAATCATGGCTGCGGGGACGCTGCAGCCTATCTCAGCAGTTACTAAGAGGAAGGGTACACCCTGGACAGGTTGCCAGCAAAGATGTATAGTAACACAGTAGAACTTGACTTCTGTACTTAAGTAGTAAAATGTGGTATCTGTACTTTATTGGAGTATTATTTTCTTCTCCCATTTCCAATTTTACTCCATTACATATTTTAGATGAGTTTGATACTTTTACTCCGATACATCTGTCATCTGTACGAGGCTAAAGTCCATTCAGTAACTCTCCGCCATCTCTGTCTAGCTACATCCTGAGCTGCAGTGGGCATCAAAGATTTCACAGACACCTGGACAGAGGTCTCACTCTGACAGATTTTCTAGAACTGAATTGAATTAGTGTAGGTAAACTACAGCACACACGGCAAGACCCTTAAAGGAGCTGTAGTGGTCGACCACTCTCATTGCAAACTCTCCATGATGTCGCTGCTTCGTCTTGATTCAATGTTTGTCGGCCCTCTGTATCCACAGAAGAATATGTGGCCTACTGGCCAAGTTGCCATAAATTGAGGATGAAGAGAAATGTCTTAACATAAAAAAAAAACGTATTTAAAGTAGAAAACAATAATTTAAGAAGGGAATAAGGTATGGAGGGGGACATACTTTATACTGATGGTTTTCATGTATGTACCTGTCTCTGTACTACAGCCAAAGGTATTTTGAATGTCTATCAAGCAAAAAAATTGAAATCATAAACAATATATTCAAAGTTGACTGTTAACTTTAATAACTACACAACACATCAGGCTACTTCTACTTTTACTTGCTGTACTTGTGTAGAAAATCTGAAAATAAACTACTTGCAATACTTAAGTACAAAAAATGTTGAATACTCTAGTACTTCCACTTAAGTATGGCATTTCAAGAACACTTCAACTTCCACTCGAGTAACTTATTTCATTGAGTACTTGTACTTTTACTTGAGTCTTGGTCACTAGTACTTTATACATGACTGGTCGCTAGTTTGTTGCAGGGCCCACACAGAGAGAAAACAACTACTCACACTCACTATGGAGAATTGAGGGCAACTAATTAACCTAACATGCATGTCTTTGGACTGTGGGAGGAGGCCAGTGTGATCCCACGCAAGTACGGGAGAACATGCAAACTCCACACAGACCTATTTGACGCCTAGTCCTTCCTCCAAACTATACATAACCAAGAAACAAAAAATCCTTACAGTGTGGGTGCAACTGGGCCTCACTACATTGTATTATCTGCTACATACCATAATGATGTTAGTTAATGAGGAAAAATACAATGTGTGCTTTCATTACACAGTAATAATCAAATTTGTTCCCTGTAATTTAATTTGTGACTCTTCTCTCTCTTTTTAGCGCTACAGTTGCACAATAAGATCAAGATTGATAACACTATTTATATTTGTACCTAACTTTTCCTCAGAAAAATGAAGAAACAGATGTTTTTAATTTGTTTTCATGCACTTAATTTCTTCCACTGTCCATACACTTAAGTACCAATTAGATTTGGTCAGGATGTACCATTTTCACAGAATAAAATTACCCAGTATATCACAATAATGCATCTCTGCTCTCAAAGAGTTCTCATCACTTGGTATGAGCAAAATGTTGGCACTTGTTTTGCAGCTCCTTGAAGCAATGGAAGATAATCAAATATGAAATGTAAATATTATTTTAAAACCTGTCATGGTCGGATCCTTGCTGGATGATTGGCAGGCACTTTTATTTCCCACTAAAAAGAGGGAAAATAGTGATAATGATTTGAAGAAAAAAAAAAGAAATGTCAATAGAGAATAAGTTTGTATAGGTGGTCTGTCAAAGTAGGGTTTATAAAATATTATTGAAGTTAAACCTCTTGTAAAGTTCAGCTGACCTTACAAGCTATTTAAAATTATTCCTGAAATCCTCTGGAGCCAGTCAACCCAGAGTAATTACATTGGAAAGGATCCAAATTCTCTGGCTGACAATGCGACAGTCAGTGCTGGAACATATGTAAGTAATTAGTGGTTAATTTGTGTGAATGTAGTTTGTGAAATGCTTTACTGCCTTTTTTTTGTCTTTTCTTAAAAAAAGAAAACTAAGAAAAAAATAAAATGTATTTGAAATGAACAATAATTGAGACCAGAATCCCTGAACCACTCACTTGCGTTAAAATACAGCCATGTTTACTTCCAGAAATCACTGAGCGAAGTGCAAATGCAGGTTTAATTTAATAAGTTCTTCATTTTATAAGTATCTCTAATGTCTTCAAACTCTAATTCTTATTGCCTCATTATTGTTTAACTTTACTGATTAAAACTGCCAATTTCAGTGAATACTCACTAACCCAAAATTACAAAAAACATGCTTTCAGACATGTTTGTGGAGGTGATACTCTTCCTACACTGAAAATCAAGTGCTGAAATTTTGCATTTACAAAAGTTTTTATAAATCTGTCAAGTTATATGCAGAAGTAATTACAACCTTGAGTGTTTTCAGTACATTTCCACAGATTTTCAGCATTTGGATTTTGGAGTCCTCTCAAGTGCCATCAAATTGTCTATGGAATTTTTGCTAGTGAATTTGGTTCATAAAGATCTGCCAACAGATGATCTGGAGGATTTATGTCTGGGCGCTTTGCTATTTGTTTCAAAGACTTTTGCATGTTTGGCTGTATTATTATTTCCCATGGATGAAAATATTAAAATGTGCCACAATATGACCAGTGGTTCTCAAACTCTTTCTGCAGGGCCTCCTTTTCATTGGCCACAATGTCAAGCCCCTACGTTCCACCACCACTACCACATGCAACCCAACACTTACAATGAAACATATATGAGAAAATGCACCATGAAATAGTTTGACAGAGAATTAGTCTGATATCTTCAGCTTATCAGCTTCAGTTGAAACCATGTTAGTGCTGTGTTTCAAGCAATGTCCGGTGATTAACACATACGTAGCCATAAAATGCAAACTCCATATGTTAATGTTGTATCTCAGAGCTGAGAGTTTGATTATTGTTTTGATTTTCCCTCCTAAAATGTTGTCAAACCTTTGACTTTGGTGACTTCCATTTCAGACAGCAAACACTTGTGGTTCAGCTCTGGTACTGGAAAGTGACAGACCATGGATTAAAAGCCAAAAGGAAAACACTGATTTGGGTGATAAATGGGCCGTCATTTTTCCTTTACGATTTGGGATATCACCGTGCATTAACTGTTATGTTACTGTTGTAAGTAACAAGTTGTATGTATATGCAATTTAGCTTTTTCTCAATTTCACAGGTTGTTCAGTATTCATTCTATCCATTATACTACAAAACTCTAAATTTAACAACCAAAGGACCAACTAAAGATAGATATTGCATAAAAAGGGGCATTTGAGTTGGTGTTATGATCGGCCTGTGAAGAGCAGCTCTTTCAATATCAACAGTTTATTGGGACATCTCTAAGCAATTAAACACCAACTGACCATCAGCAAAGAAAATATGAGAATGATAATAATTTCTAAATACAAAATTAAATACAGTACAAGTCAAAAGTTTGGATACACGTTCCCATTAATGGGAACCGGTACTGTATTACAACAACTTTTTTCCATTTACTGTTTTCTATGCCTTAGAAATCATAAAAATCTATAGCACAGACCTTTCCAACCAAGCTGTAAATATTCACCTGGTGTCTAATGAAGTAATGCAACACTTTTTTACAAAGTAAATCATTATCAAAATCTCCAGCATGTATTATCCTCATTATTCCAACCTGACAGTCATTGACACCTGCAAGATAAGTCCCCCATTCCTTTCTCTCACAGTGTTCCTTAATAATACTGCAGCATATTTCAGTTTAATTACCATGGAACTTTCTTACTTATCATTAAAGACAACGACTGGGATCATGTTGATGTTCGATGATGGCCTTTCGGTCGTGCTCCTGCGATGTTTTACAGCTGTGATGTCCCAGATTTTCAATAAGTTTCAAGATTTCATTTTTCAATAAATACCTCGAACAAATACAGCACTCTGAAGGAATTTGTGGAGCGGATTTATGATAAGAGCCTAACATTGTCTTCGTCCAATATCACATTAGTTGAATACAATACACAGTGGCCTTTGGATATTATGGGTTATAATTTTTGTCTGATTTAAAAACCTTTATCATTACCTAAGATATTTAATGGAGATTAATTCAAATCATATTAATATTTGCTGCCGGCATAGTCTTATTAGCTTATATGGTTCTCTTTTTTTACAGGGAACATGAGGTATTTTATGAACTATCCCAGACAATCTGCATCCCAATTATGAGTCCCGCCGTGGACAGAGAAGGATGAAGCTTCATTAAATATCCTTGAAGTGAATGTCACTTTACAGGTATGCATCATTATTACAAGTCATTAATCTTAATCTGCAAGTATGTGATAAGACTGTTCATTAATGAGTGCAAGATTCATTCCAGTGGCTAATTTCAGAGGGAGTGACCAACAGCCTCCTCTGATCACCGGCAAAAGGATTTCATCATAATGCAGCTTTGAAAATGGCTCCATCCTCTATTAAATATGGTCCGTGTCTTTGGTACACCTCTGAATCTTCATGTTTCTTTTTATATTTCATTTTCTTTATTATCTCATTTCAAAATGAGACAAAGAGCCTGAATATGAAACTCTTAACTCAAAAAAGTTTCAGTCCAATGGCACAAAAGGCTCAAAGAGTCATTTCACATTCTTGAAATGAAGATGAAAAGCTCCTGTGACATCCTCAATAAGTTGAAAATTGTCTCTATTTTGTGGAAGATGGGAAATTCGAATTCAAATGGATACATAGAGAGAAGCACCAAATTATTATCACCACATAACAAAACTGTAAAAACGGTAAGTAAGATGTTGCTCTCAATCCAGGTTATGGGCTTGTAGGTGAAGGTGAATGTCTTTTATGAGCATTTTATAGACAGATGCATTACCTAATCATTTTTCCCATTAAAATTGTTTGGACCACTACTTTAATAAAAACACGGTGAGGGTAAAAGCACACACCTTTTAAAATATCTACAAGAGTGCTTTTCTTAGATAAAGTCATGAAGAAAGATGAAACAAAATGTGTAAAACTAATTGTATCCCATGATTCAGTAGCTTTTCAGAAACATCTTTAGCAGCAATAACTTAAAGTAATCCTATTCTGCATGATATTATCAGCCTCTCACATCACTGTGGAGCAATTTTGGGCCACTTTTCTTTCCAGCATTGCTTCAGTTCATTCAGGTTTGCAAGCATTCTTTTAAGAACGGCTCTCCTCAGTTTCTGTCAAACCATTTCAATCACATTGAGATCTGGATTTTGACTGGAACATTATTAACCCTTGATTCTTTTCTTTTCCAGCCATTGCTACTGTGTTTGGGATCATTGGTCTAGTTGTTGGGCAGGTGGCCTGACATTTGACTCTCTTCTATACTGAACAGTTCATGGATGACTCACACTTTTTGGTCCACTTTAAAAGAACCCTGGTCCACTTCTACAGACAGTACGATCATTAAGGAGTAGTATGGAGCTCATTCACACTCAGGTGTTAACCAAACAAGCAAAATCTGATCCGCTTGAAAACTGGATTCTCAGTTTATTTGCAAATAAACCCTGATGCGGTTCGCTTACAGTGTGAAAGCAAATGGACTGTCCAGGGAACCAAAGAGAGGAAGCACATGTGGATGTTCTCAAGCTGGATAGCCTGTTGCCACTCTGGATGCTCATACTGAGTAGTTTCTTGTGAAAACTGGATTAGGTTTGAACACCAGAGTAAAAACAGAAATCCCAAGAGTGCATAAACTTGCTGTTACTCCATTGGTTACTTATGATAAGCAAGTTGGCTAATGGGGAAGTTCCATTTTCAGTCCTGGCCAATTAATGAGCCAGGCTTTCTTCCTCCTCCAGCTTATTTCCTTGTTGGTTAGTGGTCATTTTGTGTGACTATTGCCCCAAACGAGCAGTTGTTGAAACTGTGTGACATTGTCTAGGTGGTCTGGTCCACTTGAGTAAAGTGCAGTGAGAAAGCAAACCAAACCAAATGAAGGTGTGACATTTCTTGGAATAATTAAACCCAATCCCCTGGACAATACTGGTCTGAATGCATCCTTATAAAATTGGTGTTTTTCATACCTTAACATGGATTTTTTTTTTCCCCCGTTATTTCTGTCCGTTTATGACAAATGGTAATTATTATTATCTGCAACATATTTCAAACCAATATGGAGTTTTGGCTCACCTTTTCCTTTGAGCCAAAGTGAAAATCCTTTCACTGTGTGAGCTGAATGACTGACAGACCCATCAGAGTAACAGAAGAGGAAAACAGCTGACCAGTGAAACCATATGTTCCTCTTTCGAAATGCTACTGCAGCTGCAGCCCGACTGTCCGTGACATACACAAAATCACATACTGCCATTGTCAAACCTTTCTGTCCAGAACACAGAGTTTCACAAAACTGGTGACATTTCCAACCATTTTTTTTTTTTTTTTGCCAAAGTTGAAACACAATATGTACAATATAAATCTGAGTCAGCTTCAGGCTATCAGTCACCTCGCTTTGTCATGAAAGTGAAGTAAAGCCCCATTTAAGACTGAAGTGGTTGCTAAAAAAAACAACAACAAAAAAAACAGTGAGAGGGAATTGACAAATTTTTCCTCTTCTATTGCAGACAGGTTATTCATTTCTGCCGTATGGTTCACTGATGTGAAGAAAAGGTTTGTGTAATTAACAGGTTTGTATTTAGTCTTGTTGACAGTGATAGAAGAGAAAAATCATTTTATTTGTTTATTTTTTCCTAGGCATAATGATTGACAGCTTAGTCAAGCAGGACAAGTATGTAGGAGATATTTTGCTGCATTGCTTGATTTAGTGTTTTGAGAACAAAGTCAGCACAAACATGTCTGCATCTGACTTTGACGATTAACTTTTGAAGAAGTGCTTCTGTATGGCCCTTGATACTTTGAAAAGGTTGATGTTGTTCATCATGTTGTTTCAGTTTCGACTCCACACGGCTCCGTTTACTGAAAAACAGACATTATACCATCCTTGATTTACTAATTCATCTATTTTTTTTTCCAGGTGAATTACTCCGATGGAGCAAGTTTGGCTGATGTTTTCGTCCTTGACATGAAGCCCCACTCTTAATCATTTTTAGCCTTAATGGGCGGTAAGCTGAGAATGAACTAGAAGTAGCTCTGTCAGTGTCTCTCACTGCATCAAAGCAGTTATCTTGTGATTATGGTGTGCACATGAGCTTCACTGACATGTGTGAATGCTGACCATTATCTTTTAATTAGACCAGCGAATTAGAACTGTCCCTTGATGTGTTCCCTAGGACTGGGAGGAGCAGGTGATGGATGTGAGACAGAAACTGCCACTCAGGCTACAGATGCAAAATTGCCTTGACAGTGAATGGGAGGACATATGATGACTGCACACTGAATTTAATGTTATTAGTTTTAAATTCAATCTTGTTCAGTCCTGCTGTAATTGTGGGTAATGTTGTAAATGTGTTGTTATATCCAACCGATTACAAGCTCATTAATTTGAGGTAAAAATAAAAAAAGGGATGAGGTAAATTGTTAGAAGAAGTTTAAAAACAAAAAACTTTTTTTTCCCCTTTTTCATAATAACCTTTATCCTTTTATTTTACACAGTTCAGAAACTACAGCAGTATCAAAGCCTTGTAGTGGATGACACTTGGGTTAGATGGAGGGTATTTTGAGTAATTGCTTTGAATTTACTGCACCGAGCTATCTAAGAAATTACTGCAGCCCTCAGTGTTGTGCAATTACAATGAGACTGGGTAGACTGGGCTTGGAGAGCACAGAGTAAGAGGTTCCTTGGCAACAGGTCCTACAAGGGCACTCATTGATCATCCCAACTCTCTTAAACAATAGAACAAAAAGTAATAAAGAAGGTGAAAAATAGAAAAGAAAGGGACTCATCTCAGTTGAAGATGCCTTGATATGTGCATTCAAGCAATTATTATATAAAATGAGACATACTGAAGTAACAAAATCGGTGTAATTGCAATTATACTTTTAATTAGTTCTCACTTTTCTTGCATCTGGACATTTTAAAGAAGGACAGACTGAAACAGGTGCTGGCAGCAGCAAATATGGCTGCTGCTCATAAAAGAAAGGATGAACAAATAGTTATCTGTGACACAGCAGTGAAGCTGATCTACCAAAAAACACTTTATCCCCCTTATTTATGAAGATTCTGATTGTTTTCAAACCTTCCATTTAGAGGATAGCTGCAGGATCACCCATTTGATATTTCACACAATTAACCACTCAGTTGTTACATCTGACATTCTGGTAGACACCCCTCAGTTGGTGGAGTTGGTAGAGTGCACAATGCACCGTAATCACCAAGTGCCCACCACCAGGAGAAGAAGATGTTGCATCTAGCTAGTGGCTGATTATGACCAGAGGGGGATGGAATCCAAAAAAGCTCTATACCATACATATGGGAAATTTGAGAACTGAAAAAAAAACAAAGACATAACAATCAATACAAACGATGAACTCCTAGTTTTCAGCAGACCGCCAGCTAGTTGTTTACATTTTGAAATGTGATTAATCCACAGCTATCCTGTGATTAATCAGATCAAAAATATAAATCATTTAACAGGCTTACTTTTTCACCAAAAAAAAAGAGAAAACATTCTTATGGTTGTTACTTTGACATGTGATATGAACAAACTTTCTAAAGATTTCTGTAAATTAGTCACATTGCCCCAGATGGCAACAGCAGTCTCCCACAGTAGCATCTTCCCTCAGCCATACAGTAGTGAGCCTCAGAAAAAAATGCCTATGAAGAACTCAAAGAACTCAAGAAAGAGGCTGAGGTGTTTAACCAGCTTCCAAAATCTCCAGGTATCTAATCTTATCTAGCATCTCTGGGATGCAAACGCAGTCCACAATCCCTACCCCTATATCCCATAACCCACAGGGCTCCAAAGGATCTATTGCGGATGTCTTGCTACCAGATGCTCCATGACAACCTGTGATGTTCTTTATCAACACTTTGGCAGGTCAGAATTCTTTTGACAACATGAGGAAGACTTAATTATTTCCATGTAAATAGTATTAATGTAATAGCTCATCAGTGTATATCGTTGTACAGTAAATCAATCAAGGATTTTACCTCAATTAAAAGAAGTTTGGAAAAAGGAAAAAAAATATTAATGCATGACAAAAGGGATTATTTGACCTGCCCAGAGTGCAGCAATTAAGTCATAGAGAAAAACCCTGAAGCATACTTGTTGAAAATTCCTGCCCTGAAATAAAAGGAAAGATAACATCTTGTAATCTTTGTCTGGGTGTCTGGCAGCATTCAGAAACTCAAGCATTTTTCCATTTTCAGATAAAACTCCTCTCCTATGCCATCTGTCAGGTTTCAGTCATTCTCAATACATAAAGCACACTGATTCCTTATCTGACTCTCCAAACCTTCCAAATTCTCCAATAAAGGGAGGGCATCGCATTCAATCATCACTACAGCATCCCTTCATTTTCAGAACTGTTGCTTAGTGGTTCAGTAATGGCGTTCCCATATTGGACTGCTAATTTGGTTTCAAAGGTCATACAGAGATGCATTTTCCATTAAAACAGTGCTTGGGTTGCCCAGATTTCAGTTCATTGTCTCTCAATATCTCACTCTCTGCCAGGAGTTCTGTGTCACATGAGATTGTTGGTGACAGCTCAGGCTCTGTTTTGGAAACAAAAGCTGGCAGTTTAGGAGCCCAATTTGCTGTGAGTTCTTGGAGTACAAGTAAGTGTTGTGACACACTGATGACAAAAGAATAATGGTAGCACTTTACATTACAGCTCGCTAATGTATGGTAATAGTGTGGTAATGTGATGGTAATACAGAAGAAATAACTGGGTAATATTCTGTAATTACCAGTAGTAATTAGCAGGTAAAATTCTTATAGTAACACTGGGTACATCATGGTAACAATAGACTAAAAGTTAAAGGGTAATAAGGTGCCTGTATTAATAATGAGCAAACAGGGGTATTTACCGTCCGTCAGTCTTGTAGGGTCCTCCATCATAAACTCTGTACACAAGGTGGTAGTGGATGAAATGCAATTTTTTTTCTGAAAGCTTTATTCACTTACACTGTCTTCACAGCTCACATGTACCCACAGGGGTGGGGGGGTTGAGTGTTTTGCCATCTGTGTCGTTCCATTGGCTGTCAGTGAGTTGTCACACCAATAAGGAGTGAGGAAGGGTGGGATGACATGTGGGTAGATGTGAATGTGAAGCGAGAGGCCTTTTTTTTTTTTTTTTTTTTTTTTTTTTCTGCAGTTCCCAGGGTCCCCCCCCCCCCATTTTTCGCGA
>JBBBVU010000009.1:25673182-25688878 GCA_037177055.1 Atherinosoma microstoma | reverse complement strand
ATGTGGTCTACTTTCTTGGTCTTAGTGAGTACTCGAGCAGCAGAGTTCTGAATCAGCTGCAGTTGTCTAATTGATTTAGATTATGATTTCTAATTCATATTTAAATAATCAAAACAATGACAATTAAATGAAGTTATAGGAAGTTATATTGGCCTACTGTAAATATATTGCTATTTTGGTGAGCCATTACAATATAAGATGATATTTTAGGAAGTAGGGACAGTTTGGGGAAATTACAATGACTTTCTAATCACACAGATAAAGGTGGTTCTTCCTGTTTCAAGAGTATAAAAAGAGTTTTGCAGTCAAATTATTCTCACAGCAGGGCAGAATTGAGCTATTTCTGTGCTTATGCTAATTTACAAGTAATTGTCGAAGCCACACACTGACATAAAAATTCAAGTGTCTATATTAATGTGCCCTTAAAGTAACAATTTCTATTTCCAGTGTGTCAGCACCTCTTGGCAGAGATAGTATCTTTAAGAAATCCCTCTCACCATCATTACAGCACACAGACACACTGAGATAGACTCTCTTTTTATACAGCAAAAAGCAAATACTGACAAAGTATTTTCATTATGATAAAATATTGACATTTTGTGGGGAAAAGTACTGCAAAATAAACCACTTTTGACCAGTAAATTGATTATAGATCCTGACATTCAGCAGATTAAAAAACTGAGATCAAAATGAATGAGTGTTAAGAAAAAAAAATTAGTTGAAACATTCAAGTTCTGAGTTGTAAATTGTAGTTCATTTCAAGCGCAATTAACTAAGGCAAATTAAAACCTGATGGCATCTGAACTCTTGTTTTGCAGGGACAATGTCAGCTGTGACAAAATGAGCTCTTTGTAAACCAAACAAGCACCATCACAGCTGGCGCATGCTGGAGTGTCTAATGAACAAAAACTGTCTCCATTCTAATGAGAAATGGTTTAATTCAATTCAATATTCCCCGACCTCACTGCAGTTATAAATCTTTTAAAGAGAGGTTCATCTTTACCAGGTTGAAAAGTCCAACTACTACTTTTACAAAGTTATCAGTTCACAGATTACGTCTTTCAAGATGTTTTGATCTGTTATTATTTTTGATGCTCTTTGGTGATGCAATCATATGTACTTGTAAGTTTTTGTGTTCATATCTGACATTAAAATGCATCCCCACAAGCAATTTTTAATAACTTTTTGTGATAAGAACTCACTTTCCCACTGTATAGTAAACACTTCCACAGTCAGTTTTAGTTTCAGTAATATGTCCTTTGAGCCTTGTAACATTTCCTGCTCACTCTGATGCTCTATGTTCAGTTCTGCTTTGATACATTAAAACTCCACTTTTGAAGAATGGAAATCTGAACAGCTCACCTGGGGCAAGGCTGGTTAAAGGTGGCAAGGACCGATAAGATGGACTAAGAACTTTGGTGCTGCTGTTACAACTGCTTTGTTCACACCAGCTGCAAGTAATTTTCCTTGAATCAAACATCCTGTGAGTTCCGATGCTGCCTTTTACATTATGTATTTCCTCCTGAACAGATAAAGTGATGAAAGCACCAGAATGTAAACTTTCCTGCTTGTGTGGAGTCACAACAAGTAAAAAGGAGGAACTTCAATGTAGGCCAGGACATATTTGTGTTCATGTTTGTAAGGATAGGGACACATGTCCCAGCCTTCCTTGTGACCTGAGCAATCCTATCTGAATGTGTCCTGAGTGCATTCACTCCTGTACTTACATCAGTCCACTTGTAAACCAGCAAGAACAAATGTTAGCACCAGGCGTTGAAACGAGCCTTGGATAAACATGACAGCCCTCCCGATCTTTCTAGGGCTTGTGTGTTGTGATTTCTGAGTGATATGGCTTGTTTGACCTGTTCTTAAAAAGATTTGAGGCAGCTGGTCAATGTCTTTTAGTTACTTATGCTTTTATCACCTGTTTGTGTTTTGATTTTTTTGTCTGTAAACAAGCAGCCATCTTGATTGAACATTATCAGGTAGTTTTTTGTTTTGTTTTGTTTTTCTTTAAAGAAAATGCAAACCACAACTTAATTTGCAGGTATTATATGTATGTATGCCTTCTTATGTATGTCTTCTTGAAAAGCTTGGTTTCGTTGTCCTAAATCAGAATGTTTCACGACATTACTCTGCCTACATGTGCAACTTAACATTTGGGTCCATTTAGAGTGCCTTCGTACCACCAAAGGAAAACAATGTTTTAGAGCTGAATCAGAAGATATTCACCTTCCTTGGTAGTCTTGTGGACATGTGAAACATTTTCTTTCTTTTACAAAGCAATATCTGCCTTGTTATGAAACTGTGCCATGCCCCCAAAAGGTAAAACTTGGACCTTATTTGGATAGGTTTCCTCATTTGAAAGAAATAAAACAGATTTTTGGTGAAAAGTGAAGGCCGTGACATATTCTTTGAGAGAAACAAGCAGTCAGATCTATAGAAACAAGCCTGAAACATTTTTTTCTTGAATAAAAAAGCCCAGATAATACTACATGACATTGGGTGAGAAAGACAGGCAGATTACATAGAGAACATGCACAAAAGGTTTGTTCACTGTCGATGAAGTACTTTCTCAACTATTTGTTGATTTTTATTCATTATGAAAAAGAGATGAGTAAATCTACTCCCATCATAACCTCTGGTTCAACATTTTTCTCATTAAATGTATGTCTTATCTCAAACCAATTCCAAGCTACGACGTTTTGAATTCTTGACATCAAAATGTAACATTTTCTGTGAAAAACTCCAGCGCCTAAACGGTTAAATGGTTTATCTCCTTAAAATGTCTCAGACAATAGCAAGTGTAAAAAAAGGCTAAGTTTAACATTGTAATAGTTTTGGAATGGTAGATATGATGGGTTTTTTTTGTGATATTTCATTTTCAGCCATGTAGATTGCCTGATTTCTTCTTTCTAAAGGTCACTTGTTAAGAAAAGTTAAACTTCCGTGAGCTTTTAAGACCAAGAAAAACTTTATGCAGCAATAATAGGAGAGCACTTTTAACCAAGGGTGAACTTTAAGTTCACTCTCTGCAAAGAATTTGTGAAATGTTTTACCGTTTTTTCACTTCCCTAAGCCACAGTCAATACTTACAAGAACAACAAAAGGCATCACAAAATATTTTTGACTATCATTGTTTGGCTAAATTCCTTCATGGCATTTTTGTTGAAACTTTGTAACGGTTTTATTTCTGTCATTTGGAAGTAATGTGTCTTGATTGAGGACACTGTCCTTGAAGATACCCTCAGGAACACTTCATTTTTCACACATACAAAAGGAAATATATTTTTATCAATACATCTGCACAACACAGTCTTCTGCTGACTATAGATCGCAAGATAAGTTGTGGCTTTGTGTGACTGAAAGTAGATTGGATTTTCCTTCAGGGTGTAAAATATTTTACTTGCTAATTTCTGCATGTATGACCTGTATTGTAGTGTAGGAATCATGGAAAGATTGGGTCAAACTGTACTTAAAAGCTTTAGAAATGTTTGAGTGTTTCTCTATGCTTTAACAAGCCACATTGGGAAACTGTCTATAGTCTATTTCTAACCCTATTCCACTTTTTCATATTCAAATGAAAAGCAAGCATGTTTCGCTGTTGTTTGTTTGACGCATTAAACAAGAAGCCAAATGAAAGACACTCCACAGAAAAAGGAGCTTACTGTGTTCATTAACTACTCTGACCTTTGTTAATTGTCATTTTTTTGGAGTTGTTCTTTCTTGGAGTTGTTCTGTTTTAGTGTGACAGTTTTATTCAAACACATTAGGTCTGGCTTGCCCTGATCTGCTCACAAAAATTATAAAGACAAGCCTTTCTGATCAGTATAACTACTCTAATTTCAGAAATGTTCAAATTATAAAGGTTCATTTTTTGCAGAGATCTGTACCAAACAAAAATACCTTTTTAAGTCTGCACAATATTATGTGAAGGTAAAAATTTCAGTATGCCATATTATGACTTCAATTTAATTTCAATTAATAATATAACCCAAGTCATAACTCTGATGTAAAGCTCACCTGCCTCGAGGATGTCTCCTCACAAAACAACACTTTGATAAATGTTAAAGAAAGTTTTTTGACTTCCTATTTTCATCACCATTATTAATGAGTAAATAGCAGTTGGAAAATAATTCATTTGCGCCATAAACTTACGCTGACTCACTCTGAAATAACTTCTGATGTCCACCTATCTTTTCCTTGCTCCTGAAGTTCTGACTGAAGACACAACCACTCTGGTACTAGCTAGCACTAGCCGGAAGTGGTAGCTCTTGTAACACAGCGACTGACAGTGAGGGGGAGCCAATCATATTAGCAAGAAACAAAAGAGCAGCGAAGAGCAGAGCCAATCATAAGAGTAGATATGGGTTATATAAGACAGGACTTATTAGCGATGTTCCAGATAGAGAGCATGGATCCTTCAGCTGTTTGTGCAGCACAACATGATAGGAATTACTACTACTCAGGAATTGTTGCATATTGGTTGGGACATGTCCCTACTGTCCCTACCTTATTCTATCATGATGTTACAGTTAACTGTATATATTCAGTATCTACTGTAAAACTGTCAAAAAAGGAATTCTGGATACTTGATATGCCCAAAATGACCTGTAAAGAGGCAGAAGGAGATGGCTGCAGGCATTAATCTGTACGCTGTCAGGCAAAACTGGAGCCACCTCTTATTCACCATTTTCTTAAAACATTTAACTATCCAACTGTCTTATCGCTCATAACTGATTAGATTTATGCTGAAGAACAAAAAGCAAGCAAACAAACAAAGACAAACAGGGTAGAGTAGGGTTAGAAATAAAACATACTGTTTAACTCTAAACTAGCGGTGGGACTTTAACGCGTTGATTATGATTAATTAATTACAAATTCCGGTAAACCGATTACACTGACAGACACGTCAGGGCTCGGCTAATGAAACGTCCCATCTTAGAGACGTTGTCGTATATTTAGCAAATTTTCAGACCCCTTCAGCTACTCTTTTTGTAAAAAGTGACTAGCGTCACATCTAAAGACTTTTTCTGGTGTTATTGGAGATTGACATGAAAGCACGTAACATTTACTCTTCTCAATTAGTAGCAGGTTCCCTCTGCACCTCTGCTCAATGACCAGACTCAAAGCTGCTGAACTCGCCCTGGCTTACTGTCAGATAGTAATGACTATTAATGAAGATTGTGGAAGAAAACATTTATAGAGTTAAAGTACTGAAACATGTCCTAGACTTCCAGAGCTGTTCGTAAAAGTACTTAAAATGGTACTTTAACTTTAGGTCTGTTCAGTTTTGGCCAGAGGTATTTTTTTCTATTTCGTTTTCTGCTGTTTTGATTGGAAATGCAATTGAATACATTTTTCCAGTCATTACTAAGCTTGAGTTTACAATGTTAATGTCTGTGGTTATTATTCGATTCAGTCCTTCAATAAAATCCATTTAAATAAATAAAAAAATTTGCTTTTTAGGGCAACTGTTGTTATGCGATTCAAATGTGATTAATCAAAATTAACCAATTACAAAGCCTTTAATTAGATTTTAATTTGATTTTTTTCTTTTTAATCAAGTCCCACCCTTACATTAAAACAATATCCAACATAAAATATTTTAATCGTTTTCTATTTTGGAGCATTTATTGTCAGACAATGTTTTTGCAGTGTGGATAAACTTCTCTTTTGTACATGCTTAATTGGGGCTGAGCTGTTTATAACTAATCTCCCATCATCCACATGGCAAAAAAAAAATAAAAAAATTTGAAAATCTCTCTGTTGGAAGATATATAGTTTAGTATTGAATAATTGATGGATCAATCAACCTGTGCAAAACCCAAAGAGCAAATTTGCTGCATTTGTAGTCTTAAAAAAATAAAATGAATAAATAAATAATAAAAACGGGAGTGGAAATGTAACCCTTTAAGCCTCTCACAGATGATAGCTCTTTAGATGCAGTGTTAGCAATACCCCTTAAGAACCTATCAATCTTGAAAAAAGGCACCTTGTGTAAGGCAGAAGACCTCTATTTCAACTCCACCAAATTACAATAATAACTCAAAAGAATACACAGATGAAAAAGGAAATGGGTTATGAATCACGATCTCACTGGACTCGTTCCAGTAAAAATTGTAATAACATTATTTGGACACATCATTTTTCTATCACCTCTTTAGATTATTCTGTATATAAGGTACATCTTACTGGCATTAGTATTTTTTACAATATTTTAGCACATGGAAACATCATACCTGATCATGTTTTACATGACAACACCACACAAGGTTGTGGATGCATCTGAAAATATTTAACCTGGGGGGTATTCACGCTTTAAGCTGAGCCCCTGCTGCCAGATGGCAAGATGGAGCAAAAAAGCAGCTAGTCAAAGCCTCAGGTAACGATTAAGCAAACTGTGGGATGACACACACCACTGCAAATTCATGTGGCAAAGTGATCAACAAATGCTGTACAGGGGGAAAAAAAGGGATCTATTTCTTTTCAACAGGTTTCAGGGTTCTGAGATATATAAAAATGATTTGTGAGACTTAATGCGGGAGTATTTGATGACTGCTGTAACGTAACAGAAACATGCCAGTAATCAGTACCTTTGACTAATGTTCTGGTAGCTGGTAGAAAGAACAGAGCTTCCTCTGGCTTGGTAAAACAACACAAACAGAGCTTGGCCCTTGAGCAAACTAGAGTCATCCACTGCAAAGATGCATTTCTATCATCCTCTGAGTTGGAGAGCTTATTTTAGGCAGATGAATGACTGAGCACGAATGAAAGGAGACAGATTGTGAAACAAAGAGAATATTGTTCTGCAAATATAACATGCAGGTCAGCTTGGCTGCTACTCACTGCAACTGTTGCCAAGGAGAGAAGAGAATGCTTAAAAGGAGAAAGAAGCGAGGTATTTTAATACTACTGCCTCCCATGCTCTCAGGGATTTGGTGAGGCATGTTAATTAATACATTCATCATAAATTATTACAATTCTTTACACTGGTGAACAAGAGCTAAGAGCTTCCAAATGAGTATGTCCTCACCAATACCAGTTTAAGCCCGTGTGGGCGTGCATGGAGACTTTTTCTAAACTTCAATAATTTATTTTTCAATTTGTCATTTATTTATTTACTTAATTTTGTCTATTTATTTATGCATTTATTTATTTATTCATTTTTGTATGAGTAGAAAAATACCTGCTGGTCCCCTCCCATTCCTTGCCCTCCCTGCCCACACCAACCTCCCAAGGAGGTGATCGGATGCGTCTGTTTCTCAGAGATAAAGAGCTGCTCACCACATCCCCAGAGCTGGGAGAAGTTGGCACAGCGTATGCTGGCACTCCGTGCATGTAACAGACCCTGTCACTGACACTGAGAGAGACACACAGAGATTGAGGGTAAGGGTGAGACAGGAGGTTGAATGAAAGGGGTTGAATGTGAATAGAAATCATAGGTAAGATTTTAAAATGGTACACTCTGGCTTTTCACTAACAGAAAAGTTTAAACGGAACTAAGAAAATCCATACAAATACATGCGCATATATGTCACTTGTTCCATTGTTTCACACACAGATTATTTGAGCATTAAAAGCACTGACAAATGTGAGCAGCACTGCACATCTTGTTACAATGCAATGTTCTCCAGGGAAAACTTGACTCCTGGCATTTACAGGATTCAGGTTATTTTGACAACTTGCCACCTGCTAAAAATTTTTTGCAAGTCATTGCCCCCCCCCTTCCTCGCAGGACAA
Organism: Atherinosoma microstoma; assembly: GCA_037177055.1. NCBI lineage: Eukaryota > Metazoa > Chordata > Actinopteri > Atheriniformes > Atherinidae > Atherinosoma > Atherinosoma microstoma. The sequence continues at coordinate 25,681,135 of JBBBVU010000009.1, read as the reverse complement.
CAATGGCCCTGTTTAAATTGTGTAGGAATTGCTCTAAGAACACACTGCAAGAGGGCGTCCATACTTTCACCCAGCCTCCAGTCCCTTTGATACCAATCTGACAGGATCTGACTGATATCTGTGGGAAGAAAACTTAATCTAAAGCAGGGATTCTCAAATCTGGCTCCCCTCGAGAGCCAGTGTCCTGCAGGTTTTCATGGTGTCCCTGCTGCAACACACCTGACTCAAATCACTGGATAATTAGCAGACTGGTGCAAAGCTTGTTTGAGTCCAAGTCAGGTGTGTTGGAGCGGGGACACTTCGAAAACCTGCAGGACACCGGCTCTGGAGGACCAGGGTTGAAGATCCCTGATCTAAAGACTCCACCCCACATCCACAAGATCCAACGGTTCTATTTCTGAGGTACAATTGCCCAAAGCCTCAGTTGATCGAAACTCATTTAATGGAATGAGAAGCACCAACTCAACACTAGCCAGGGTTCAACAATGGGAGGATGTGTTAATCTGACAAATAATGTGAGATATGTCCTTATACAGTATATGTACATATACATGATGAAGAAGCACCAGTTAGTTAAGTGTTTGAGAAGAACAGGTCTCCTTCTGGATGTCATGATTACAATTATACATGTCTACAATATATATTAAAAATAAATATAAAAAACACAAATGGAATTTTCCAGAATAATTAAATCAATGTAATTATCATTAAGGAATCAGAGAGTTTAATAAAGGAAACAGCCGGGCTATCTCAAATAGCTATAGAGAATATGCAGAGGGAAGAGAAAGAAAAATCAATATTGATATCTAAAATAATGTTCAAAGGGCATATAATGCTGTGTTATCAGCTTAATTTCTACATATTACAGCATAATAGCATTAATCTTTTATTTTTTTTCTCATTTAAAGGCTCCTTAAAACCTCAAAGTTTGTTCATTACTTTGCATCTCGTCTTAACATCTCTTCCCTAATTCATTCTGCTAGTTGAGCTTTCATTTCCATCTCTTTACACATGAATGCATTCAGGGTGCGCTTGATCTAAAATAAAGCTGAATACACACATAAACCCACACGCTTGTATATACAGACCCACTGAGGCTAAGCTCAATATCAGGCTTTCCACCCTAGCCTTGGGATATCAATAGACCAACTATAGAATTCAGAGCAATCAATACAGTAGAATATTGTTTCTTTCTCCTCCCCTTTCTCTATTTCCCTCTATTTCTCCCCTGATCAATAGAGACTTTTTCCCCCATACAAAGTCCCTTTGACACAAATCCTGGGACTCCATTTCCCAAAACACAAAATTTGAATTTTGGTGAGCTGTGGTCTGCATAACCCAAATATGAAAAATGCTGTTGTCATCTGGTTGAAGCTGTTGGAGTTTTCAGCTGAGATGAATGAAAAAAGAACCCTTCTTTTCCTCCATTAACCAAGTGGTAATGGGTTTAAAATCTTAAACTATAAATGTTCATATAATCTGTTGTTTGGAGACAAAGGGCAAGATACTGGATATGCTAAAAGCAGCTAAATTTCTGACATTAAAAGTGTGTGTTTCTGACAGATCTTGATGGTACAGTGACATTTATTATGTACATTCCTGGAGCCAATGTTGCCTGGCAGCATCCTGAGGCTGAAAAACCGGGACACTAGCTGAGTTTTGCTGAATCCAATGCGCCATGCGTCACCAAATGAATATTAACACACTGGCTGATTCATCAAAGAAAGAAAGGGACAGAGAAAGAGATGAGAATCAACATTGGACTGATTTTTACTGACTGAAGAGTACAGGTAGGATGCAAGATTGATGTTAAATTAGCCATTGTTAGGGGGGGATCTCACTCAGAAATTTGCCAAAGTTTGGTAAAGTACAGTTTGGCATTTAAGAAAGAAACGTGATCTCACGTCAAAATGTGCAATAGCTACCGTATGTTGATCCAGCGCTCAAAACATGAAAATTTTAAGTTGGAAGGGCTAAAAAGCTGTACAGTGATTGTGTATTCCTCATTTCCCTCTGTACAGAGAGGCAGGGGAATGTTTATCTTGCAAAATGACGATCCCTTTCTATCCATCATGACTTCAATGTCTGCCTTGTTGTTTGACTACGAACAGTGATACTGTTGATTTGTCCAAAAATGTTGACAAAGTAATGATTGGCGGGTGGTCAAAGGTCTGCTAACTCTTGTAATGGAGATGTTGAAAAACATACCTATCATATTTTCTTCTGAGACTGAACTAAAGTATGTTCTAGGTATGTTGTACCTATTAAAGATGCCTCAATATATTGTACAGAGAAAGTTTTAGTGCATACGGAGGAGGCATTTGGAAAGTAAATGTGTAAATTGGTGTCTGCTAGACCTCGAAGCATCAATACATGAGGTGATTAAAGCCATGTAGGACATCAGCATTTATTGAATAAGATTATCAGTGAGTGTAATGTTTGTGGTGAGTTAAGTTCACCCTTGATATCAGAGGCATGTGATGCCCTTGTATTTTTTCATGTGACAAGTCATTTTCTTCTCTTTTCATACTGTTTAAGAGATTGATGTGTGAATTAAATGACAATAAAAGGAAAACAATAACATGGAACAATATTCATCAGATGAAAAATGTAATTAGAATGAAAATGAAATTAATCAGTTTTGTGTCCATTTCATATCTGTATATGATTCATTTGAATCATAATTGTTTGATACAATAAAGATCAAAGGATTTGTTTGGGGCCTCTGACGCTAGGGATGCACATCTAATTATGGACTGGTTGCAGCATATACTGTAATCGGGTGTTTGTTCAGAGCAAAGTTGATAAGCAATGCTTTGTTAACAATATGTTTTTATACATGACTTTGTTGTGACATTTCATAGTTAGTTTCCCCTTTTGGTTTACCATGTTAACATTTCTCTCTAATGACTGGTATAGTGTACCATTTCCTATTAGATGTTTCATGTCACAGCTTCTCAATTAACTTGCTGCTCTGCTTTCAATCAATACTCGATTATTTGAAGTTCATTAGGAACCTATTACTTGACATTATACTCATTAGAAATTGTGAACTGGGGTTTTAATTTAATTGCATGACTCCTATGAAGGCTATACAGAATCATATTTGTTATCTAAGTTCTGAAGCTGTGCTTGACAAATACCATATTACTATGTGAATATTTTTTCTTGTGATCATGTTTTCTCAAGCGCAAATTATCTCCATAGCCTTTATCATTTAATTAGTATAGTATTTTTTTTTTATCTCACAGCAAGCTGCAATGATTTATAAATCAAATCGTTTTGTTTGTTTGTTTTTTTCCAAAATAAAGCTTTGCATATCTCATACAATTTCATTTTATTAAACATGTTATACACCTTAATTATAGCTGTTGCACATTTTTGTCTCAAGATCAATTTTGCATTATCTATGTAGCAATTCATCTTGCAGGTTACAAAAAGTGTTTTTATTTACAATGTAAAGACGCTGCTTGCTAATGTGTAAGAAAAAGGTGTGACAATATCAGTCTTTATTGTATCTAAAGTGCCACATTTTGTTTGACTCAATTGTCATATTCATAGGTCATTTTCAGCTTATTGTTGTAAGAACAGATACTGATGACACTGATACTTCTACCTGCTCTGTCTGGAGTTCTCCAGGGTAATGTGGGAAATGTTGTCCCTTCAGGAAGTCTGAGGTCAGTCCCAAAGTCTCTTCCCAGTCAGTCATGCCTAGAACACCTACAAGGAAAGGTACCCAGGGGTCCATCTTTCTCTGTCAAGATGGAGAAGCAACAGCTTCTCAGCCTTAAATCTGGGCCACTGGAATCTATAATCTGTTTTTCAGACAGGCATATCCAGACTTCAGGTCAGAGTCAGAATGACGATGCAATATCTTAGATAAGTTGTCTATACAGTTCACTTGCATCGCACCTGCACCTACATGTTCACATATAGATTATGGTTTCTTTGATGTTTTTACATCAATCCTGATGAATTTTAGATAAATGATTCAAGCTTGGATCTTTAAATTGACTGATAGATGGTTGCATTTAAATTTTTTTGTGCATGCACTTAACTGATAAAAAGGCATAACCCATACATAATGGGTAAGAATTTTAATGGGTATGACCCCCCCCCCCCCCTTTTTTTATGAATATGGTAATTACACTACGCCCCAAAGGTTAATTAAGTAAAAAAGAAACATGGGCAACAGTGTCAATGCTGGTCCCGTAAACTGTGAATTCAATAATTACAATCTAAGCTGATCTTGCTCAGATTTTGTGGGACCTTTGATTCAGTATTGGAGGCACTATGGTTCCAGACATAATGTCTCAAGAGAATGACTTACTATTAGGCTGCACAGTGGTGTAACAGTTAGCACTGCGGCCTCACAGCAAGAAGGTCGCTAGAAGGGGCCTCTCTGTTTGGAGTTTGCATGTTCTCTCTGTGTATGGGTGGGTTCTCTGCAGGTACTCCGGTTTCCTCCGACTGTTCAAAGACATGCCAGATCGATTAGTTGGTCTCTGTAAATACTTCCTAGGAGATTGTGAGCATGACTGGTTGCTTGTCTCACTGTGTTGGCCCTATGTTCAGGATGCACCCTGCCTCTCGCCTGCTAATTGCTGGGATAGGCTCCAGCTACCCTGTGACCCTAAACTGGAATGTTATTATTATTATTATTATTATTATTATTATTATTATTATTATTATTATTATTATTATTATTATTATTATACCCACTGATTGGATGTGCAAACCATTGAGAAAGTTATGAGGATTAAAAACTAGAAGGTTAGGTTTGGGCATTTGAAGAAAAAATGAACAGTTGTTTTCAGGATAAAACACACAGTACGATTTAGATGCTTAACCCTTTAAAGTCTGACCAAATTAACAGTGGAGAGAAATTTCTTTCTTTCTTTCTTTCTTTCTTTCTTTCTTTCTTTTTTTTATCTGAAGTCCTTATTTGACCCTTTAACAAATTAGGAAAAAAACATAAAAAAACACAAATAATTTGCACATATGTAGGGTTTATTACTGTGTGATAAGTCAAAATTATTTAGGTGGAAAAGGGTATCCAAAAGGGGGAGGAGAATCAGTTAACAGACTTTATACAGAAGGGTTTTAAATGAAGTTTTTTTTTTTTTTTTGCCATAAGGGGATGCAATAGTTCTCAGAAACTGTACTGTATGTATCAAATATGACACACAAGACATCATAGGGTTAACCAAGATCAATAAGAAATACTGTATGTCCTATTTGTGAATTGCCTTCATTATACAGAGTGCTTGCATGCTGCCGAGGGAACTGAACACTAAGGATAAACAATGTCCCAGAGAGATCACATGGAGAAGACTGCAAAGCCAAATGTTCAATAAGCTTACAAGTAGCCAGCACAGAATGATTTGTGGCAAACATTTTTAGCTATTGTAGCAAAAATAGCTATGTCCCAATTTTGCATGACACACTATGATCTAGAATACTCTTAGAGCAAATCATCAACTGAGGTACCAGACGTTTTATTTAAGTTTTTATTATTATTATTATTATTCATTAAGTGAAATTATCAATTTCCTCCTCATCACACCAAGTTTCAGGATATTTAATATTATTGTTTTGGTAAAATGTAAAGTTCACCTTTTTTTCGTGACCAGTTTTTGTCACACTTTGTTTATGATTCTGTAATGTGTACATCAAAAAAGTCCCTTTTTGTTTTGTTTTTGGTTTTTTTAGAATAAAGCATTTCAAGCCTAAGAAAAACAAATTAAAACATTTCAACATGTTCAACAACAGTTGAAAGGCTGAGAATAATGTTTTGCTGAATCATGGACTCTATTAAAGTTTTTATGTTTGTTTTCTTTTAAAATCTAATTTATATTTTTGTTAATGCATTTTTGGGGCAGGACTAATATCATATATGTATAACGTTGTGGGACTGAATAAATAATTTGAGCAAAAACCATTGCCTTCCCTATCACTGGAGCTGTATAAATTAGATACGTCTCTGATCTTTCATGATTACAAAAAAGGATATTTATTTTCTATAGTAGAAGTCTTACACTAAAACAAATTAGGTAACTTCCCTGCTTTCATTGCAAAGATTTGTCATCCCTTGATGCCACAACTCGTAGAAGTTGGGCTGTAAATTGCAGGAGAATAATGAGAAAAAGAAAAACTGGACTCATTTTGTGAAGAGAGAAGCTGAAATGCTGCTTATCTGGCAACACACCAGTACAGAGAGTTAATTTCTTTAAAGAGGAAATTGGTATTACAGCGTTACAGGACCGTATGTGTGTGTACTTAATGCAGCTATAAAACAATGTGGCTTAATTTAGAGTGGAGCCAGCTGCAGTGTGGAGGTTTGATGGCTGCACATTAACTCAGAGAACTGAAGTTTTAAAGTTATTGGTCAGTAGACACTTGGTGGATTCATTTTGTGTACAGCCATGATAATAGAGTAAATAATAACTACCCATTCCCGCCTCATTTTTCACCTGGTATTTTTTAAACATTTTTACCAGAGACAGCTGGGATTAATGGATACACCTCTGTGGCTGCACGACTCTAGTCACTCCTTCCCCTGCTGATGCACTGTGATATATCTTGGCTGAATCCTCAGTGGAACGTTAATAAGGATCTTCAGTGGACACATCTGTGGTGTCTGAAAGCAGATAGCAGTAACTTTCTTGTGATCGAATGACCCAATTGAGTGTGCTTGGCGTTTCTTTTGGTTTGTTTGTTTTTTTGACAGTTCATTCATTATTCGGTAATGTGCCAATCTCAAAGCATAGATTTATTCTCATATTGCTTGGATTATAAACATATAGCAGACTTCTTAAATAGACCACTAATTGAGTATAATACTGCCTCATTAACTTGAAAAGAATAACACCTGCTATGGCCTCCTAGTACATCAATTGAAGAAAAAAGGTTTAGGCTATGTCCTGTGTGAGCTTACACTGCAATTTAAACTCATCTCTTCAAGTAATGAGATTTGATGTAGACACCACTGGGCAAGGTATAAAGCACTAGCAATGCCTACATAGTCTGCTTTGACTTGCTGTCTCTCAATGGAGGAACAGCAGAAACATTTTAACCACACAACCGATTTTAAGATATGACAGCTGTTTGGTGAAATATTGACTGGTTGAGCATGGAAATTCCTCAAACATGACAAATACCTAACATGGAAAATCATCTGTTTGATTTGGTGGTGTAAATATGTGCACTGTGCTTCATTTTACACACACAACTGATGCTTCCTCAGAAATGTTCCCAGCACTAATCAGTTCAAATCACAGTGATTGCTCTCAGCAGAAAATTAATCTAATTTTCTGTCAAAGCTGCTGCCAGTTACTTAAGATCTGATCTCTTTCATTATTTCACACTCATTTCTTTTCCTCCCTCACTTTCCCGCTGAAGCTTTAGGCTGTGGTTAATTAAAATGGAAAGGGAAGGATTTGCAGTCAGTAATTCAGGACAACTTATAGTAGAAGTTAATTATAGAGTCCACTGAATCATATAAAGAACATTTTCAACTAGTTGGAAAAAAGAAAAGAAAAATCAAACATCAAACCTATTAGATTGGCTAAAATGAAAAGACTATCCAAACAACATTTAAAGTTGCTTTTTAAAGGAAAACAATGAAATCATACATCTGGGACAATAATGAGGATTCAACTGAAACAGTAATTCATTTCAGTTTGCCCCAACTCAGCTGCACAGAATGATGATGTTCACAGTTTTCTATACAATTTGTAACATATTTTTGTGTACTCATATAAAAGGATGAAGGGGTTGCTTGAAAATGGACAGAAATCTGACTAAACTGAGCTGTAAAATATGTATCTTGGTGCTTTAAAAAACGTATGATCTAAGTAAATATATGTCAGTAAGTCTGCGAATATCAACTTTATGCTTTATGCAGTTTAGAATAGTTTCAAAATAGTTTTAAGACCCGTGTCTTATATATGT
>JBBBVU010000009.1:25594624-25612847 GCA_037177055.1 Atherinosoma microstoma | reverse complement strand
GCATAGATGCATGAAAACAGAAATGTTTTTAACCTGGATTTAAAAGTTTCTACATTTGGCGAAAGTTTAATCTCTACAGGGAGTTTGTTCCACTTGTTTGCAGCATAACAGCTAAAAGCTGTAAAACTGACCATAGGAAAATTAAGGGTTCACCCGTGATATTTATTTTCCTCTTGCTTGACAGCGAGCAACCCTGAGAAAACCCTAATCGTCTAACTACAACCCTTCCTTATATGACTTTTGACTGGAGGAATTTGGACAACTGACTTGACTTTTCTTGGATATTCAAAGACAGTTAGTGAACACAGATTATCTGTGATAGTACCATTTGAGTTATAAATTGTTTTTGCCAGCTATTGTTTGTTAGTAGTTTATTATTGCTGTGTTTTTATCCATTTATAAATACACAGAGCTCTCTTCAAGTCGTATGTCTCCCTTTAGTTATTTGCTAGTTACCACACTACCTCACAAATCTAGAACTGGTAAACTGGAAGGTACTTTGAGACCCCAGTTACATAATGATATCCATATGTATAAGGGGGCTGTCGTGAAGTACACTTAGGGACAAGAATTTATCCCAAATCCTACTAAATGTTAAGATTGCTATAAAGTAAAAGAAAAAAATGAAATTTAAGAATTGTAACTAATTAAAGATTTGAATATTAGTAAATACACTTTCTTTTGAGCCAGTGAAATTGTATGTGTACATTATTAGAAAATGTAGTTCATACAAAATTCTGTAAGATCTACATTCACCTCTTTGCCCATACATCTCAAGAGTGCAGGATCTGTGCTGATATGCTTTAAGTTTGAGGCAACCACATGGAAGCATGGAAAAGCAAAATTCTGCGACTTATGTCGAGTTGTTGTTCCACCAGTGCTTGAAACATTTGATGGCAAACCAGTCACGGTAAGCATTGATATGATTGTCAAAGGCTGTATTAGGAAATAGCCAAAGATGCATGCAGTGCTCCAGCTCTGGAGGCACTTGAGGAATTGTGTAACTGATCTGATAGCGACTTCCTGGTGTCTGCCAGGACGTTTTTGGGACAGCCTAATATAACACTTAGATAGACTTACACTTCTGTCCTCTTGCCTTTTTCCTCCCTAACTCTCTCTTCTTTCCCCACCTCCAACCTCATTCTTTACAGTGGACTGGGGAAGAAAAGGTTGCTAGTCTGGACCTGTTTCTGTCTCTTTATGTGTGGCATCTGCGCTCTTACAATTACAGCTGCAAGCTTTGAGCAGCAATATAAATGCAAATCAGCCTTTTAATGTGTACAAGCAGAACATAAGAAGGCAGAAGCTTCTCACCTGTGGGTGAATGGGGATGTGTCTCTGCCTGCCATTAATACTGCCAGAAGATAACGAGCAGAGTATTTTGATTTGTAAGCAAATTTCAGTGCTGTTGGATTTGTTTGGACTCAAATATAATAAAGAGCACTTACGGGAATAGTTGTTCAACATCATTGTGTGGGGCAGTCTCAGATTACTGTCAACTTCCGTGCTTTCATGTTAGCATCTTCATTCTTCTATTGATGGAAGAGCTCAGTAGCTACTACTAAGGGGTGTGAAAATTATTCCCTCCACCTGACACCAATGGTTGAAGGCATTGCTTTTTAAAAGGCTATTTGATCTGGCACTGACACCAAAATATGTTTTATTAGCGGAGCACATCTGACAGAATAGTATCATGAATTTGCTCCTAATCCAAGCCAAACTTTTGAAATCTGGCAGGGCAAGAAAGAAGGGTGGATGCTTAAAGAATGAATAGGATCCAATGCCAGAACCCTCCCCCAACACTCCCATACCACTCTTTAGGTGGGCATCTTTTTTTTTCTGTTTTTTTTTTTTAACCTCTTGCCAAAAAAGAGGCTTTGAGCCACCTGCCTGTCCCACTAAGATAATTAAACAGTTGGAAAGAAGGACCCATTGACAAGTGGCCATTGCAGTGTTAATATAAGGGCTGGAATCCACCCTTCCCACACCACCCCTCCCTACCAGAACTTTTTTTTTTTTTTTACTACTACCAGTGTTGGCACCGTGACAACTTGTAATTGACTATTTGTTGTTGGGAAAGGCAGAGCATTTGACACCAGCCTTAGAAACTGTGAATCCGGCTTATTGGTATGCATGATGGGAACTGATCGTGGCTCTGTGTCATTGTAGTCTTCTACAAGGCAAAGCTTCATATAGCTGGACCGACACAAAGAAAGACACAAATGTTGCATACACTCACTTGCAATACCAAAGAGCTGTCTGCTGGAGCACAATACCAGATGAGAAACATTCAAGTATACAAGCACTGATGCCTGTTTAGCGTTGGTACATTCCATAACCGTCTCTAAATAAAGTTTTGTATTGATCCTCAAATGTTAATGTATCCTAATAAAAGAATATAGCAGTATTGATTGTAGACCTGTGCTTCTGTTGTGTTTTTAATATAATACTGCTGGGATTCACTGCCTGCTCTAATAAATGGCCTATTTTTACACATAGTAATAATCGGTGTCACGGGCAGGATCAGCTAAAAGCAATTTCTCATTTTTTACACTACTCAGGATCTCTGCCCTTAGCCTGACTCTCAGAAGTCTTCGCCCCTCTTATGCTATATCTTAAGTCCTTCCTGTGTTCAGCTCTTCAAGTGGATGTCAGAAACATGGGTAAACAAATTGCATTAATGTATAATTATCTTTGTTAATTGCCACTTCAGTATTCACTTTACTGATTTGGAGGTTCAAGAGCTCTTTTCACTCTCTCTGATTTTAATTTTATTCTATCAAGAGCAATTTATTATTGTAGAGGCTTGCTTTGAAAAAAAAATGCTAATGCACATTGGAGAGATTAAATGATTTGCTATCCTTTCAAATCTGTTGGCAGGGGTTTCAATCTGGCTGGCGTCCTGGGGCAACTCACAGTGGCCATTGCTCAGTCCCTGGGGGACATTAGTGCAAATCACAAAGGAGCACAGAAGTCATTTTAGTTTTCCACTTTCTTTTGGCCATTTCCCAATGCTAAATGGCAGTGAACTGGCTCACAGTAGAGGTTTGGGGTAAATGCCTGGCTTCTCTGTGTGTAACCTTTTAAACCTGATTTAATCAAATCAAAATACCATGATTCAGACTCATTTGAGACAACCTGAAGACAAACAGTTGAAGAGGAACCCGAGGGCCTTTGGGTGAGCCAAGGGCATGGCCGCGCATTACTTCCTGTGCAACCAAGAGCACAGGGACACGGAAAATGCCTGCGGTGCACGATGATGAACCGACACCACATCAGAGATTGGATTAGAGTGGCAAGAGTGAGAGAGCCCTAAAAGCTATGGCAGTTTATTGAAGCCTCATCTAAAGCTATAATGTTACAACAGAAGGGCCTGTGTAATGAAGGATGAGTGGATATCTTCCTGTAAAGAAGTGAGATCAGGCAAGATGGTTACAATGGGTGGGTAAGCCCACCATGGTCAATTTATCTTCCTAAAAGAGCAGGAAGTAGAAGCAGTCACAATAATAATTTAAAAAAAAAGATAGTCTGTTTTCGGGACAGGTGTATCCAGCTCAGAGCATTTAAGTCCAATTTGACCTCTTGAAATGGTGAATTTCTAAGATTTGTATTTTTACAAAATGCAAATACTATAGCAGTCTATTTGCAAACAGAGATAGAGAATAAAAAATGTTTAAATAATTTTTATGAAGTTATTGAAAGAAAATAAAGTAGCACTTGAGTTAAAGTTATCTTCTTATTTCCTGCGGTGAGGATGGCTAGAGGATTTTTCCCTGACTTAAAGACAATGTTATCTAATAGTAGACGGATGGTAGTAATGACAACACAATGCCCTCCAAGGTAAATAAAGATATCTTGTGCTTAAGAAAGGGAGTGAGAGGAGAATAAAGAACAACAAAGAGAAAAAGGAAAGGGAAAAGAAATCTCAAAAGGAAGAGCATTCTTGTCAGAAATGAAAACATATCTGTGTCTTGCAGGGCCTAATCCTTAATGCCAGTGTATTTGCAGTCTGAGTAGAGAATTTGTGTGTCTGTGCAAACAAGCACAAATGTGATTATTCCTCACTTTGGTCGCATGCTAATTCTATTACTTTACATTGTTTTCCTATCTCATTCCAAACAGCTTTGGCTCAAACTACTTCTCAATGGTTTTTCGAAAGGCGAGCTGCTGTTTGCATTTGGCAGACTAACAAGAGTCACTTAACAAAATATTTAGAAAAAAAAAATACCCTTGCATGACTTTTAACTTATGTTTCACTATGATCTAGTTTGGATGAGCCATTGCCCATGTCCCAGTACTGTGTGACACTGGCACAGCAGGGCATTAAAAATGCAGCAGGGCATCTAAAGATGATGGTAGCAGCACACAGTGGGATGTTCAGAGGTCTCAACCAATCCCCCCTTCACCTCCAGTGCACGGCCTCTAATCTTTCCCCAGGTTATGTGTGTGAATTATTAACAAGGCTTTCATTAAAAAATGTAATTTGCTCAGAGCAGCTGTACAAACTCTGACACAGCCTCATTTGAAATGTGGAGAAACTATCTCATGAATTTATGTTGGATCTCTTGCCGCCTGAAGAGTGTCCTCCAGATGGGTATGCTTCACACTGAGTGAAGAGTTAATGGTTTAGAGTGTGCTGTCAGTCTTCACTCTTAGACGCTCTGTAACTGCTTAATATCTTATATTTCCCCCTCTAAAAGTGACTGATGTGTGGAATCAGTACTCTGGATTCCTCAAAAGTCCTATACATTTGATAAAATGCATTCAAACAAAAAACCATCAAGATCCATCCATGCTCATTTCTAATATAGCATTATCATTTCAAACACCAATGTGCGTTATGTCCAGTTTTGGCTGAAGATGTCCCAAAGGACAGTCACATGAGTCTGAGAATTGGTACTGCTGTTGTTTACGACAAAAAGCAGACATATTTTAGCTTCTCCCTCAGTTCAGACTCTTTTGATCATCTCCTCTGTATTGGATATAAAATGGAAAGGGAACACCTCTGCAATACAAGTGACTTTTAGAGTTGTGTGACTCTTTGAAGACAGCCAAACAAGTGTCTTTCATCTCAAAAACCAGCAGCAGCTTTGTACAAAAAGAGCAGGACAAAATGAGAGGGAAAGATAGTATCCTGGGCTTGGAAATGAAAAAGTTTTAAGTTTCTTTGTGATTGCATTTCCTCTATGGTCCCCAGCGAGAGAAATGCATGCACTTTGTGCAGAGTTGACCGCAGGGCGCATATGTCAAACAACAAAGCCTAAAAGGTACTATGCTTAAATCCTGCTTTCAGTTTTTTTGGTACTCTGATCACTAATGCCTCAAATTTATCTTTTTGAATTTGTGATTTCTGGAATATACCAGCTTCAACAATAATCAGGATATTAAAGGAATAATCAAAACATTACTGATTGCAAATTGGGGGTGTTGATTTGATAGTTTCTTACCTCCTATTTTGACTGTAATTCAATTACAAGAAGAGAAATAGTCTATGCTTTTGACCAAGGTAAGTATTAAAATACAAGATGGCTCTCCAAATTTCAACAAATAACTTAATTTATATAAAGAAAAAAAGTGGGTAAGAACAGAGCCTTGTACTTTCAGAAACTGTAATTCTTGAATTAATGGTAGAGTAGGAGCGGTGGTGTTCCCCTACTGAGACATGAACCAGATTTCAACCCAGAGCTCCCTGGAGGTGAGGGCCAGCATCTCTCTGACAGGACATCTGGTCCCCGAGCATGGCCACCAGGGGGTCGATGTCGCCACCTTAATTGTAATGTTTCTCTCTTTCTCCCTGCACAAAACTAGGGCAACTTTCCATAAAAGGAGAAGTGAAAAAGGGGGAGACACTATTTCCCGGTCCGTGTCGGCGTGCCACATCATTTAAGCCGACAGCCCAAATAAATTACAGCAACAGATCACTGTGAACAAACAAAGCTTAATGGAAATAAAGTGAGAATTATCAGCCAAGAAATAAAAGGAAAACGGACTGAAATTAGTGCAGAGAGTGGATGAAAGAATGTCAGGCCTGCATAGCGCAGGCATTAAATGGAAAAATTGCCACTTTTAAAGATAGGAAATGTTTTGTTCTCATTATTCCTTCTATTCAGAATGGAGACTGATGACAGAATCCCTGAGCAGAATGCCGCTTATCTGAATCCTCAAACTCTTCCTCATCCACCGCTTCTCTCCTACCTTTCTCCTTGTTTTGCCTCCCAGGAAAAAAAGCTTTAGATTGTTCTGCTCTTTACGACCCTTGCTCCATCAATTCAGCCAGGCCAGAGAAAGCCTTGAAGCCTATGTCATTAAAATGCTTAGACATGTGGAAGAGAACAACAAGCGATGGAAGGAAGGGAAAAGGTACGTCAGGGGAGACATTTGTCAGGTACCATCAGTATGAGAGCTGTCCATGTGGAGACCTTTTGAAGGAAGGCATGTCAGAGAGGACTCAACTGCAGGGAGAACTACAAAGATTGAAACTATTAAATACAGATAAGCCGTAAAAAGCATGTGACAGTTCCATTGGAATTTAAAATCCTAATGCCAGAATGAAAGTTCCCAGCTTGGCAAAGTGAACACATTGCTTCTGAAGATAGACAAAAATCAGTCTGAATCTTGGCTGATTTCTGCCTATTTGATTGAATGCAGATAAAGCTAACTGAAGCAGCTCTGGCTTCTTTTAATAATTTGGCACCATCAAGGTCAATCATAAAGAGTTTAATCTGTCATGTGCAAATATCTTTTTCTACTCTAACAGTGGTACTTTCAGATATCTCTACACCTACTTTGCTTTTGATTTTAATGACTGATGTTTTGATTCCACTATGACATCTTACAGACAGCCCCATAAATCCACTCTCATTTGTTTTTGTTTTTTTATTTACCTAGGTGTGAGTTTGTAATTATATCATTGTGGACTTTTAGAAAGGGTTTACTCTCCAAGTTTGTTTTTTCCTCGAACAAAACCTCTTGATGTTTAAGAAGAGGACCCTTTGGCTTTTCTATTTCATAAGAATCTCCTTTTAATTTCTGAGATTAAGTGGAGTGCTTGACGATGCCATGGGGGTGCTGTTGCGTGGCTGAATTAAATAGCAAAGCATTTTAGCCCTGCAGGAAGGTGCATCAGAACAAACTGAAGTTTTCTTTTGCCCACTTTGTTATCCAGAGTGTTTTGGACATGAGCCAAGGCTAGCCAGCACCGTGGACATAGAATCCCATTACTTTTGTAATGAGCGCTGAAAAAGAACTTGAGGGGGTCAGACACGACGAGACTCAAATGAAAACTAATTAAGAATTTCTCCCAATAACAATAAACCAATAAGAAGAACTGCTACTTCTTTATGCATGTGAACTGCTTGAGGATGCACTCAGGACGGAACAAGGAATGTTTTTATGGGAGAGGTGTTTGAGACATAATATGGGTGCCTTGGGGATAATGTAAGTCCTGCTTTTTTAAGCCACATTCTTTGCATATTCAGCGCGTATACCTGTGTGCTTGTTTGCATGCTTTGTGTATGGCATGTGCTCAAGAGAGCTTGTGTACTAAGTGTTGTGCATATGTGTGTGTGTGCGTGTTTATGGAGAAGCCACGGAGGGCCTTCCAACAGAGAGCACTGCATTTCGAAAGGTGCCAGAATGAGTTTGTCACAGAGAGCGTAAACTTGAAGAGAAAGGGGACTGCAGAGAGAGAGAGACTTTCCCCAGGCACCCAGAGTCTGTCAGACTGATTAAGTCACACGGCTGGAGTGAGAGTTTGGAAACTGAACCAGAGCATGCAAGGGGGGAGCATAGGATGACAGCAAAGAAATAAATAAATAAATAGCAACATGTAAGTATTAAGATGACGGCATATCACGTGTGGGCTTACTTATACCTGACCCTAGACACTCATGCTGGGACACAGCATACCAGCCTACATCCCATCATCCCACCCCACAGCTCCCTCACCCTGCGGCGACATAAAGCAGGTCAGGGCCATCTTAAAGTTCACAAAATGCAACATGACAGGACAACTCTAACATATGCCTGTATGACAGTGAAGCAAATAGATGACTGATGGCAGAGCACTGTGTCTTAAGGGAAAAAGAAAACGTACAGACTTAATGTTTGTCTTCATTTTGCTTCTACTTTCTCCTCAGACATGCAAGAAAAAAATGTTTTTAAGGGTTAAATAAATATATTTTATATTAAAAATATTTTAGAAATATATATTTTTTTTTTTTTACCATAAACACACAAAACATCATTCCACCTGCAGGCTTGGCCTGTCTATTGCTGTTTCTATATGTGGTGGAAATGCCAAGGACCTTTGAACCCTCTAGAAAGATGGCAAACAATCATACCACATGGCGGTGTCATCCATCAGACTAAAAGATGAGCTCTTGTTCTTTGTTCCGGGGACCACGGCTGCTCTGAGATGCTCTAGTTGCTCTCAATCTTTCTCCATCAGTCTCTCTTTGCCACACTGAAGAGATTGCAGACTTGTTGGTATACAGCAGATGGGCAGGATCATGAACAATACAAAGGACTGCCCACATAGAAAATCTTTGGCATAAAGTAAAAATGAGAGTCGGGATTGCTTTCAGTAATGCCCTCAGTAAAACCAGGTATGTGGTAGATACTGCTCACTCACTGGAAGGTAAGAACAAACTTCATCCTCCTACGACTGGCCACCCCCATACTGAAATTAACATCACTCGTCCTCTCCTCCACAGGCTCTACAGTTCCATCGCTAAACCAAAGCACAATCTATAGCACCCCCAGCTCCAAATGCTAATTGCTAGGTATTCAAAGAGAGAAAAGCCCTTGCTGAATTTAGAGTCATTTAGCAAGAGACTGAGTTCAGCACATCACTGTGATGCCTACGAGCTAATGTCTCTGGCAGAGAACTCTGGGAGTGTAGAGCCGAATGAAAACATGGCTTTCTCTGCATTATAATGCAAATTTAAACCTGGGCTTGGCTTTGTCAGTAATTACGATGGCAAAGCAAAACAGAACAGCTAATAGGTTCAAAGTATTCCATCAAACAAGAAACATGAAAACTACCTTTGTGAGAAAATGTGGCTTTTCACTGTGTTCATAACCCAAAATCGATGTGCACGAAACAGCACTTTGGTCTTTGCACAGATTTTAATTTGTAAGACAAGAACTTGATTCAGCTGGGTTTCTTTCAAAGGGAATTGAAAACAAATAGATTTCTCCACATTCAGGAGCACTGCAGGAAGTACTTGTTTCCTAAGTCTCTGGCGCAAACAATAGGGGCAATGTGCGTCTTTGATCAAGGGCATGTCTATGTTGATGACAATGAGAAATCTGCAGGCCGTCCCAAGTGTGTTGTAACCTTACCTTCAAAGTACACTTGTTTTCCCTTCCCAACATCCTCCTCTCTACAGCTGCCTTTAGTGTTGTTGACTACATTTTTTTTTTGTGAGCATCAAAAGCCAATCAGCACAGAACTGAAACCTCTGATAACAAATTTGTGTCCAACATGTGATACAAATAGATCAAACAATACCAAGCTGATATTTTTCCTATGTCAGCATTGATACATGAAAATAAGTAGGAGTTTCTGTCCTGCAATGAATCAACTTGCTGTCCGAATGTTTCATAGTGGCTGGAAGTGTATACTTGTCCTTGTACTTTATTTAGCAAAAGTGATCTGTGTGAGAGGCCAGTCCATCTCTGTTGCTCTGTCTCTAGTTTTCTTCAGGCCATACACTGACACTTCAATGTACCCTCTTTCTGTGCTGTATCAGCAAGACAGGCATAAAGAGCAATCCTCTATGACTGGGGATGACCTTAATGCTGCGGTTGGGTCATAGTCCAGGCTAGTGGCACCAGCTGGGGCCCCGCTGCCACTTGCAATACATACTTGAATAGCATCCTACAAGTGCAGACAGTGTGTGCAGGTCATGGTGACAGGCACTTCAAATCCAGTGTGAAAGTCTCTGATCTATTATTTTGGGAGGACTTTGTGATTAATTCAACTTCAACTTGGTGTGACAGAGAAAAGCCTGATACGTAGAAAAAACTAGCTACATTATTTCTGTTTTTTTAACATACTGAGAAAATTAGGACATTTTCCAATAAGTTTAACCTAAATAAGGCTTAAATTAAGACTCTAATTATACCTGTAGAGGTAAAATAGGTGGAACACTCATTCTTTGCCATAGGAGATGATGTTTAAAGCATTCAGTAATAAAAATGAATAAATATAATCATAGAAAATTCAATTTAGTTCAAAAGAAAAGAGTCTCCAGAGGCCATAATATTCATTATTATACAACATGATTTCATGGATTTTACAACAAATTGATTATAGCTTTGCAATTAAACCTGTAGGAAGCACTCAGCAAAAGGGCACTGAGTTAAGTTAATCTGATCATTTAATTTTCCTTCTTTTTTCTAGACATATTTGCTTACTGTTTTTTTTTTAAAGTCTCTTTCTTGGAGTGTTGAATTGTTGACATGCATGCAAAGAAAGGCTCGGGACACTGACAACACAGTGGCTGTTAAGGGAAAACTTATTTGGTTTGGATAAAGGATTCATTGAACATATCAGGATAATGGGTGAAATTTCCCCCTGCAAGGCTTGACATTTAGATGATTGACCAAAACTTTATTTTAGACACTGCACTGTATTTCCATTTTCAGTCTCACTGTCAGCTGGTCAATAAAACAATAAAACAATAAAATGCAACAGTGTAATGAAAAGAATATACCCACAGAGCCAGACATGGAGCCACAGAACCAGCTCAGACTCTTTAATCCCGGCACCACTTTTTTCTTTTGCTTCTTCTTGCAGAGTCCTCTGAACCTGCTGTGAAATTGAATTTTCCATCCCTGTGTGTACGTGAACCAGCCAAGCACTGCATTGTCAGAGTACTCAATTAGCTCCCAAGGCGGAAGCCAAAATGTTTTCCAACTGCAAATATATTCTTCACAGGGCAAGTTCCTATTAGCATAATGTTTATATCCCTATAGCAAAGAATGAGAATACCTTCCCAAGGTTAAAAAATTAAAACAATCCAAAGCCAAAATGAAGGATCCCTGTATATCATAATAACATCATATCTAAGGGTAAAGTAGCCCTCATTGTACAATAAATATTAACTTTCACCCAAAAGGTCTCATCAGCATTTGTAAACTCCTATGCTTGTGTGTGTGCAGCAGTCAGTAGAGATCCTGATTCTCCTATATTTAAGCACTTGCTTTTATCTTGCTTCACATGATATGAAAAAAAGTACTCCTCTGAGCTCATTCAGATGTTAAAATGCTTTTGTTCTATTTGTCATTGGAAAAGCTGAACAGACAGTATGCAGCACCTATATTAAATCTAGAGAACCAAAGAGATTCAAGCCTCAAAGACTCTTTAATGCCGTCTCAAAGTTGAAAATTTGAAAATGAATCGTGCTGTTTACCGAACATGCCAACATTGAAACAGTTGGCTGGAGTGTTAGAAATAATCTACACTGACAAGTAGCTAAACATTTTCTGACAAAGTGACATTGAAGTCACACAATCATACCGACTTTTCTTGTGTACTCCCAGCTGAATGGTTGAAAGGAGGCCAAAAAAAGAAAGAGAAACAAAAAAAGAAAAGCAAGTTCCAGCAACTGGATACAACAGCAATAGCAACTACTTTCTCACAGCACACACATTCGTTGTTCCTTGACTAAAGTAGCTGTGTGGCACTAATGCGGTGGATGTAGAACAGACAGGGTCAGGGGGTTGTAATCATTTGTCGGTGCCCTATTGTGCCCCCTCACTCTCATTACCATGCCAGCAACTCCATATTAAGAGCTCCTATGTTTGTCACCTGCCCTGGGTCTTGTATACCAGCCTTAGCACATATACATCCATGACAGCTTCCACCACACAGAAAAGGCAGAGATTTCAAGTGGTTTATAGTCGTGGGAGTCTCACTCACACCTCATATGGGTGTAATTTATGCCCACAGCCTTTCCATAGGGTCTTGTTGCATAGGCAGCTGAGACAAAGTGTGGCTCTGCCCACATGACCTTATATAACTAGGCTGTTTTGTCACATTGGCTTGTGGTTTTATTTTGGTTTGCTGATTTTTTTCATTTTAATTGAGCATTAGCCCTACCTTTTACTGACAATTATCACATTTCATTTTTCCAAGGCAATCTAATAATGAACCCTCTATTGGTTTTAAATTGAAGCATCTGTTTTACTTTTCACGCGTACGATATATTATGGTCGACAGAAACATCATTCACTCATTCCTTAACACACAAAGTGTGAAATAAATTGAAAAATAAAAACACTGTTTCCCTCATAGAGCACCTTCTATTCAATTTAAAGTTGAAGCAATTACAGGGATGCAAAGATGAAAATGAATTAAACTGGCTTTATTTATCTATTCTATTTAATTTTTTTGTGTAAGGCAAAGTTGCTAAAAGAAAGGATGAAACCTAAAATATCAATCAATCATATTTATTTATAAAGCACTTTCCGTACAAATAAATTGCAGTTCAAGGTGCTTAACATTAAAAGAGAACAACAGCAACAACAACAGGACACGTATACATAGAAACAGACCTGGCAAATACCAGTGTCTCCACATAAGGTGATGCTCTCGATCAGCGCTGACCTAACCCCTCACCAGCTATATTTGGGAAACCAAAACAACGGCAAAACAAAGAAATAAGAGATAAAATGAGTAAATGAAATAAAACAATAAAAATAATGTCAAATCAAAATGAAGTTAGATAAAATGGGACACACACAAAAAATAAACAGATTATTATGAAAAAAAAGAAATCAGTTTCTATTGTGTCTGTTTCCCTAAAGGCTGGAATGTAAACTGATTATATGAGCACAGGTGAGATTTGACGTGTGTATGCCTTTAAAGGTAGGTATTTGTATAAAACCTCTGATTTAACCTTCCCGGGGCTTTTAACAGAGCACTAGATTAGCGTTCCCTCTGCAAAGGAGAGACAGCACCAGGATTAACCTTGTTTTAAATATGCCATGTGAGGAAGATTGGTTGACCTTAGTGTGACATAGCTTTGGACATACCATCAGACTCAATAGAAACTAGCTGTTAATGGACTTCACAGTGCCAAGAAACACCCTGATGACATATGCTCATGTTTGAGATTAATATTGTTTGCCTTCCAGCACTCACTACTTGCTATTGCTTCAAATTAATTTCATTCTTTGGCAAGTCATTTTGGCCCCTGTCCCTTGGCAGACCTTCTCTGAAGTAGAATGTGTGTTTTCCTTGGATTGGCTCTGATTAAATTTTTTTTACCTGCTCTGATTTCACCTACGTTAGCAAGAATGATCGGAGTCGGGAAGTTTCACTATGTCACACATGGCAAGACACAGTTAATCGCCAGATGTTTCACAATGCTGGTATAAATGTCAATACTTGAACCGAGAGTGGAGCAGGAGATGCGGCAGAAACAGGGAAGATATACCTTTAATCCTCCCCATTAGCAGAGTTCATAGCCTGAGATTGTGGCTGTTGGATTCTTTATTTGAGATGAGCTGCATTTCCTGAGAAATTGAAACAGGATGATGGAGATCAGTGACAATACCAGCTGGATAATCGTGCCCAAATCACAGCCATCTGCTCTCAATCTCCACCACGATCTACAGGCGCTAACGTCAATCCCCTACCAATAAATCCTTAAATCCTGACAATCTGTAGCACTCAGTTTAGGACCTCTGTTAATCCACCTTGCAAGCCCACATTACTGGACAGGAAGGTACAACATACACTGGACCTATAATCCATCTAGAAACTGAATATGGTCCATTTTCATACTCCACTTTTTATAACTGTTTTATACCCCCTCAAATCAACCAAATGCATATTCATTTTAAAAATGGTCAAATCCAACTACAGGAAGCTAAATCATATACAGTTAAGTTTTTGCCATCAATGTCTGTTCATTTAACAACAGCTAGAACATTAATTAAATACCGGCATTGCAGAGTAGAATGGGAAAACAAGAGGACTCACTGATTGGCAGCGAGCCTTATGTTAGGTTTATGAAAATATGTGTATTTTGGTTTGTGTAATTTATATTACCACAAGATGAAAGCAGATGCTGAGTAATGCTATAACATAATCACATTTTTTATTTGCACAATCAATAATATTGTACAACTGAGCCTATGTGTTACTGGAAACAAAAGGTCCTAGCCTCATGGCTAAAGGGCAATATCAAGGACCTGAAACCCCAATTGGCCAGCTGTTGAGTTTGATAGGATGAAGTATCTTGATAAATTAAATGTATCTTGACATTTCTTGATGAATCCACTCTGCAGCAAACTTCAAACCCACTGCCCAATATTGCCTGGAATCCTACTGTTTCTGATTAGTGTGCCCGCCACAGAGGTCAGTCACTAATATTTTTCTTTTTAGTCCCAACATGGAAAGTGCTAGAAGCAAACAATGGACTCACAAAACCTCCATTTCCCATAGAAGAAAGAAGCAGTTCCTTCTTGACACCCACTCTGGATTCGGCACATGTTCTGGTACATAAACAGCACAGTATCTTTCAAACGAATCACTTCATTTGTGAGTCTTGACTGTTCTGCCAAGAAAAAATTGGATCTCTGCAGTGTGATTCATGTTCATGCCAACCATGATATTTTGTAAATGCATCTGCTGGTATTTATTTTATATATTGTAAACCTGGGCTCATGAAACATTATTCTATAGCTTTATCTTTCCTCCTGGAGCCATGTGAAGGTCTTTCTGACTATACATGCCATAGCAAGAGAAAGATTTCTGCCACCACTCTCAATATATCTTCCATTTGTGGAGAACTGAGGTATAGGGCATGGGACCTTTTCCCCCACATTCATTCTCTCACTTTCTGCGTAGAAGCACTAATGGAGCGCAACCTTACTCCTAGAGCATCACATTATCTCTCTATTTGTCAGGGCCTCTTGTCATTGGACTGCAATGCACTAGGAGCCATAAGGCATTTTTTTAACATTGTGCAGGACTAACAATAAAAAGGGATGCATTTTATGCTTGACTTATCCTAACAAACAATAAACTACATTTACTTGAAGCAGACTCTTTTTTCCAGTTGTTTGAAAAGTTTAAATGATAGCATTTTTCCTTATAATCTAGTTCTCAAGGCATTCAAATATTTCAGCATTTTGTGAAGAATGAATTTTTTCATTAAATCTGTGGATGACTATGAAGGGCTTCAGTGAGGTTACTAGTTAAAATACTGACAAGAGGTAGGCCAAATAGTTTCAAAACATCATTCCCAAGTTGGATGTCTTTTTACTTGCAAATTAAATCTGAAGTGGTCTTTTCAAAAAATGCTAAAATGAAACCTGAATTAGAGACTTTTCTGGTATGAAGTTTCATTTAATCGAAGAAATAGCTGTCTGAGTCAGAAACAAACTCTGAAGAAGAAAAAACAGTAACAGACAAAGCTTTTTCACACTGTAACACTTTTTGTCATGCCAAATAATAGGTGATGTCTTTTACTTATGAAGCTGGAAGTCTGATGTACTACCATTTTACAGACACTTTTTTTTTAAAGATTCTTCAAATCTTTTTATTTTCTAACTTTCTCACAGCAAGTTAACTTCTTTTTATCAACCACTCTGCATTTCAGAGTTAAGATTCTGCCATGAAGTGCATCTAAAAATACCATCTGCAGCATCTGTTGCTGAAAATATAAATAAACAGCAGCTGCTGGCAACTGGGAGGGATTAGCCCTTGAAACAGCCTAAATGCATCACAACATTGCAACAGTGTTAAGTTACATAACTACTTGAGGATACGTCTGTACATCATTTATTTGATCTAACGGTCTGTGATAGGTAGTATGTGAAAAATTATCAGTATTTTAAATGTTCATTTATAGTATATTGCGTTTTTGAGCATCTTTTTAATATGTATATCTATATTATTTTGAATCTTTTTTTGCAACTTGAATGTTCGCAGTTCATGTCTCAGCATAAACAGACGAGAAAGAAACAGCTTGTTGTGCACAGTCTTTTCGGAATGAACAGGATAAGGACAGGCATGGTCTTTACTGTGTAGACACCAAATCTTCAGTCTGAGTTGGGAGTGCTTTCTTTAAGTTGCTATAGCAAATAGTGAGGTAGGCATGTTGGTGGGGGGAATACAGTTCAGTATAGATGACTAACGTGCTGTGCTCAACTAGCTTTGCAGATGCAGAGATCATATCTTTATGCAAGATTGAGCCTTCTTCCATTTAGCATTAGCTGGATGAGATGGATGCACATATGCAGCTCCATCTTACTTAATGGTACTCTGGGGGGAGAGGGGAGGTTGTTGCGTGACATACACGGAAAAAGAAAGCTGAAAGCAGAAATACATCTAATTTCTCTGATGGTACATCAATGTAGATGAGTTCCTCTGCAAACACTAGTAAAAACTGAACATTGTAAACACCCTGCAGGCTGATCCAGAAGAAAATGTCATGTGATACATAATCCTCACACATGGTGCTGTTAGCATGTTGTTGTATCACAGTACTATATTGCGTGTGAACCCATCTGCATTCCCGACGTGTTACATACTTATTTATCATAAGCCCCCAGGGTGTCAGGCTAATGCAGCATATAACATTTAATGTTTTTGGTGTCAATCAGCAAGGTTTTCATTGCAAAAAGAGGACATTTATATGAAACCATGAACTTGTTTTTTTTAACCAAAAACAAATATTTTCTGTAACTGAATCTAATCAGTTCTGGGGCATGTACCTAACCTAACATCTAGATTAAAGGAAACAGAATGAACTATGTTTTCACACTGGGTTTGTTGCATTTTATTGAGTAGAAACAATCGCTAACGGAGGATTGCTAACGAACAAGCTCCACAACTGATCCTACTTAACTGTTAGTAAGATAGCATTCATCTGTGCATCTGATTCTGCATGTGTACTGGATTTTTGTTATTCATAAGTAAAGTTCATTTGAGCTTTTTTTTTTCTACCGAAGAATCTCTAAAAACTGATCATGATTATTAAAACCAATGTTCCTTTGAGAGAAGAACACGTTTGACCATGCATTAAAGAATAACTGAAAGAAAAGAAAAGTGTAAATTAAATCAAAATTATGTGTAAGAATGAAAACATCAGATGGTAGACTAATAAAAGTTATACACTTTTTATGCAAATGTCTTGAGGTGCATGGAGAATGCACTACTGTTCATAGTTTTTTTATTCTTAAATGGACATAAAAACTAGAACAAAGCCATGAATCAATAAATTAAGTAATAAGACCTTTTTTAAAGATAAAATTTCATAAAAAATATTATAAAATGCATGCTAGTGTATAATGAAACCCATTGATTGGGCCTCTAGGGGGGTAAACCGTTTTTAAAAACAGCAGGAGGGAATTAACCCAAATATCCTGTTCATGTGCAGCATAGTTGCAAAGTCAGAGAGCATTTCAAGTAGTGGAACACCAACAACTGTTCTTCAGTGAAGATTATCTACAGCCAGCCCAAGAGCCATCCATTTAAGTGACTTTATCATTACCAGGCACAGAGTATGGATCCACAAAGTGAAATAGAATAGCAGGGAAACTAATGGCACTTGACAGATACTGGTATGAGATTGCCTGCTTATCTTAGTATTATGTGAAAAGAAGGCATTTTCCCATATCAAATTGTGTGTGGTGGAAATGTGGGGATAGTTGTGTTGGGCAGCATGCTGGGGGAGTGGTGGTAGGAAAGAGTGGCGGTGAAGTGAAGGATAAAACAAAATGGAACTACCCACTTTGTCATTTTCAAACCAGTAATTTGTAATGGCCGGTTAAGTGTTACTTTCAATTCTTACAGCAAATCTCCTCAGAGGAAATGTGAAATGTAAAAGAAATGTGAGTTTTGGCTTTAGAAAATTGAAACAAATCATTGACATCACATTCCTATCTTTTCTTTTGCCCCTCATCTATTCACTTGAAGGCAATCCCACCTCCACAGCGGCACTTCCAAGAGCATTCGATTTATCTGCGCAATACTGGTGTAAACACACCAGGCTAGAATTAAAATAGAAGAAAGAGTATTAAAGCAGAGTAACAGTTTCAGGAAACTACAGATGTTCACGTCTCATTTGATGAAATACACCAATCACAAACTGCTGCAGATTTTATTACACTTCTGTTTGTTCTATAGGCAAGGCAAGGCAAGGCAAGTTTATTTGTATAGCACATTTTCAGGTTCAAGACAATTCAAAGTGCTTTACAT
>JBBBVU010000009.1:25568952-25585750 GCA_037177055.1 Atherinosoma microstoma | reverse complement strand
GGTGCTCAAGAGGTTTTGAGACTCTTTGAACGCTTCCGGGAGCCTCACAGCTTCGAGCGCACATGGTGCATTCAAGTTGTTAAAATGTCGTAATTCTTCTTTGCACCTTTAATGTTGGATGTGTTGTTACAGCCTGATAACACATAACGTCGAAGTGAACCCATCAAGTGTAGATTATTTCTCTCATTGAATGACAAGAAACAATAATGAATAAAACTCAATTAATAAACAAACATCAGTTTAGTGTGAATCCTTCCATTGAACTGAATATTCAAATTTAAGGGTTTAAAACACAGAGACGTTCCCACTCATTTGCCTGCTGGAATACGAGCTCCTATTCCTCTCCCCTTTCATTTTTCAGTTAATCTCTCTGCCTCCATCTCTGCTTCTCCCTCTCTGTCTCTCTCTCCTTCCCAAGGCTTTCTTTAAGGAGCACACACACCACTTTATCACGCTGATGAATCTGGTGGGCTTTTCAAGGAGAGGCTGTCCGCCCGTAATGCAAAGACAAATGCCCCCTGTACACCCCTTCATATCCCCCTCAGGCGCTTCTTATGTTTAAGGTGATGCAGAGAGACAGGTTGATTAAAAGAAGGTTAAGAGATGCGCGGGGGCCATCACTCAGCCATCATGACGGATTGGTGACAAGCGGGTCAAGGGTGTTGGAGCTCAGAGATGGCGGTATGGAAATGAAAACAGTCCCCCAAGAACTACCGGCCTCACTTAAATAGACACATACAGTACACATGAACTTCTCCCCCTCCCACTTTCTCCTCACTCTCACCGTGCCACCAAAGTTCAGCTGGATTTATGATCACACAGGTTCTCAAAGAGAGTCTTGGTCATGTTTTAATTAAGCCCGACTTTTACTCATGGACAATGACAAAGTCACACAGAGAGGGGTTGGACCTGTAGGGATGAGGATGTTGACCTTTTCTCTGACTTTCTCATTGTATGACTCAGATATTTGCTCTGTAATCAGGTCACAAATGATTGCACACAAGGAGAGTAAAAACCGAGTTAGATTCATGTTGCATTTGCTTGACTAAAATAATACAGCAGAAGAACCAGACAGTGAATGTGACAAGTAAACGGATGTTGCACTATACAAAGAAAGATGTACTTAAAAAATTAAAGCAACCAGCTGCAAAGCCTTTTTAAATAAACTCAACTAAGTGGTTCTGGTGTTGTATAAACCTAAATTAAGAGGGTTGCTCAAAGTAGAATGTTAAAATTTGACAAAGCAAGGATAGCTATTCAGGTCTTTTCATGTCTTTGGGCTGAAACAACTCACGTTAAGTAAAATATATCTGAAAAAGTGGAGGTATCTTATGTTCATAAGTTGCCCCAACCTAAGTGAGTAAATCTGAATAGTAGCCTCAAGTTTTTTCTAAATTGATATTATGATTTTTTATACACTTTTTTATTTATTTTTTAGTTTACTTAAAAAATTTTACAGCGGGTTGCCTTTTTTTTTGTTTTTACAGTGTGTCATATCATACCAAAGACAAAGCTGGGTTTCGCTGGTATTTTGTTTGACCTTGAACACGCCATGGGTGTGAAAAATAGCTTCAGTAAGTGAGAAAGGGAGAGGAAGTAATTCCCCCTGTGGCCATTCAACCATATCTGAACCAGAGATCCAAGCTGTCGCTGCAGAATTATGTATGCTGAGAGTCACACATGTGCACACAAACTTTATGATAATTCACACACATACATACGCATGACCATCAGCTGCAAAACAAAATAAACCTTGTGTGAAGTTTTGTTACTCACCCAAATGTTTGTGGGTCCGGTGGACTCATTACAGCCATCATGACTCCAATAAAATCACTTCACAGATTTCATTTATAGGCAATGTATAGACTACTTTTAATATTTCAAATTTACCACAGCAAAAATCCCAAATTTCTCTTATTAAGTCAAATTTAATCCAAACCTGGGTGAGATAAATCCTGTGGAGATCTTTATATTCTGAAAACAGCTTGTTTTCATCCTTCAAAGTCTCTCTTCTAAAATTCTTTCTCTTTTTGACATTTCTTAATACTGCTTATAAAATGGTAGGGAGAGTCCTGTTCAGTCAAAGAAAAAGGACCACTAACGTGAACAGTTTGTGATTAATGGCATCTGTCAGCAAGTCTAAATGGTTAATGTTTTCTTTTTGTTCAAGCCTTCTGATCCCTGTTGTGTGAATGCTATCATCCAGTAACAGCAGCCTGGGGATGTTACCATCACAAAGTTTACTTAGTAGTGAGGTTGATGAGGTTCCTGGTGAGACTTCACCGCCTAACAGCAGGCTCAAGTAGAAGGAGGATGGAGTAAAAGTGCAATATTTAGTTGTTTCTTTGACAGTTTCCACGCTTTGTTCCAGTCAACATGAACAAAACACATTCATCGCTTAGAAAACATCAAAAACAAGAAATGTTTTTGGCATTCCAAAGCTCTGAAAAGAAATTATTAATAAGTAAAGATAAAAAAGAAAGAGGTTCAATTTGTTGTATCTAGAAAACATAAAGGCCTATTCAACATTTTTTCTCAACAAACTAAAGCACTTTTAGTATAAAAAGTAGCAGTATGACTGCATTATCTGTAATGCATCATTATGTCTGGCTCTACCACTATCATGTAGCACGGCAGATGTAAACATGAAAGTGGCTGAGATGCAGTGGGTTGTTGCTTGCAGTCCATGAGCCTAAAAGAAAATTGAAGAAGAGCTTGAGTATGCAAAGTTAAACACCAAGCCAAGGCTACCATAGCTGGTAGCCTTGTTTTCCTTGCCAGAGCTAATGTTATTATTGCTGGTGATGTTGTGCAGCTGTTTCCTTCCTGTCTTCATAATGCATGAGCTAGACCGTGTGCCTGTTATTATTTTGAAAGTGTTGGCCTTGCAACATCAAACGCAGTGACTTAAGGGAGAAAGCAGGCAGCACATCCAGCCAGTATAATCTCAGCAGCCATCTGTCTGTCACAGGGCCCTCAGGAGGGAACAGTCAAATCAGACAAAGATGTTTTTTTTTACTTTTCTGGTTTCCAATTCAGATCTATGAGTATGTGCGCTCACATCCTTGTACGCACCTGAGACTTGCGCAGCAAAGTTGGTTTATTGACTGATGAGAGTTTCATCTGAGGTTTCCCAGCCTTTGTTTTATTTATTTATTTGTAAAGGAATTTTGCTTGTGACAAATGTAAGTTAAATTCAGCGAGTAAAGCCAAAACTATGCAAAGGCACTGAGTTATAAATGCTTATGGGGATCATGAGGGATGCAGTCCCCTGCTGTCCACCTCATTTCAAATGACCAAAACAGTGTTCAGTGAGCCTGGTTTAGCACCTGTAATGTGGAACCGACTCTACATTTCCATTTTCACTCTGGGCAAAGTCTTTCCATTTTATTCTGAAATGGAGAAATAGAGGGAAAAGATCTATATTTCTCTTTTTTCCCCCTCTCCCAGTGGCATGTGAGGTATGCTTATCTTTAGCAGCAGATGCACAGAACTCATGGGACCTCATCAGAAGGTCTCTGTGAAGGCATACGTACCTGCTGCCAGTGAACTGTTGCCTTCTTCCCATCTCCATTTTTTGAAACCCCCCCAAACCCTTAGCCCTCTGGGCAGAGGGACAGGCATACCTATTCCTTAAACTCAGGAAGAAGCTAATGTCAAATATTGGCTCATGTGGGAAATGTCCCTCCAAGTCTCAATATGTCTTTCCCCAGGAGTAAATCAAATCAAATCAAATCAAACTTTATTTGTATAGCACTTTTCATACGTGATGCATCACAAAGTGCTTACCATCATAGAGACAAATATTTGAAAAATAGTAAGTATAAAACATCAAAGATTAATAGCACACACCTGATCATACTCTTTTTCACTTTTCACACATTCATCATCATCATCACAAACACACACACACACACACACATACAACGCAAACACATGATGCCACCCTTCTTTGCATAAAAATAAAACTCTGCCTTTCTAATTTCTGTCTCTTTAACTGCAACGATTATGTAAAACTGTAATTTGAGCTAAAAGACAAATGGCCTGACACCGCTGTGAGGAAACGATATCTTAGGGACCCGTCCACACCAGGAGCTGTCCCAACATTGACCACAGAGGGCATGGCCACAGGAACCGCCAAGATCAGGGCAGGCCTGGGCCCCCACCACAGCCATAGGACTGCAGCGTGGCAATTGGCAATTGGTGCCTCGAGAGAAGAGTCACAGGATTCTGGAAAGGGTGTGCAATGGCAGCACAGCAAAAATTGCTAGCTCATATTTAATACATTGGTAGACTACTACAAGCTCCAAATTTGTGGAATTTGAGGTCATGTAGTGGTGAAAGTCTGGTAATTGCTTTAATCTTAGAAGGAAATATTCTTACACAACAGATATCACTGACATAGTTGCTAATGCCAGGAAAAAACACATTTAGTCCTGAGCCAAAGTCCTCAGCTAACATGAGCTGTGCATTTAAAATGTTTCCTGATGGGGGGAAATATAAAATGGAGAATTTGTGATCCATTAAGAACAGCAATTATCTTCAAATGCACGCTTTTCAATCACATTGTATAAGGCTTAAACTAAAAACCCCAAATGGGTTAATGTGGTCTGGAGCGCTGCTGCATACTGTCGATATCTAAATGCCAAGGAGGGCATGTCAAAATAGGAGTATTAATCGGCACAGAAACTCAGCTGTGAGAGATTTCTTTTTGTCTATTCGTTTATTTAAAAAAAAAAATCATCTAATAAGAGGCATAAACTGGACTCCACTGTTTGTATATAGTTGCTTTGATGGTTTTGAAATGTCATGGACCATTTGCTTAGTTTACAGTGATAAATAATGGGAAAATTGAAGAATAGAATGTGTAATGGGAATGTATCTACTTGCTTGGGCATTGCTAAAAACAGAGGGCAAATACTGATTGTAAAATATGTCAAATGACCCTGGAGAGTTGGATTCTGGTCTGTTTGGGTGCAGGTTCATTCACACAAGAACTAAAAGCATTCTGCTAATTGTGCTGCATGTCGGAGAGAGATTATGATAATATGTTTTACTTTTATTCAACGTGTTGCTTAGTCTTGCATATCTAAAAAGCACTGAAATAACTCTGAATGTTTCTTCTCAGAAGGAAATGTTTTACCAGATTCCAAAATCAGCTCGGCTGCCAATGCCGCTCTTCGCAGAACACCAGCCTTTCCACCTCTTTGGATTTCCATTTTCAATTATTAGATCAAACAAGATGTCCAGATTATGACAGTATTTGCATTATACCACCAAGTATAGATCTGATCACAAAAACAGAGGTTTGGTTCTCTTTACCACCATTATCACTCATGGAGCAGCTGTGTTTTATAAATCTCTAAAATCTCTCTCGGCTTTATCGGAAAACTGCAGGTATACACTTCTTACTGTATGTCAGCAAAGGCTAAAGAGCCTCTAAATGCTCAGAAGTAAGAACAATGCATTTGCTGCATTTATCTAGTGTTTCGGCTGAACTTGTTTTTCTCAGCCCACAGCATCTGAAGGCACATTACCCTTCCATTATCATGAGCAAAGGTGTGCTGTAAGAAAATTTGCCATGCCTGACTAAAGATAGTGATCTGAAAAGCAAGCATAAAAGAACAAACTGCAGGGAAAATAACATTTTGATGCTCGTGTCCAGAAAATAACTTTGTCCAACCTGGTCTCATAAAAACAGTTGAAACAAGTATGACGACTTAAACTCAGCACAGCAGTGGTGGCACACAGTGTGTTGAAATGACATGCTGGCAGCTCAAAAACAGTGAAACAGCAGTTAGCAGCTTTCCTATGGTGAACACATGGGCTCTTACAGAAATTACCTTTTTTCTCTAAGGTGATTCAAACTCAGACAAAACAGTGAAAATGATAATGGAGTGCCCCAATTTTAAACTCTATCAGCTGACTGAGGATTAAATCCTTAGAGGTCTTCAGGTTATCTTAACTTCTTCTCTCAGGGGAAACTGCCTGATGTCTAATATGTCTGTAGCCATGTGCATAATGTGTATATAAAATCTCTGATCCTTTTAAAGATGTGGTGAAGAGGGAACCCTGGTGATAGGCAAGAGGCTTTTTGCAACTAAAGTTTTCACACATCAACTAATGGGATGTTGAGAGGTTGTAAAACCCGGGCAAACCCAGGTTTTACAACCAGTTTGGTTTATGTTTTTTTTTTTTTATTAACATGCTGAGGCCCAAATTTGCAGCGGTGTGTTGGTTTGCGACTCAAAAAGAGCAGTTTGAGTTAACAGCTTTGCTTCTGCTTACTGCTGTCCATTTGCTTTATTTAAATGAGTTGCAGCATTTCCCTGCACAGATGAGGCATTGAGATGCCATATTGGTTCAGTCAGACGGGGCAGCAGGCAGCCTGCAATTTATATTTGCGTTTCTATTTTTTGTTCTCCTGCCTTGCTCTTGAATTACTTGCTCCACAGTAATTAGAATGACTCTGACAGCAGTGGTAAGAGCGTACATTATGTTGAGTTTTCCTTTTCTTTTCTTCTTTTTTTATTGAGTTGATGTGGAGTCTTGTTTGCCCAGTCGTCTGAGTGTTACTCATCTGTCACCTGCTTACTTTCCCTTTCCCCCCTTGAGCCAGTGACCTTTCTGATAAAAAAAATGTACTCCTCTTTCCTTTCAGGAAATAACTAAACTGGAGACTTCCTATGCAAATGTGTGGTAAATAGCTAACAAAGACAATCCCATCACACAACACTGGAATGTATCTGAACCATTTTGAACCTTTGGACACTGAAGTTGGAAATAATAATGAATTTCGATGAAATCCACAGTTGAACAACAGTAGAAACATCTGCTGTAATTGTGTGTTTGTGTGTGTTTGTTTCTGTGTCTAATTATTCCCTAAAGAGCCCTTTCCACTTAGTACAAGCAAGAGTCTTAATTGCTGGAAATGTTGTGCTGCACTGAACAGGACTTGTTTAGACATCGTGCTTTTCTGGCAGGTGCTAATTGATCAACCTCTGAAGGATTTTGACTTAATAGAAAACAAGAACGAAAGAAAACTTGTTACTGTAGCAGGCACAAACTTCTTCTAATTAAAATTTAACTTCTACAGAGTTCTACCTTCATTAAAAACAAGCGGCGGCTAAACTAATCTGCTAAATGTTGAGACTCGGTCAATTTGTTGAGCCGGTGCGGGGATGGATTTTCCTCAGCACTGAAACCGACAATTTGACTAACATGTATTCAACCCTTGGGGAATAAAAGGAATTGGATGTTACTGGATATGGAAATGCACAGACTCATTTCTCTGTGTAATTCCACAAAACTTTCACCTCAGGACTCCTCAGTGACAACCACGTGAGTTCTCACTGAAAGACAAAGTGTGCAATATTGATTACGATATATTTCCTTGACAGAGTCAGGATTAGTGTAGGGTTAGCAAGCCTGATTTATGCTTAAATTTGCTTTCAGGACTCAATAAAAGAGCAGATATTTCCTCTCTGTCATTCATCCAACCAGGTCACACGATTCTACAGCCTTTCTGGCCCAAACTTGCCACCCCCCGACTGCAACTGCCTGTGTTTAATCCGGTGTGGAGTGTATATTTTCGGAAACAACCAGGGGATTAACAAATCCAGCACCTGTAAAGCCTTTGGAACGTGGACAGCAGTAGAGTCCGAATTTGCAGAAGGTGAAGCTTAATGGAAGCTGGGGAAGAGGAAGTGGGAAAGCTGTACTTGAGATAGGGCCAAGGAGGAGTTGTCAGCTTTGATTTATTAAGTGCAGCTCCTGCTCTGACTGCTGGTAACTTGTCAGTCCCCACATAATGGATGGGGCTCACAGCTCACTGCTCCATGATTGGCTTTTTTCTTTTTTTTTCCCCTCCCTGGACCTCGTCCGTCGGGCCTCTCATCCATTGCTATCTTGCTCCCATTTCTAATTAATTTGTTATTCACAACCTCCACTACTTTTCCCATTTGCTGGGGCACAGAGGACCCAGCAAACCCTTCTTTTTCTCACTTTCTTTCTCTCCCGTCAACATCCTTCATTCAGGGTTCTCACTCGTGTTTGACAATGCCTCTCTGCGGCGTCAAAGTTGGCAGATGACTGCTTCTTTCTGGTGCCATTCTTCTAACATGGTTTAAGTCCCCAGCAATACAGCCCTGCTCATCATTCACCCACCGGAGATCATCAGAAGTTTTTGTTTCCATCTTTCACCAGGGACTCAGTGATAGAGCTGTGCAGAGCCCTCTTCCTAAACGTATCCAATGTGGGTGTTTTAGTCCAAAAATAAGTGGCAAGCTTCTGTGGCTCTTTCATGTTCTAAATGTACCTGCACTGAATCATCCTTTATTGTCCCAGGAGCTCTTAATAATTTGAAGAATGAAATACTATTGATGCTGGAATAAAAGAAACACATGTGGGCTGAATGAAAAGATAAACTTGTCGCTTTTCCAATTTTTGAGCCATGCAATTCAGTTGACTCTTCTTTCCAAATTCGTCCTCCATGGAAAATACAATGTGCAATTAGATGCTCTGCTTGTGCAGGAACATTTAACCCTGTTTGTTCCTTGAATTAATAGATGTTTATATTATGTGAAATGGGTTTAAATAATGTTACTGTTATCATTTTTCATGATTATTTTCCTCATAGTCAGGACTTAGATGGTCACGGTTACATTATGTTTTTAAATTCTGAATTAATTATTCAGAATGAAGTATTTTATGAAGTAATTCAGTGTAAAATATTCTCCTTTGCATTTACATGGAAATAATAATTCCAAATTGAGGTTTACATGGAAAACGTGTTTAATCTCCTTTATTCAATTAAGATCTGGGGATTGGGAAGGGTTCTGATTAGACAGTGGGCGGAAGTGACGTATTAACATCTACTGTGAAGAAAAACAAAACAGTTCCTGCTTCTTTTCTTTTCGCCATACGTGAAAGACAAAATAATAAGAATGGTTTTCACTTTGATTTTGATTAAAGTTTTGAAGCAGCAGCTCGACACTCGCATACTATTTTATTTTCACTTAAATAGTCTCGACTTGAGACAAACGCTTGCTTCGGGCAGCCATCCACCAGCATGGATATATTTGCGTCATTGCGACAGGATGAGAACGAGCATGCACAAAATGACCGGAATTAATTTAGAGCAGAATGAACGTATACATGATAGAGGAATTATTCAATTCGGATTTAAACTGAGAATAAACCAGCCACTTACTTCTGCATAAATTCGAAATGGTCATTTTCATTCGGAATTAGGTGTTTACATGATCACCTTCAATCTCTTTAAAGCTGATTTAACTTTTATTCTGAACTTAAGGGGAATTAGAACTCATGTAAATGTGGCCACTGTGTTAGAAATACCCCCCGCATAAGCCTGAATAAGTGCACCGGATGACTAATGTTGGGTCTACAATCTCACTTTTTTCCGCCATCTTTTAATTCCAATCACAGCACTCGTTTGCATTCTGTCATGCTCACAACTGTTGTCAACTCAAGTAACAAATGTACGTAAACAAATGCAGGTCATATACAAAGATGGAAATGTGGTTTACCTTATTTGGAAGAACATTAAACTAGAGCGATAGCAGAAACTGTCCAGGATGACTAATGTTGTTTGGCTTGTAAACAGTCAGCTACAGAACATCGGCAAAAGCGTCTTTCATGCTCTGCAAAACAATCACAGCTTGGGCTAGTGTCAGCTTTTAAGCCAAACCCAGCAAACACTCGTGCATATTACTGCATTTCAGACAAAAAAAGAAAAGAAAACATGTCACATGAACAAGTTGTAGAGTTGAGGTAAGCTTGTGTGATGTGTAAGTTATGACCCCCACACGGAGCTGATGATCAAAGTGGCATACACACACACATTTCCACACACAAACATCACACCCAGCATGAGCCGAGCTGCCCTGCGGTAGACCCATCCACCACAATCCCTCACATCGCCGTCTTCCGCGATTAGCTTTGTCTTTGGACAGATGCAGTGCAGTGAGCCTGGAGGATCTAACGCACTGTGTGGAGCTATTACTCAAAAACAATCAGTCACAATCCAGTCTGATTTCATGTTTTTTGTTTTTTTCTCTATACTTCAACCACTTCTCAAGATCTAAGCACAGCAGGATGTCCTTGTTTGATTTTCAATATTTTTTTTTTTTTTTTTTTTTATCAAAATAATGGCAAATTTGTTGCTCTAAATGTCATTCTTTGCCTTTGGTTCTTTTATCAGCCCCCGCTAAGGGTTTGACCCAGTTTATTTAAGACAATTAGACCACTTGGAGAGGTGACATCCCTGTCCTGTAGAACCTTTTGCAATCTCTCTTTGTGTGTACCTTACCCATATCTTTTCTTTTTCTTTAAATAAATAACCAGGACTAAAGCTCAGAATAATTTTGATTTTCTATTAATCATTTGGTTTTTAATAGTGTTTTATACTCGATTAATTGTTGTATTTAGAAAAAGTGATGCCACATGTTGTCATTCTACGGGGATGTCACAGCCAAATGATGGTGCCAACTGAAATATTGAGCAATTTTTGTCATGTGAATTACTTAGAAATTCAGTTGATTTTCTGGAGTGTCATCTCTGGGTTGGGAATGAGGTCCTGTCCCACCCTCACCTTTTGTCACGAGTTATGGGTAGTGACTGAAAGAAAAAAATCACAAGTACAAGTAGTCGAAATGAGTTTACTCGCTGCTCTGACATATGGGAGGGGCTCAGAGTAGCGCTGCTCCTCATCCCCTATCGAGAGGAGCCAGATGAGGCGGCTTGGGCATCAAGGATGCCTCCTGGATGCCTCCCTTCTGGGCATGTTCCACCAGGAAGACGCTCCAGGGAAGATCTAGGACACACTGGGGGGACTCTGTGTCTCTGCTGGACTTGCAACGCCTTGGGGTCCCTGGGATGAGCTAGAAGAAGTGGATGTAAAAAAGGAAATCTGGGCTCTAAGCTCCTGCCCCTGCGACTTGATCTAGGACAAGTGGTGGAAGATGGACAGGTGATTATTTCATATTGATCAAGTTACTAAATTATCACTCAGTAAACTAATTTCCTCTCTAAAATTTGATCCTACAGTTTAAAAATCAAAGCACATAAAACTCCTCTGAAAATATTCTCATAGCTCATATTTAAAACAGGAGATTTGAAAGTGACAAGCTAAACAAACAGAATTGTCATCATTTGACAAGTCTTCACCTCAGGGGAAGGAAGTGGAGGTGGACGCCCTTTATAAAAGAGAATTATTGATTTGAATAACTTCCCCTTACACCTAATGGGGTGCGTCATTCGGTGCTACCCCCACAACATCCACAATCCATCTCTTATCTGTCAGGTGTCATGAGGATGCACACCATTATTTGTGTGATTTATAAAATACTTCATGGAAAGGGTAGTTTGTCATTCACAAGCATCCACGATCTGGTATTGCAATAAAGTGGTGGTTGTCAGTGAGGAAAAGGAGGAGAAATGGGATGTTCACAAAGAATACTACAGAAAATTGGAAATTAACACCTTTTTCAGGCTATTAGAGATGAAAGTGGGGTTCGGTGATTTGGCCCAAAAGAAAGCTGATTTATCAGGGAAAAATAAGGATTTTATAATTAAATAATTAGATAAATACCAAAATGAATGAAATTGAAACAGGCTGTTTGTTGGTTATGAAAATGTTCAATGAAATGATGAAAAATGATGCAATATTTGTCCATAAGAAGAGAGTATAAAGGTGCTTTGTGTGGCTGTTTGTCATACTGCTCCACAATTTCCAACTGATGTTCTACTAACTTAAGAAAGCACAGTGGTCTTTTCTGCATTGTTACTGTCGAGGGTTCAAGGTCCCACGTCTTTTCGTCTCAAAAAGGTGCGTGCGTCTCCTGCCAGGGGGAAGACCCGACACGGCCGGAGCGTCCCGAATGGGACCTAAATGAGTCCGTTTCTCAATCCTCGGCAGCAACGGTCCGGCAGACTGAGTTAGACAATACGCTGAGACTGCGCTTAAGTTAACAGAGTCCGTTTATTACAGAGTCAGATCAATCAGTTACACTCAATATGTGCAGCGTGGATCGGAGCGAGTAAAAGGTACCTCCCCCAGTTTGGAAAGTAATTTATACCCTTCTATCCTTGCCTCCTTCATCCGAGCCAATCATGGCCTGCGTTCTCACACGAACCAATCATCGACATGCATTCCCTCAGTTACCCATGTCCCACAAAGATACGTGTACGTGGCCTTGGCTATGCTACGTCTGCTTGTCCATATCTCTTCCTCTCTGTTTACATTCTGCTCTTTATCTATTCTGTATCAAACCCAGATGACCCCCGGCTCACCATACTTTCGACCGTTCGTTCTGACTTGCCTCGGTCATAACTGTTCATAACCTGCTCACCCCCTCCCTTTCTGCTTATGGCGCATTTCTCTTCCCTAAACCTAAATGGCCCCTTTCCTCACTGTCTCCCTCTGCTGGTTAACCCACTACATTACAAAAACGTGTGATTAATTAAATGTATTGGTCTCGATAAAAGAAATAAAACGAAGAGGTTAACTGAATATCGATCCAGTTCTTGTTAGCTTTTCATATGAGCTTTCAGTTTTATCTCTTACGTGGGCCTTTTTGACAGCTTTTGAGGACTGCCAGTCAATGTTTGTTTTTTCTCTCATTTATTGCCTGCAAAAACACACGCCCAGATGAGGCGTACTGTAGCATTTTTAACGATGGGTAGGTGTCACAAAGAACATGACTGAACCAAATTCTTATTCTTTCCAACATCACAAACTGAACCACAGCAGCTCAAGGTGTGTCTGCGTTTGACACAAAGATGCCTGCTGCGATATTTTCAATTAACATGAAAATACCTGTCACTGAACCTGAAGAAGACTTTGTTGACTTTGTTGTCCTTGCCTCATTAACTACGTAGCTGGTATGCAATGCTTACCGTACCCTCTGCAAGGGTATTTCATAAGATGAGGCAAGCAGCCAGTGTGTATTTAGCATTCGTCTGTTTCTAGGTGATAATGAACAGCACACTGTACCATATATGCCAGATATAGCAGGTGTGTTTACTGCTTACTATTAAGACTGCCAGTGTGTAGCCTTCTGTTATTATGACTTGCTTTGTTTTCCTGTAAGAAGAACCCATGTAGTTTTCAACATCCTTTGTGTTGTTGCATTCGCTGATAAAAAGGACATGTAGCAGGAGCATCTGTAGAAAATGTAGCCAGAGAACTCGCTTGCATCACACGCTGAGGTAAAACTGTTCCTTCATTAAAGAATAGATGATGTCTTTCCTGTAAACCTTGAAAATTGATGAGGAGTTCTCATCAGAGGCACATTCAGTACCCTATAAATATGGACTTAAAATTTTTCCTTGAGTAGGAGAGTTAAGGGTTTAACACTGAAATCCCCTCACAAACAGCACAGGACACACATATAGATGGAATCTTGTCTAGACTACAGGCAAATGAGATTATAATATAGTTTCTGTTCACATTTTATGCTTTGAGGCTGAGCACATCCATAATACAAATCTTATCAAAGTTTTATGTCACAGTTCATTTATCATCGCTTCCAGATGAAATTTGTGAGCAAAACTTTTGCATCTCGTGACTTATTGTAAGTTTTATTGGGATGCAGCCAAAGCCCCTTGTACAGTTTGTTAACCAATGATGCAACATGGCTTAATGTGTTTCTGAAAGACATTTCCAAAAATCTAAAAAACGATTTTCTTGCTCAAAATTTACAACCTCATATCTCATTAAGTTAACTCTCCTGCTTCAGATTAAGATCTAATGAAAAAAGTTCAGTCCAAGCACAAGTTGATTTCTCCTACCTCTTCATTCGTTCAAGGACCCTACAGTTCGATTAACACATGCCATCCGAGTCATTCCCTACCACAAAACTGTTATTTAGTGGTTGTGAAGTCTTCTGAGAGACTGTTATTGCAGGAAAGCAGAATTTATTTCCTTGCTTTAAGTGAACTGTCCACTGACTGTCGAGGTGAGACGGCTTTGTTCAGTGACCAGCTGAAGGACATTTAGGTTGTTCTGAGCTCTTTTTTCACTCACTTCAACATTAAAGACATAGATTTCCAAATCTGCTGAGGTAACTGGACTGCACGATTTATTCCTTGCTCCATGTGGGCACATTCTTTTATATTGATTTCCCTATTATGAGGTATTAGATTTTCCTTCTTTTTTTTTTCTCCTCTATGTCATGCCATCCTGTCTTGTTGTTACTCCAACAACTAGGCTTAGTAGATGCAATATTTGCAGCAGAATGAAGGATGACAGCAAACAAATGGCTTTAATGGTGAGGAGGTTAATCTCTGTACGCTCACAGCTCTCTATGGACCAGATTCTTGCAACCCTGGTGAAACTTCCATTAACATAGAGGTTGCTGATGACACTGTATCCAGTGTACACTACAGAGGACCTGGAATTAATCAGAGGGGGATAAGATTGACCCACATGTTATCGCTTACTGCTTGTCCTTGACCAGACTTTCTGTTCTTCTTGATTGCCTTGTGTTTTCATCCAGCTACGTTTTATTTATCACAGTAATTCAGTCGCATTTTCCCCCCACATGGTCAGCAACTATCAGCAGTGTAGTGGCAGGAAGCAAATTATCTCAAGTCCACTCGAGTTTTCGCTATGGTTTGCTGTTATCTGAAATATTTGCTCCAGGGAATTCATGTAGAGATTCAAGGGAACGGGCATTGACTTGAGTCCTCATTAAACATTACATTGTGAGGAGGGCAGTACACTTTCTTTTAAGATTTTGTTACGAAATTATACCCTGGCACCTTGAAATTAATAAATTTATCAAAGGAAAGTAAGAATATTACTTCAGTCTTTGAACATTTTTTTTTTATCCTTGATCAGCATAGGTTACTTGGTCTTGATGGAGAGTTAGGTGTCGATTTGAATCAAGTTTACGGTCAATACAAAAAACATCATCTAAACTTTTGTTGCAGCCAAGGACATGACCATAAATGGTGAGAATCAGAGCTAGTTCCACAATTCCAACCTCTACATGCCGCCTTAAATCTCTTTTCATCTCTCCCCTTCTTGTGCTCACTTATTTGCCAGCCCTCGTTTATCTCAGCAATCCAATAATTTATACTTAGAAGTGACTGGGCCAAAGGGAAGCAGTAGAGGGTGAGCCAAAAGAGCTAGCGATAGCGGCTAATTAGCTACAGCTGCTGAGGGGACTGCTTTCCGTTGCCTGCCAGAGGAGCCTTGACAAAATTG
Source organism: Atherinosoma microstoma (assembly GCA_037177055.1). Taxonomy (NCBI): domain Eukaryota; kingdom Metazoa; phylum Chordata; class Actinopteri; order Atheriniformes; family Atherinidae; genus Atherinosoma; species Atherinosoma microstoma. The sequence continues at coordinate 25,570,518 of JBBBVU010000009.1, read as the reverse complement.
TTATCAAATGTAATCAGAAAAGACGAGCCATTTTTCACCACATTAGGATCCTGGGCAAATTGGAGATGGTGGGTGGGAGAGGGATGGGTATGGCAAAAAGGGGCTCCGTGAGAAGTTGTGTGGGTTATCGCATGCATATCGGATGCATCATAAAATCCAGCAAGGAAGCAGCGATAGACACATGGCGCCTGCCTGTGTGAGCACTTACAGTATATAATTCCCCAGTCTCACAGCACTGGTGAGCCATTTTCTCACTAAATGAGGCAACCGAGCAGGGCAGTGACAAACACCCAAGAGAGCACTTTTCATCTTGCTATCAATGCACTAAAGTTGCTTAAACACTCAACCTTGTGTACCTCATCATCATGTCTCAGTGCTCCCTCAGCAGGTGGAGCATCCCTCCATCTGCTCCATGTTTTATGTACATGATACTGTCGTCCATTCATCCAAACATACCTTGAAAATGAAGTATTTTAGCAGCGGAATTTAAATGTTGCAGAGGACAAGGAAGCCCACTGCTCACATAAGAGGGCAACCACTGTTTCTGAGAATGAAATATGAAAATAAATGTATGAATTATAGGTGGGGCGACACATCAGGGGCTCAGTTCTCTTTTGAAATGAGAGCTTCTGTAAGAAGACGACCACTATTCAGTCTGCTGCAGAGACAGCAAGACTCTATTCCCCTGCCTGGCTATAAATAAAGTCTTCACATACACCGACAGAGAAAGTGAAAAGAGGTGCGCGGCATAGTACAGTAGATAACAACACAAACAGCATGTTGCTACAGGATGTTGTGCTCTGCGGTATAATAAGGTAAAACCGCATGTGACAAATTGTGTCAGGTAATTTCTGCATCTACAGAGAGTAGGTGTAGCACTACTTATTTGTAGCTTTTGCTGTTTCACTTTATGTTAACTGTGGTCAAATGGATTTGCTTCGCTTCCACCTCCACATCAAATCCCTGCATCCTCAGTTATTTGAAAATCAAGCTCTCTTCAATACCGTGGGATCGTATTCCAAGGGTGAATTTCAGGGATGTGTCTGTATATCCGTGAAAATGTGCATGTATGTCTTTAGTGTCTTTCCCAGGTGCTTACCCTGGTGTTAGGTCGTGGTCTTGCCGGGCTTGTGAAGGCCGGCCTGCTGGCAGCAGCTGGAAAGTGTCAGCAGATGTGAATTGTCAAGCGTTCTGTTTGGTTCATTAGCTGCTCTTCCACTTGCACCAAACACAGCTGTTGCCTGGCCCAGAGAGCAAAGGAGAGTTTGTGTATGATAGCACGTGCATGTGTGCACAAACCCAAGAGCAAATGTGTGGCACATAAAGGAGGAGTAATTAAATTTGTGTATACTGAGGATGCATATCCATGTTCGGGGTAGATAGAGCTCAGGAGATAAAGTGGTCTTGTCTCATCTGGAAGATTGGTAGTTCTATCCCTAACTTCCAATGTTGAAATTTATTTAGGTAAAATACTGAACTCCAATATGTTTCTCACTTGTAAGTTGCTTTAAATCTAAAAAAAAAAGAAAAAAAGAAGTTAATGTGATGTATCTTAAAAAATTAGAC
>JBBBVU010000009.1:25531703-25561254 GCA_037177055.1 Atherinosoma microstoma | reverse complement strand
CCCCCCCCCCCCCCCCCCCCCCCCCCCCCCCCCCCCCCCCCCCCCCCCCCCCCCCCCCCCCCAAACACGAAAAAATGGAGGTGTAAAATACCCATGTGAACTTATGACCTTGACGGTTCCATAAAGCAAAGGTGGTTTATGCACTAGAAAGTCTCTGAGGTACTTAAACGGCTACAGAGAGCCGGAGGACACAGCAACAGTATGAGATCAGAATCTGTTTTCTTGGCTTCAGGATAGCTTCTGATATTGAGCTTGGAATTACTTTCTTGTAATCCATTCATTCTCATAGCTGATTCCTGGAGGAATCACATTCTCATGATTACTCTCGTAATCTCTTCTAAAGGCTTTGGTCTATACAACTGTCAGCACGGCTCAGTGGCATGGTCATTTTTCAATGCTGCGAGGAAATAAATGATGACAACAGTTGAAAAAGGGTTGAACTTTTCTCTTTTTAAATAATTAACACACTTGTTGACATTTTTCATCTGATTTTGTTGGGTTTTTCCCCTCTGGTTTATTATTGCTTGGAATAAGATTCTGTCAACTTCAGTACTCGAAGAAGGCCACAGCGACAAATTATCCAGGCCGTGCATGTTCTTTGTCTATATTCTGCCTGGAGGGTTGTGAGAAAGACACAGTAAGACAAAGAAAAAAAAAATGTTTGCCTGTTGTTGCCTCTGACCCCTCAACACAGAAAGCTCGGTGCTCATTTCCCCGGCAGTGTCTTTTAAATCAGTAGAGGAGAGCAAAATACGGGAGCAAGGATGCCTCCCTACAGCAAGCACATCCTTTGACATCGATCTGTGCCATTACTCCTTTCGACACCTGGTTCCATCTGACTAGATGGCCCACAGGCTGGACAACTAAGACAAGGAACAGAACAGGGGCAGAAGATACAAATGACCCTCCTCAGGCCATTCCTTTCATCCAGTGGGAGCATGTATAGGTTGTGTGAAGAGGGGGGCAAACAGAGAGAGGCTCAGTAGGGTTCTGTTTTTGTAGGCTAACAACACGCCATGTGGAGCCGGTCTATCAGAAGTAGCAACAGAGTCCTAATAATGTCAATGTGATGTGCTTTGCTCTCACAGGAGGATGGTGGACCTCCAGAGAGAAGAAAACTGTGGTTTATAGGGAGCTTTATCCTCACAAGAACTCCACAACTAGCTACAGGGGTGTATCCTGCTGTTTTGTCTTTGCTTGGCCTTGCAACTCAGTGTTAGCATTAGCACATAGCTCACCTGCTGCGCAGTGAAACTCTGGTTAGAATGTTAAAAAAAAAAACTGAGGTAAGAGACTCAGTGAGGGCCCAATAATGGGAGACACTTTGCCTTAGGAAAAAAAGGGGGAAAAAAAGGGAGAAAAGTTTAGTTTTTCTCAAGGTTGTTTACAGTTGCATTCTATAGTGGGTAAGAGGCATTATTGATAACGTTAGGATACAGAGTTTTTCATGGAGAGCAGAATTGTCTCCCTGCAAGCCTAGTGAGCATCATTAGCAGGCTGCAGAGAAAGTAACCAGCACAGAAAGCCTGAGAGCAGACAAGCCTGTATAACATACATAGGTGGCAGCGAGAGGAGTGAGCTTTCAAGTGCCAGCGATGGCTGGGCTACCACCATGTCACCGCTGCTCCTAAAAAAGGAACAAATGGCCAATTTGCTACCTCTCTCCACCCATGAAAGGTCATTTCTACAGAGGCAGGGCTTTCAAACAAAATGTGCTAGGCTTTTCGGTAGTATTGATAGAAGCACAGGGGATGTTCTGTACTGTTTAAATATCCATACCGCTATCTAGATTCTCTAGTTGTTTTCCAGCTTGCATAACTTTTTGTAAAGAACATAATTTGGAATATGTGTGTTTATTACAGGTGTTCTTGTGCAGAAAACACTCTATAAAGCTCTACAGTCCTGGGGTGGAGGGTGAGGAGGACTTGTGTTTTGTTTTTTTTGCAATCATGAAAGTGATGATTGGGGCAGGGCACCCGGTGGATGAATAAACAAAAATGCTAACACCATTCTACTCGACAGAATCCCATCATCTCCTTGAATTTAATCATACTCCCCAACATTGTGGATTCATCAGATGAACATTAAAATTGATAGAAAAAAATGCTGAAGCTCGAAAAGCACAAGATAAAACATGTGGAAATCTAAAACAAAAATTAATCCAAGAAGAAACTAGAAGCACTCTGAGAGCACAGACCTCCACCAAGCCATAGGGTGAGTCACCTGAGAAAACACCCAGAAGACCCAATAGCCCACCCATTACCCTCTATATTTTGATCCTTCTATAGATATAGAGAAAGATAGATAAAGAAATTAGTAAAATTTATTTTATTCTTACTTTTTCCTTTTCTCCTTGATTAACTAGTTTTGATTTAAAGAAATACCATAATGTCACAGAGCGAGACTGATCCTGTAGTCACTGGGGACAACTACATCAAGGGAAAGCTGCTCCTTGAGTTAAAGAATTAGGTCTACCAGGAACTGCACCAGCCAGTCATCACATCCACTTCCTGTTCCTTATGCTGAAAAAGTGCTGCAAAAGAAAAAAAGGTGTGCAGGAACTTACAACACAGTCTGAACAGGGAACTCCTCCCTAATCCAGCTGCTGCAGTGTTTGGTGTCAACTTAATGAATGAGGCTAGAGATGAGAAGACATAAGCAGGAGGTAAAGGTAAGATGATGGTAGGAGATGCCAACTATGTCTCTGATTCAAGGTCAGATGTTTTAGTCATAAACTGATATAGACACATAGATGGCAATATCCTTGAGAATTTTTACTTTCTTTGTATCTCATTTCCCTCTTTTGCTAAATATATATAATACAACGGCACATGATAGTCCACGTCCTGCGTCAAGTCTGGACACCAAATAAAAAATAAACACATTAATAAGTAAAGGATTTCTCTTAGCTCCAAGTTTGCTGACACTGTGTTATTGATGTACAAAGTTGATTATGGTGAGACAAAAGCTTTCACTATGCAGAGACATTAGCCCACTCCGGAGGCTTTATGATGTATATGATGACCATCAGTTAACTTGTCAATTAAGCATTCATTAGAGCACTCTGATCCCCTCTGAGGCCGCCCTCTGTCAATGTGACAAACCTGATGATATTTTTTTCTCACTGACAGCTTATTAGTTGAAGTATGTGACAGGTATGCTAATTCTGTTTACCCCCACCATGCCTCCCTTTATCAGGCAAAAATTACAGCATGTACCCTCCTAGTCTCCACTGTGTGTATACCAGTAAAGCGGCTTTAAAGAAATGAATGATTACCAATAAAAACATCATCGGTGGTGAACTACAGAGTAGGCAGTGGAATGCAAGGCCCCGCATATCTTAAAATTCATGAGGAGAGAAGAGGATTTTTGTGGATAGCGAGGATGAGTGATTCAGAGAAAGACGGGGGCGTTTTTAATCCGGTATGTCGCCACTTAAATCCCAGTCACTTAATTCAACCTCCTTTTGTTTAATTAACCTCAGATTTCAGAGCTAATTAGGTTCAGGTATTAAAGTGAGATTATTTTTTCCCACTCTGGCTGTCGGCAGAAGTGTGGATGCAGTCTTCCACTCAGTTAGATCTGATGTGGCGTCAGATTGAACCTTGAGGGAAACCAGTGACAAGAAGGGAGCGTGATGATGAAGTTTCAAGTGTTGTGACACTCCATCATGTTAAAATGTCATTCTTTCTGTACCTGGATTAAATAACATTCAGTTTACCTTTAAAACTGCAATCACTTTTGGAAAAATAGTGAGACGAGGGGGACAAAAGCTTATTTTTCATGTGTAGGAAAACTAATTAACAGCAGTAAAAAAGGATCAAGGCTTTCTATTCTGTTTCTTTTCAGCTCCTGCATTGCAACTTTGTGTCTGTAGATGCTTGAAAGAGTAGTTTCCAATTGAATTTGACAAAGTGAAAATCCTCCTATATGACCTCACACATACACACAAACACACCTCCTCGGGCTTTCTCTCAAAAAATAGTGTCTGTTTTTTTAGTTATTTGACTGTGTCTGGGTTTTTTATTGGAAACATAATAGTGCATGTCAGAAATGTTGAAAATTATGACCTATGATTATTTTTTTCTTTTATCAAGGAAGCATTTTTGAAAGGGGACTTGTACCAGAATGTACTGCTTAGTGACCGAGCATGCCATGAGTGTCATCCTCTGTTCATCTAATCACCAAAGCTGTCACACCGTACCTCATTAGCCTGATGGGAGATCCATGGCAAGTGGCCACCGCACTAACCTCCTGTGGCCCGCAAATCAATGTGCTCACAGCAGGATGTCAGAGGGAGGGAGGAGCAGCAAGAACATCAGTCCGATCTGTCGGACAACAATACCGAGGGTTAATCACCAAGGCGGTGATTGCAAATGACCAAGCCACTTGTGAGAATGGAGCGTAAACAAAAGCAAATTGGAAACAGGTAGTACATGGCATCCATATTAGGTATCCTGGAGGGCTTCTTCTGATTACAACAATCATTGCATGTGTCTCTCGGCAAGATAAGTGAGGCACATGAAGTGGCTTTAAAGCACAGGCCTGCACATCTATCCTTCCATCCATCTACCCATGCGCCGCTCCTGCTTGATCCTCCACTGCCTCTTATCCATATTTGAAATTACAAAAGCCTCTCTTATGGATGGCTTATCACCCATGTAATGACAAAGTTCAAATGTGAATCCATCTGCACAGCTCAGAGAGCCATTGAAATCCTCTCTCACAGGTGCTGATGGCCACAGCAACTACTGTCAGTTTCCAAAGTATCTGGTCTTTAAAACACAGATTAGAATAGTATGGCATGGACTGAAAATAAGTTTGGTGCTCACTCTTGGACACTAGAGCAAAGTCTGTTTTATAACAGGCCTATTTGAAAAGGCAGATTGATATTTTCTTTTTCTTCTTTTTTTTAGCTGCAGAACTGTGGTTCCTAGCATATTCAGGGTGGGCTATCTCATATCTCAAATTTATGCTGCATTAATTCATAGCCACATGTTTAAACATTTACAAGAAGCAGCATACTTGCACAACAAAGTCAAATTGGATTTTCAACCTCTTTGGTCCCACCTCAAAAGGGGCCATCATCATACAATTGTGTACATCAATATTCTAAGCTGAGGGAAAATGCCAAAGCACAAAAAAAAAAAAGAAAAGGTAAATCGTTTAGTTTGTTGCTCTGTTCAGGTGACTTTTTCTTGGAAGAGACTCTTTTGATTTCTTTGACTTTACCTCTTCTCATCACAGCAGTACTTACCATTTCCCCCACGCACGATTCTCCCTGTAAACTTCCCTCAAACCTGCATGAAGAAAGGAGATAGGAGCATATTTTTGATCGAAGGTGTTTATATTTTCATGTAGTTTACTTTCATGCCTCACACTACAAATAAAAAAAAGGAGAAAAAAAAGAGCTTCTATACACACACATGAACACACATGCGCCCCCTTCATCCTCCTTGCAGCCTGATCTCTTCAATAAATAAATTTCTGGAATTGTCAAAGCTACCAGGCTGGAGAAAATTTTGCATTTTGGTGATCCTCACTGTAGGAGATCTCTGCGATATTGATGTTTCTTAGCCTTCCTTTCTGAGTCGAAACTAAAAAAAATAAATAAAAAAAAACACCCCACAACAACAACAGAGGCACAATGAAGGGCCTCTCATCCAGGGGTAAGGGATAATTAACTGGAGCAGCTGAGTTTAGGGATTATTCCAGGAGGGGTGGTGAATTAAAGCTCAGCTAATGAGTTGAAGTTTCTTAATTTGTTCTCCCCCGTAATTCCAGAATGGATTAGCAGTAGCTTTAGTCGCCTCTTTCCAGCGATTAGCATGGCTCGCTCAGATTCAGCTTTTAGCGGCAGGGCGGCGAGAGCAGCAGGGCTGGTTACACAGCTTATAACTCAACACCTTTGGAGGCTCAGCAGTGTTTAGCACACAGTAGGTATTCACTCTGTTGAAGACCATATTATTGGTTATATGGACACAATTTCTTAAGTCTCATTGAAATCGTTCTGTTTAAAGATTCAAAGAATTCTCAAATAATTTATTGAGAAGAAAAACACTTTTGAATGTAATCTGTGGGACAATATAGCAAAAGAAAAAGAGAAGGTTTTGCTTTAGCAACATAATTAATACAGTTCTTTGAAGTTAAAAAGAAGAACAAATAATACTTTGCGAAGCATTTTTGGGCTTTCGTTGTGCCTTCAGCTGTCCGTAACCCTTCTTTATCATGCTGTCTATAAGCAGAGGGAGGGTAAAAGTGGACCTTTAAAGCTCACTTAACCATATCTGCCTTTCCTGGAGCATACCAGGAACCTGTGGATGAAAATCCAAGAAAGACTGCTTGAATTTACCAAGCACAAAATTTCTAGGTTAATCATTAACTATTTGAAGGCCACAGTGGTGTCAGTCATAAATCAATCTGTTCTATTGCCGCTGTCATGTTTCCACTCCTTAGAAATTCGGCACGCCATCTTATCACCATATACTTCTTTCTACTAGAAACACTAAAAGGACGCTGCATTTTCACGTCGATCTGATTATCAAAAGATTTAGACCTCCCTTCTTGATCTGATTAAAAGTTCATTCTAATTGAGCCGCATTTGGTTTGTCTGATCTGAAGTGTTTACTGGAGGCATTTTGCTCTGATTGGACCATTAATCTGATTAAAAGTTAACATAGCTAATGACACTAGGGCACATTGTCCTAATTAGTTGAACATTTTGATTAGTACATTTTTCAGTGAAAAGGCTGGAATATGTTGGGCATTAGAAGGCAAAGAAAATGGATTTGGTTCATAGTATCTACATAGCTCCCCCTGAGTCTTCCCCTCTCCCTTACTCCTTGGCAACGCCAGGAAAGTGACTTAAGACTGTCAATTAGGGTTAAAAAGACTCTGAGGGTGGTGGAGAGCAGTCAAGCACAATGACTGGACCCAGCACAGCACCTGATGCCTAATAATGAAAATTGACAGGGCTTGTTTTTAATTCTGCTGCTTCTCTGGGCCATATTGCACCGGAGCAAAGTAACGCCAGAGGGCGGAAAGCCACACCTTCAGGCAGGTTTGTCCATTAGCCTTATGCTTCCTTGCATACATGCTGGAATGCAAGTATGTCAATGATTTTCCACTTCCTGAGTGACAGTCAAAGTCAGGTGGTGGAAAATCTCCCAGCCTTGCCAGGGTAAGTTATTAGCACCAGTATAGCATTTTGTGTTTTTTTTCTTTTTTTCCACATTTCCCACTGAAAATAAAAGCAGTCTTAGAATAGATGTTATATGTGCTGGTATGATGAAATCATATTTCAAAATGTAAGTCAACTTCTATATACATCTCCTTTTAAATGCCTTCCTTGAAACATCTAAGCCGAGCTTTAAAGGATCAACAGACAAGGAATACGGCTTGCAGATTGCATTTGAAGGGTGCAATTCACTTTCCATTGATGCTGGGATCTTAAGAGACTGACAGCAATACAGGGAAAGACAAGATGTGTACACAAAGTGATGCTGTTTTGTAATCGTAGCACCTCAAAACGAATATAGTCTTCTTTCCCAGCACACCCTAATTCATTTAGTTAAACCTGCATTTTGCTTCTGATTGACTCCACTCATCGTTCAATAGAACCTCTAAGTAATCCTGTCATTCAAGCGAAGCGTGATAAAACATTTTTTTTTTTTTGTGGAAGTGCCAAAAATGCTAACACACACACACACACACAGAATAAGCCATCAAAAGGTTACTAACATAAAAAAAATACCAGGATTAAAACATTTGCCTGGTCACATGATATAAATTTCTTCAGGTTGCAGTTGCAGAATCAAAAATAAAATGTGGCTCTGTGATAAAACAGGAAAGATTTCAAGGCTTTTGGCACAATTTAGGCTCTCACATTGTCAAAACATCCAATAAAGCAGGTGAGAAGGTCCTGTAGCCAATTAGAGAGCAGTAAAAGACTGAGGCTCAGGAGAGGTTTTATTGTAAAATTGTATCACTGCAACATCCTTAGATTATTTTTAGAGTCTGCCCCAGAGCAGAGAGACTTGTGAAAGGTGTGTGAATATGCCCTTGCCTGGGAAATGTCACACCCGCACGGCAACATCAAGTGTTGAATTCAGACCTAGCTTAAGGAATAAAGTCAAAACCACTCTGAGTCTAGAGCTGAACATGTGCACTCTCATTAGGATCTCTTGTATCTGTAGTGGAGGGGAAAAAGACAGGAAATGCACAGATTCTAAAGCCCGGGGCTGTCAAATTAGTGGGTAGATGTAGCCCTGTAAGCAGGAACAGGCTGCCTGACCGATTAGAGTGACGTATGCATCTCATTGGTGGACAGCTTTCATCAGGAAACTCAATTGCCATAGCGACAGCCAAGAGACTCGGAATGGGAACAGTGTGTGGGCTTGTGACATACTGTGTCATATTTGCAGGCACTTATATTGCTTATGTGGCCACTCATCACGATGCTGCTTTTGTTTATGATAGCTTTTTTTGTTTGTTGATGGATTCTCAAAGTGAGTGCTGATATTTGTGGGGCACTTTGCTTTGTTTTTAATTATAGTAAGCAGAGTTTTCGGGATGTTTATGAGATGATAAATCTACCTATGCATGTGTGTCTTTTAAGTTTGCTAGTATGTCTCACAGATACAGACAGGGAATTTGTTCTGACTGTTGTTTATGTGTAAATTTGCATAAAAAAGAAGGATGGAATGCACACATTTCTGTTTATGCAACTGAGAGTGAAACAGAGACCTTCACACATTGTTGTAAATGAAAGGACTCATTCTTTAGCCAGAGGGTTCAGGCACAGCTGACCTCTGTTGTGACCACAGTCATGTTGACAGCCGCCGTACTTCACACATACTCCCCCAGGCCTGATGTGTCCACTATCCTTCAGAGATTAGACCAAGCTACTGCAATAGAGTCCTTAAGAGTGTGGCCCGGCCACTAAAACAACATCACAGCGTGGCATTTTACTCGCTAGGCAAAAGAGCCCAACTGGCAGAGCCTTGTTTCATCTCAGCTGGTCCGTTCACCTCTGTTAGCTCAGAAAGGAAACCTGACACAAAAAAAAAGGGAGAATCTATTTTTGCATAACCCCATGAAATAAAGTAAAATGACTGATGTTGAGGCAAAGATGATGAAACTAGCTTCTAGAGTTCTTGATAGTAATGGGGAAACACTATGAGCTCATTTTAGATGCAGTACTGCTTTATTTATTTACAATTGTTATTAATGTATTGTAGATAAAAAGTTAAAATGTGTTTTTTTCCCCAACTGAACACATTAAAACTCACCATGTCTTTTTTGCCACACCCCAGTAGTTGAAGAGGAGGCGGATGAACAAACATATAAACAAATACGTCCAGATTTCTCTAACATGTGTCCGCTTGACTTTTAGAACTTGCTCAGGTTATTATGTTGTATACGTCTTCCTCTTGGTCCAGAGCAAAGATTTCCCACTTTTAGAAATTTATGTACATGCGCTTAATATGGATTGGAACTGGCAGCTAATTTTACGGTAATCAAAGCCCCATTTTCTCAAGGTTCTTTTGAAAGTCATCCCACTTGACTTTTTTTTCTCTTTTGGCATAACACTGAGTTAAAGTTGCCATCAATGGCTATACTCGAGTAATTACCCATCTTACAGTACAGTAATCCTAACCACAGGTGGGCTTCTAATAGGAACAAAGGGCCGCGTTCATTATGTGTCCACGTCAGCTTTTCCATGGAGTGGGCAGGATACTGCATGACACATTTGACCACGAGACTCTTAATAGAAAAAAAGGTCCTCCGCAACTTCCATTATGCCATTCCATAATTCATCAAACAGGCTGAATTTTTTAAGAGGGATCTGTCATCAGCTCAGATTTTTATCGACAATGGACTCCCTTGTAGTTCACTGATTGGTTTCCACACAGGCTGAGCAGCAGATGAGAAAACGAACATGAAAAGCTGCACTAGGATACCTGTCAAACCCGTCCTCGCCCCCCAAACCTCATGTGCATGGGCCTCCTTATGATGAATTAATGATTAATCAGGATTTTGTGAAAAGTCTCTGTGAATGATGGTAGAATAATGAGATTGTCTTTGATCATTTTATGTTAGTTCATGTCAGTAATTTGCGGTAAGCCATCTGAATTCTGCTGTTGAGATTCACTGTGAGCTGCAATCGCATTAAGCCAAACTATTCCTCGAAATCTTCCGCATCAACAAAGCCACCAGTGGGTCCCTGACATCTAAGATGATTTGAGTTACAGCACTCCTGCTCTGCAGCAGTCTCTCAGGCTCGCTCAGACATCCGATCCTCGCTGTGGACAAACCATTATTATGTCCATGATTGGACTCCCTGTGTGGGAATACGCAGTGCTCTCCTCTCTGACTGTGTGAGCCTAATACTGTGTGGCAGGTCCGGCACTCCACTGCCTAAACACATCTGTCATATTTTGTCATAGCAATACAGCGACCAGCCAACTCCCACCTCTGTAGCAGCGTATGCTATATCGCAGTCCGGATACAGCTGTGTACATGAAAGGATGCAAAGGAGAAAACTAAAAGGGTTTGGTGATGCAACTCAACAGTGAACACTTTCAAGGCGAAACTAAAATATCAAAGCATGTATACACACACACTCAAATGCACCCTATGTAGCAAAATGCTGCATTATTTACAAAAAACAAACATGGTTCCAAACCCTTTAAAGCCAAGTCTTGGCTACCCTGCTGGCCCAGTGGTCTGATTTATCCTACCTTACTATACAGCTCTGTCCATCCAAATCTTAGCAGAAAGCTATTTTTGTGTCCAATCTTGCTGTACCGCCGGGTTAATAAAAGGCACAATGCCATAAAGTACTGAATAGTTGCTTCCATAAAACAAAATGAGATTCTACAAGAAAAATTAAATAGGGAGGAAGGGGGAAAAAGGAAGAAATTGCATGTACTTGCCATGAGTTCTCACCCACCTGCAACAGTCTGCAAAACTATTCTCTTTGATTCACATTTCTCTCAAGTTTCTCCGCCAGAATTGATCTGCAACAGGAATTGATTAGATCTAACCTAGAAAAGTGAAGCGAATCGGTAAGATGTCTCCCGGCTAGTGCATCACGGTGTGTTCATCTGAAGCCTTCTTTTTTTTTTTTCCTCTTTAAAATCCAAAACTCTAATACTGACTCGGGCATTAAACGATAAACAAGTATCTTAGGAAAAGTCAAAAGGTTTATGTGTTTGTTTTCTTTCGAAGATCACGGAGCTGGCTTGGAGTGACACGCATTGCATACTGAGAAAAATACCTGAAATGCCAATCAATACAGTAACTCAGGCAACTCTTTTCTTTTCCTCTTCTCAGAGTTTGAAGAATCTAAGTCTCACTCTTTATTTTTCATCCCCACATTCATCCCTGAGACACACACAGAGTGTAAGTAAAACGTTAAAACTTCGAAAAGCTGATTTAAGAGGAGCCATCCTGATACACTGCTTCATTGTGGTCAAGCTTTCCTGGGGCATGTTCAGCCTGCTTCTGACAGGCAGCAACCCCCATGGATTATCTAAGCAGGGCTGCGGTTCGTATTGTGTGTCACTGAAGGCGAAAAATGTTATTAGCATTTCGTGACATGAGCAGTGCGCATTGTGGGCAATATGTGCGTCTGCATGCATTTTGAGCTGTTCTAGTTACCCCATGACAATGTGGAGAGGAGAAATGTTAATGAATAAAGATGTCTGAGAGGACCTAAGAGATGCAATGCAGTGCTTAATGAAAATCTGTTCTTTTTCTCGGGTTCATATTAAAAGGGTTCCATAGCACCAAAAGAAAGCATAATAGGATGTCACTTTTGCAACCTTACACAGTAGATTGCTGTGCTTTATCTAGATCAAGCGATTGTTAGTGTGGTATAGCTGAGGGAAAACAGGTGCTGTGACAGAAGTGACTTGATATTGGACTTATAATAATTTTAGAGAGAAACAGTGATATTTCAATGGCTCTGTTCAAACTGCAGGACTTTGCCTGAAGCCAAAGCAAACCTGCTGGCAAATACTCTTTTGATCACCGCAGCTTCCATGAGATCGTTTACTTATTCCCTGGTAGCTTGCGGGCTCCTCTTTATGCCAACAACCGCAGCATCTCTGAGAAATCATGCACGTTGTGTAGACATAATACTCTCCTGTCAGCACCGAGCAGTTACTGTACAGAGACGACGAACTAAGTTGAAACACTTGTTCCCAGTGGCCAGGATGAGTGATGGGGGTGAAAGAATAAAAGCCACTGTCACTCAAGATTTTCTTGCCTGTCATCAGATATGTGGTGCCTGTCATCACATCGAGCAGACAACGGGGCACAGGTGGAGCTAAAAGTGGGAAGAGCTACAGAGAGAGTTAACTGTGACTGACAGGAAGAACAGGGCAATTACAGTATACCTGCCAAGGGGTTTGAATTCACTTGGAGTAAAGATAATTGAGAATGACATATTCATCTTATGTAATATATGCTTCTCTTAATTCTTTGATTTCAATCCTTAAATGTTTAGTCAAATCATCACTTACAACTAGTACTTACACTGGGACATCCACCATGGATCCAGTTAATTTATGCTAAAATACAGGGAAACGCAGACATTATGCAGGCTCATTTTAACTATCCATCTGACATTTTTAGAAATGCATGGCGGCTTAAGGTGTAACTTACAATAGCCAGGAATTGTAACCAAATATGAGTCATCTGTTGGAGCAGCAGCATCACCGGTGACTCATAGAAACAACAACAAAAACAACAACAACAAAAATCCGAGAAAGAGAATTTGTCCTTGTGCGGAAGACTACTCTGGAACCTTTAGAGCTGATAAGGCAAAAAAATAAAGCTGTACAAGCTGCTCAGCATCATAGAAAACATTACACATCATTCACATAATACAGTTATCAAACAACAGTGTCTTCTGACAGAGGCTTCTTCAACTCTATTGCAATAAGGACCAGTACTGGGAATCATTCCTGCCTACAGTTGCTTCATATAACATAATTACTTTTCACCCTTCTTCTTTGTACATTTTTTTTATTTAATTACTCATTTACTACATTTTGTTACTTAAAAACGTATTTTATCTAAATAATCATTTATTCATTATTATACTGAAACAATTTAATTTCCCTTTGGGCTTAATAAACTAATGTTACACCAGAACTGCTAAATAAGCAACTCAGAGTCTTCAGCTTACAAAGTGCTGAGTATGATGCATCCTGTATGAGTGAATGTGTACTGTACATGCAGAATGAATTTCATATGCCTCCTTAATTGTTGCTTGTTAAGCTAAAATAATCAAAAGGGTCGTGTTCAGAGCAACAGTAAGTGTCCAAGTGCACAGGCTCTCTAAACAGCAGGAGGCAAACATGGCCCCTTTCCAGAAGCACAAGATGGCAGAGGCAGATGGCCAATTACGTCCCATAATGCCTAATTGTAAATGATGAGGCAGGTGTTAAATCAGGCCTACCTACAAATAAAAGGGAATTCATAACACATCACCTGAGACTAATATGTAGCCTTCCATAATTTGTTAGAGAAGCCGAGATAGAGGGGATTGCTGTAATTTTACATGAAAAAAGACACGTTGACACTATCATGAAGACATGTGGGTGAGAAATATTGGATATTTCAAATACTCAGCAAATTTCAGCAGTGAATCCAATTACAGTTGACAAGCAGTGCACATGCATGGTGCTGAGTTCACCAAAGTTCATTTCACTTGGAGAAAAGAGGTTGCAGCTACTGTAGGTGGCATAACTGCAGATATCACTCTGGGAGTTCTTCAGAGCAGTCCTCAGAAGTACTGATCTCTGTGCAGATACAAAACAAATGTTGTTGGTTTTTTTTTTTTTGGTTTTTTTTATTTTACAAATCAATCAGTCTTGCATTACATCTACAGTAAGAGTAAAGTTAACTCATCCATAATGGGACACCATAATACATTTAGATTGTTTTTTTGTGTTTTTTTAACAAACCTTGATATATGCTTTCAGCACTTAATGCATTATTTACCACCTTTGCTCTGCTGATTTGGCTGCCACATGTCACTCTTCCCCGTGGGGAGCATAGAGGGTGATTTCTAGCTTTTTGTTTACTCCTTTTCAGTCCACACCTGTTAATCTGATCAACACAGAATGATACTGTGCAAAAGTGTTGAGCTAACTCCTGTTTCTGCATATGTTACTTCCAAGAAGCCAGATTATCCTACTGTGTTTTGAGGTAGTCTTGAGTAGTAGTGTTCAAACTTTCTGACAGGTTTTCTTTAGAAATGATCTGTTCTGCTTTTGTACTCATTATCAGTCCAGTCCTTGTACTTGACAATTTTCTGAGATTTTTATTTTGCTTATTTATAAAGCAACTTATGAATTTAGCAAATGTATGAATCCTTTCAATTTAAAAACACACATAACTCAAGGGGTGAACCACTGTTTTGACTACTACTGTATAAATGAAAATTGCAGAAACTGGAAAATGATGAACAGTAGTTGATAATGATGTCTTTAGAAAATGGGAACTCATGTCCTGAGTAATGCATCTGGACAGTCAATTGATCTATATACCGTTCACCAAAGTCTCATCATGTATCCACGGAAGGCCGATTGTCAAGAAGGGAAACGGCAAGAAAAGGCTGAGGTATGCAAAATTACACAAGAACTGAACTTGAAATCAGTGGTAACAGATCTTATGGAGTGAAGCATCCTCCCAAGAGCCCAGATCTCAACATTGTTGAAGCAATATGGGACCCTCTTGACAGACACCAGATCAAAAGATAGCTAACATCCAAAGAAGAGCTTTGAAAAGTCCTTCAAGAAGAGAACCATTCCTGAAGACGACCTAAAAGAATTTCAAGACTGCTTGTCTTGAGGGTTTAGGCTGTGTTGAATAATAAAGATGATGACACCTCAGATTGATGTTCAAACTCATTAGAATTGTACAGGCCCTATTTTTGCCCTTTACGCTGAATTTCCAACTATGTTGGCACACATTTCAATAAACAATTTCACCTTTTCCTTTTTTTCCTGTCAAATATAAAGAAATTAGGGGCATCTTAAGACTTATGCACTGTACTGTATAATACCGTATAATGGGTACAGTTATATAATAAATCCAAGGTAACTAAATAAATAATATTTTATTAGCTTATTAAAACTGCTCAAGAACTGCTACTGTCCTAATATCTCACTCAGTATCTCTTTGAAAGTGAACTTTCTTCACTTTTTCTTAAACAAGCCTCAACATCTTACATGTGAGAAATAAAATCAATATTTTCAGTACGTTTTTTTCTTTGGAGAGATTACACAAAGATGTATAGGAAGTTGTTGTTTCTGTGCCCCAAAAAATGGAGAAAACGTGAATAGAAAATGGCCTTCCATTTCATTGGATTTTGGTTGAATAAATGGCCTCATGTCATTCTCTAGTAAACATGTTTAGATGTCACAGAGTCACTCAAGGTCTCGGTTACAAGGCCGGTCATTGTCACAGCAAGTAAACCAAGTCTGCACCGCACCTCCCCTCATCTTTCTGTTTGCTCATCACTCTCCCCTCAGGGGGTCACCGTGTCCCCGTTCTCCTTCTTGTCTTTCCAAACCTGATTATTGGCTCTCCGTCCAGACACACTTCTGCTAATTTGAACAAACCTTTTAATCATCGAACATAAGTCTTCTCTTTTCAGACGGACCAAGACCAAAATAGACATACCACAGACCGTCATTAATGTGAAGTGTCTCCCCTTTCTACCGTCCCCTAACCCTTGTCCCCTCTCTGAGGATGCGTACTACAACCACAAAGACTTGCTAAGTAGCCCTACGAAGCATCCACAACGACCCAGCAGTGAATATTAAAAATCCATCAGGCTGCAAATCAACAAGCCAGTACATGGCAAACACTATCATTTTCATATGGTGTTGCGGTCATCCTTGGCCCCCCCATTAACTCTGTGGCGTAATAAAGAAAGTGAATCAACGCCATTACACCATCTGAAAACCAACAGCCTATCAAAGACTCTTAACCTGTTGGTTCAACGTTGTGTCAGGGCCATGTGGCAATGACCATGTCGACAGAAAGTCTGCTTGTGTGGGAAAAGAGGGAGAAAAAAAAGAAAAAAAATAACCAACAAACTGTGAGACACCCACATTTGAGGGAAAAAACCCCCCCAAAAACAGGAATTCTGAGAGCCTTAGACAAAGAAAAGATGTTGATTGCCTGCACTCAGCCAAAGGTTATCCCTATAAAAGCTTGCCCTTTCTGCAGCTGCCTGGCCTCTCTCACTTATGAGTATGCTCATCTGCTTTTAACGATGCTCTCTACCATCTCTGAGCTCAGCCTTCGCCTCGGAAAGACGTTATGCTATTGCCTCCCCTCCCTCAGAGGATAGCACAAGCACATTTGATGAAGTGTGTGGAGCACACACTGGTTCCTTGCTCAGTCAGGCCTTAGGTTCTGTCTGGGGTCTTTTTAGGTATATCTTGGTGGATTTGCTAACTGTAATGCACCAGGGGTGTAAAACGATAGCAAACTGAAATGGATCCAAAATTTTGTCTATTTCAATTACCTCAGAGTTAGAATACACATCAAGAGATGAATAAAGAGACAGAGGACGAACAGAGTGAGAATGATAGAGATGGATTATATTTGCACTCACAGTAAGCTGCTACAGTGTCTTTACCTTAAACACTGTATATTTACTGGCCAAGTGGAAGTGAAATAGAGGATGGATGGTGTTTGTAAAAAAGTGAGTTAAGTATGGCCACTCCTATCAAAAAGCTTGTCCAGGAGAAAGATGCTGCAACTCTTGTTTACGATGTATGCAAGAATTTTATTATCTTTTAGACTATTGAGGTTTTAGTATTTGCTCAGTGGTCAACAAAAGGAGCCACAATAACAATTCATAAGAATACTTTTTGAGTCTTGCATTAATTTTTAAAGGTAAAATGCTGAAATATCTCAATGAGCTCTTGTGCACCATAATTCTTCAAGTCGTTCCTAAGGTACTTCTATAAAAGAGGCTTGTCATCGTCAGTTAAGTTCAGTTGACTTAATCCAGAAGGCACATACCTGCCTTAGGTCTCACATCTTATGGTGCATGTTTGGGTGAAAACCAAGTCATGAGGTGTAAGAGGATGTCATAAAGGGGATTTTTGAAGCTTTCAAAGTGTGCTAAAGCACTGTGCACTTCACAGACTGTCAGTGGTGACAAAAGGCTTCACTCGAGCTGGTAACCAAAAATCCAAAGACACCATGAAGGGATTCAGAGTTCCTTTGTGAAGATGAAAACACCCCCCCTTCTATTTTAAAATCAATGAACAAATCGTTCAGCAGATGGATCAATTTGTGTAGACAGGAGAAAAAAGAAGAATCCATTTAAAAAATGTATCTAAAACTTAGCGAACTGCTCAGAAATCCTTCTGGTTTGCCTGTACTCATAATTTTATTAGCAACTGCTCTCATAAATAAAAGACCACTATCCTCTATAAATAAATCCAAAGAAGTTTGCAGTTATTTCAAAAGTAGGGTTTTATTTGAACATCTTTTGCACAGCAAAGATATTTGTTCGGGGAGCCACTTGATGAAAGCTTGAGAAGACATTCAGATGAAAATCAAAAGAACAGGCCTCGTTCATAACAGAGTTTTTCTTTTTCACTTTCAACACGTATATCAGCGTAACCGTCTTGTGAGACAGACAACTTGTTGTCTGCTGCCATCTGCACTCCTCATTAACCTCTGAGTTAGTCAATGTTTTCTCTCTCTCCAGTACACCCTTCCACTGTTTGGTGAATATGGGCCTACAATTTTGCCAGCATACCCTCAGTGCCATATACAACAAAAGAAACAGCAAACCCCTTGACAGTTGTGGGCAAAGAGCTCTGTCCTCCTGACCCACTCCACATGGCCAGCTGAGCGGCCCACATCGCCTGCCCACTCTGCAGCATATGGAAGCAAAGTGCTGCCAATGGTGCAATTGGTGGTTTAAACCCATCTGAGCCCAACTGTCACAGGGTGGCACCTGGGGCATGAGTCTTCTCAAACTAAACTCTGTAATCAGGTCACGGGTGCTATGAAGAGAAACAGCTGCAATCTAAGTTTTTCCTTGCCTCCAGCCAGCTTCATATGTTTTGTCATCCGCTTTTAAAATTATTTGTGCAGATATTTATGGAAAACAGGGAAGCGATAACACTGAATTCTGCAAATGTGAGTTTTGACATATACTTCCAAGTCTCATAAAAAGATAAAATAGGATCTTGAAATCATTAGTGTATATGTTTTTTGGCAAAACATTCAGTTTTTTCCTCATGCAAATAAATGAACAGCGATCGCTTTCTCTAATGCTTCTTCCTTCCCTCTGCCACAGGGCAGACATTAGTGTCACACTCTCATCAATACTGCCGTGTCATAAAAGACACATCAATAACAAGCAACATCTCAATATTCTCCATTATTCTCATTCTTTAATGGTAAGCAGAGGCATGATTTAAAGCCATGCACATTTTTCTTCTGCCTGTCATTGCTTATCTCTGATGCTTCATTAGCATAGAAAGGCCTGTTTTAGTTGTGCAGGAGGTTGGGGGGGTGGGGTTGTGGTAGATAGCAGTCAGCCAGTTTAACTCATCTTACTAACCCCCTTTGTGTGCGCTTCGTGCTGCCAGAGCTAAAGATGATGGTTTTGTGGCACGTTTGGGAGGCTCTGTCACATTAATCCTCCCCATAGACTGCTCTAAACCCAGCAGAGCACAATTCTACTTCAGGGTGGCTCAGATGGCCTCAGAGTTCTATAAGCATAAGCGCCGAAGACAAACAGCATCTGGCACGGGAAGAAAAGAAGTTGGGCAAAGGTAAAAAGTCATTCAGGCATCTGTGCTTACTCAGCTGAGTTTGTGTGTGTAAAGGGAAAGAGAGATGCAGCAAGAATATAAACTCTGCTTAGATGGGCGGTTTTATTTTTGGGAAATCATTCCACGCCTTTCATAACAGGACTCAGAAGCATCTCTTCCTATTCCATCTGGGAAATGGTGCTGTTTTTTTTTCGTTTTTTTTTTTCTATGCCATGCCTGTCATGTGTTCAGGGGCTGCAGTGTAAACTTGCTGCCAGGCTTGGCCTGAAAAACACATCTCCATGCAGAGAGCTGCCGCCTTCAGCAGCATGCTGCTGTCTGCCCTTATCCCTCCAAGTATCTCCAGCATCTTCAGCCGCTTGCAGCTGTCTGTTGCATAAATAGAGGAAGCATCTGAAACGTTAAAGGGAGGCCGGAGCTGCAGACACCCAATCAACAAGTTAGTCATTTTCCTCTCAGGCTTGCCATGTTGAATTCTTTTATATTATTGGAACAAAAACAGGACATCATGGGCATATACACATGCAATTATGAGGGGGCATAGCTTATTTCAGAATTTCACAACTTCTGACTTTATATTCCCCAAAGTGAGGAGAATCGTTGTATTCATCCATGCCTTGCTTATTTTTTTTAACCTTCTCTCACTATAGATCAGCCCTAAAGCAGCTCAAGCCAACACAGATAAACCCTTGTTCAATGATATTGTTTTACAAGACCGCAAGGCGGCTTTCACTTGCCAGACAGCTACACCAGAAAACAACACTGACAGCAGAAGAAAGCATGTGTTTGTTGCACATAAAGATGGATGGTGTGACTCCATCCATTAAAATGTGTTATTTAGCTCAGAGGAAGAAGCTATATGAGGTGTATAATGACACATGAAACTGGGGATCTGTCTAATTACCAGGTAAATCATCAAGGAGGCTTTGGTCTGCTTCAAAAAGTATAAGCAAATGCACAGTAGGACAGAGGGTCAAAGAGAAAAACCCTGAATATTCCATTGTGAGCAATATCTCCCCACATCAGCATTGAATGTTAATGTCAGTGTCGAGTATTTACGAACCGCTCGCACCCAAACATGGAGAGCAAACACTCGCACAAGAGGTTCCCCCATGGCTAATGCAGCTGTTTGCTCTAATAACTTGCATTAGAGTGAAAACATCCCTGGAGGGGGGCCGCTCCAAGATGAAGTGTAACGCTTCCATTTCCTGAGGTCACAGCAGCCTGTCCCCCACACAGTGAAACCGACGCTTGGACATGGAGTAATCTAGGGCACTGTGTGCTCTCTGACGATCTTATCACACTTGTGTAAATTTCTTTAAACTCTGCAAAGTTATGCCTTTGCTGGCTTAGGACATGTGCAGAAGAAGTGCGACGTGGAATGCTTGTGTGTGTGTTCTAGATCTTTGTGAGAAATCTGACAGGCCAGTGTGCCCATGGATTAGAGGGGGCTCTATTTGGGTGGCTGCATAATTAGGACAACTGTGCTGACAGTGCTGCAAAATGAATAGTTTTTTCAAACGTTCTTCTTATTTTTCTACCCATCTCTCTGGGGTCCTGCTTTATAAGTCTGACCATGTTTTGCCCTTAAAACAAAACCTACCTAAATGGACTAAACTTTTTCATGAAATGTATTTATAAGTTCTGCAAAAGTTTAAGTACTTGAAATCAAATCAGGTGAAGCGGAAGTACATCATATGTTGATGCACTTTATCCATTTATCTGAGCTTTGCCATTTTCTTGCTTATTATTTGATCTGTTCGACTTTCTGCTGTAAGTGAATAGACTGTTTGTTCTGCAGGGAATACAACAACTTGTCTAATTGAGCAACACATCTCAGTGCCATCCTTTTGCCACAGCTAGTCAGGAATGGCTCAATTCAACTGTGAGCAGAGACCCACGTGGGTGTGTGTGTTAAACACTCACTATGTGTGTGAACCTGTGCAGGTGGGTGACTGGCTGTAAGACGAGGCATCCTCGCTGTGCTGGAATGCACTGTGGTGAGCTCTGTTGGCCTGTTGTGCTCCAGGTAATAGCTGACATTTCTTCATTTGTGCACCTAATTGCTGATTTACATTGCCTCTAATGGCATGTGAAGTCAAATCCAGACACTGTAATGGGCAAGGGAATCTAGCCAGAGGTGTCCAAATGCTTCACCATCCCTCCGTGTCATTCCCTCCCTTCCTCTCTCTGCCTTTCTGTCTGTTCCACTCTTCTGTGGCTGGCTGACGTCTTCTCTGCATCCTTTATTTATGCACTCTTTCATCAGTACGGCGTTCTCCTGGCAAAATGCCTAGTCAAATTGTCACTTAAGATCAGAGATGAGTTTATCTGGCTCTCACTCACTTGTTTGATTTTTTTTTTTTTTTTGCCGTCTTCCCAGCTTTCCAATCTCTTCATGGAATGACTTGTGCAGGGCCCGCATGCAAAGGCTAACAAACGGTTTAGAGATCAGTTGACTGGAAAGAATGGAAAGCAGGCTGGCAGAAAGTGAGTCAGTGGCTTGGCTTAAACTGACACTAAACAGAATCACAATGTACACTGTTACTGTGTTTTTGTTTTGGTTTTTTTTGTTGTTTTTTTTTTGGGGGGGGGGTTGCCTTGTATTCAGTGAGGATTGTGGATATCTGGAGTAAGATAGGTTTTGTTTATCATTAGAGAAACAGCAGCGCAAAATGATATGAAATGCATAATAGAATTATAGCATTCGCGCCTCGTACTGCACTCCTGTGTTTTATGTGCTTATGAGGTGGAGACGGCGAGATGAAGGAAGAGCTCAACCATTTATTAGAGCATAAGGCCTGAGTCATTTCCTGGAAACGAACACACACTCGGGTGTGATATATAGGATCCCCTCTTGCATGTAACGGCAATCTAAGTGTCCTTTATGATTTCATTCAAAATCCCTCGTCCTTGTGTGGTGCAACTAAACACATTAAGGCAGAATGACGGATGGCCCCTGCGAGTGTAGGGAATGCTTGTGGAGGGAACAATATGTATTCTTGGGGGATGGGAGAGTTCTTATTAATTATAGTGAAAGGAAGTTACCCTACTGCTTATTGTTCAGGTGGATTGGATTGAAACTGTATCGGTTTTGTGCTCATGTGCATGTATGCGTGTGTGTGTGTGTCTGTGTGTGATGGCTCAAGTGTCCCACTGTGTTACGCCTGTGTCGAACTAAACGGAGCTGACTTTAATGGCTGCCTTAATGAAATACCCAGGCCCTAATTAAGCCCTCTCCACATTGGTGGGGACAAACTAGATTTAGTCTCCCTCTCCCTCTAAGTCCCCTAAAGGCCTGTTCCATCGCTTCCTCTAGGACGCGTTGCCTTGACATCTAAAAGCTTCCATCTAATGGCTAAATTGTGTCCAGCAAGTGTGTTTGTCTGTGCCAACATTTGCTTGGGTAGCAGAGCTTTGATAACACAAAATCCTCTGTCAGCTTCTTTCCTCTAATCACTGAACCAGCACACGTTTCAGAATTCCACGCTCATCAGGAACCTTTCTAAACGGAGAATATCATTGATTAGTATAATCTTTTTCTTGGCATGTTCAAATTGCTCAGAAATATCTAATATATATATATATATATATATATATATATATATTTTAAATGGCATGCTTAGAATCGTATTTGTCCTTTCATAATTAGTCATGTCTGACGGTGACTCATGTGTTCAACCTTTCTGATAAGAGAATGACTTTCCTAAACACAACATCATGAATATGAGAAGCATGTCGAGCAGGCTGACCTTCCGAATGTTCCTTAGCAATGTGACACAGCGTGTTGACAGACAAAGTGACTTTTTGAGATATTAAAGGCGTTGGACATGCGCAGACATTGTGATGATTGATGGCACCACAGACGCAGCTAAGTCATCTTTTCATCTTGCCTCAGTGACACACGGTGAAAACAATTACACTCCATCTTGCATATTTGGATCGATAGCAGGAATACCTTAATGATTCACTTGTTTTTGGTTGTGCAAAATTTGCAGTAAGAAGTAAAATAGTGCAATAAATTGCATTTTCCTATTTAATCGGTTTTGACCATCAGCTGTGTTGAAATGTGAAGGAAACATTTGATCAAATTGCTTTGCATATCTCAATAGGTCTAGTACTGTCTCTGCTCTTCTCGTCTCTGTTTCATTTGGCTTGCTTTAATCATGTTTTCCTGCTTGCTGTCACAAGTAAATAATGAGTAGACTCGAGATGTCTTTGATTTGCAAGGCCTGAGCTGGGTCACAGCTCAACTGGCACAGACCAGAAAAAAAGAAAAAAAAAGCCATCCTGTTTGCTGAGGGCTCATTAGGAGCCTTACAGCGTGAAGCCAGGGTCACTAGAAATATATGGAGTCTTTTTTTCTTTATTGAAAACCCCTTGATCCCAGGAGATCACGGAAATGTGCTCCACAGTGATGGCGAGAGGGGAACGAGAGCGGGGAACAATTTCTCTGGATGACAAATTATATGCTTTGGGCACAGAGAAAAAAACGAGAGACAGACAGACAGAAGAGTGAGACAGAGGGAGAGAACATAATCTAAACCTATATGACTCCAAAGTCTGCAGATGAAAAGCTGCGTCGTGTCAGAGCCAGTTTTGATGCATGCTGCCCACAGATGAGGCGGCTGGCAGATATACCATGTGTAAGAAGCTTTTCAATCAATGCTGCTGGAGGCACATCAACATCAATGCTGGAGCATCTTTTCTATAGTTAAAAAATGCAAATATCTTTCTATTTCAGGGCAATATGTGGGAATGGATGCAAACCACCATTTGCAAAGTCAATATACAGTAATTCATTAACAACAAGGTCTGCTTTTTGCTCAATTACAAATAATCTAACTAAGTTGGCATGGTTACTTTGAAACTCTTTCTGAGCTCCTGATCCTAATCTGTTCAACATGAGAACTCCACTAATTTCCATTTCTCAGGGTTACATAACAAACACCATGGAACAAATCTATTCTCACACCAATACATCCACTCATACTCATCCAATATATTTATCTAATTCTGTCCATGCACATGTGAACATGAAGAATAAGCTAATAAGATTAAACCTGATCAATGAATACATCTGCAACAAGGCCTAATAGTGAAAATGTGGTTCATCATTAGCCACATCATTCCTCCAGCTGTTGATGAAACCTTGTCGTGTCGACCCAGAAGAGACGCACGTTCACAGAACTATTTGTTGTTTTCCCTCCTTTCTGAGTGACTTGCACGTTAACACGTGCTCAGAAAGGAAAAGTATAGATTTCCGATTCACATCTTCCAGATTTAGAGCTTTTTTCTGCTGAAGTTGAACTTTGTTAGGTTTACTTCGATAACAAATGCTTCTTTCAAGAAAGTTTCTGTTAAACCCTGCAGAGGCATAGTCAGGTTTTCAGTGGCCTCACCTTCACTGGAAATGAACAGATACCAGCAACAATTATTCAGAGAAAAATATGAACCTGCAAATTAATGGAGAGACATTATGCATGCTGCACTATCGCGGTAATGTATTTGAAGGTATTTTTAACACTGGGTAACATCGGCACACAGGTTAGGACCTGGAATGTATTACTCATATTCAGCACTATTTCAGCCAAGGTTAAACGTGGGTATAAAAGAACAAAGTGGTAATAATTGTGTCACTACAAAGGATATATGTTAATGCACTCTGCTCATTTCAGTCAGAATCCCCACCGATATAAAGCATTTGCGATTTGTCCTACCAGGCAGACAGTAAGTCTTTGGTGTATACGTTCCCCTTCTTATTTAACGGGACTTTGGCAGAAGCAATTTGCAATAAACATAAATGATTTTGGACAACTTTATTGTGTGGGTATGAGCAGTCATTAATCTCAAGCCAGGGAAATGATGTTTTGCATTGTACAATGTAAATGCAGCTGGATTTAGGAATGTATTATGCTTTTACACACTAGTCTGGGCTGTTTTTAATTGGGAAATGTTATACACCTACGATCAACCACTGCTGAATTAGCGGTAGTTATTCAGTCATCATTTGGCAATGGCAGCAATGGGAAAAAGCTATGAACCCAGAGCTCCAGATAAATAGATAAAGAGAAAGAACTGACCCATTGGGAAGTCAGACAGAAGCTGAGGAAGCTCAATACAGAAGGTTCTGTTTGTGAGACGTTAATTGGTCCTCTGCAATGGAGAGTTATCCTGTAGGGCCTGAAACAGCCTAGGAGTCATAGCTCCACTCCTCTTCATCTACACCTGAAGGGTGGCACTGACATCAACAAACATGCTCATCTTTCCATGCAGAAGTGTAACTGAGTCAGATCTTTATCATCTCAAAGGGCATCATGTCGCAGTGCCAGCCCAACAGACTTACTGACATCTATCAGCTTGTACACTATTTGCAGCCTCACCTTCTGAAACCACTGTCCATTTAGAGCTTTTTTTAAACAAGTCTAAACTGAAGTTATTCTTGTAGGTTCATTGAGATCATGCAGTTACTTTCCATTACTTCCTAAGAAAGGTTTGAGATTCATGTAGTAGCTGTTGCTGATTTTGTACAGCCATGGGTCAGGTTATTAGGTCACATTTCAAATGATTGCATACATAAAATACAAGCCCCCGGGCTGTGTAAGTGAGGCATCGTCACAGAGGCGCTGCAGGGGAACAGGAGAGAAGTCACACTGCGAACTAGCTTTACTAAAGGTCACCCTGTCAGTGCAGGGCAGCCATTCTAATCTCACCTGATCTGACCTTTAATAGTGCAACATTATCTCTATTAATATCTACAAAAGTGGCCCTCCATTCTTGTACTCGGGCAAGTATTTATGAGTGCATGACTGTGCGTAAATCTGATAGCGTTCATATGCTTGTGTGTGTCTGCATGAGAGCCCTGCAGAATTATTTTTTTTCCAGCTTGCAGCTGGCATCTTGCCCAGCTAGTGGTACAAAAGCTCTGACAACCCAAGCAACAGCAGCCAAGGGTAATAACCAAGGGTAACTGCACGAGTGCCGGAGTCACAGAGGCAGTTCAGTGACCAGGCAAAAACAGCAAGTGCTGAGGAGAGCCTGTGAGTGCATGGTAAAATCTGCAGAGGACCGTGACTGCTTTTTGTTGAGAGAGCTTCTAATTGGTTTAAAACTCATGTCATCACCACTTATGAGCGGTTTAAGATGTGCCTCCACCACCCCGTAGCCGTGCACACTAAGTGGAGAGGATGTGGAGGAGGAGGAGGTGAGGACCTACGCTGGATCATGAACAGGTCTAAATGGAAGATCGTTTGATATAATGAGGTATAGCTACTCCCTGGAGAGAACTGTATAGTAGATGGCACAGTTTTATGACTGCTTTTAATGCTTGGCATTCTGGCTGAAATGGTCTATATTCCCAATGAACTCTCATTAAAGCACAGGCAGCACAGGATGTTTCCCCACTCAAACCCACACTGGCCATGCGGTCCTCTCTCTCACTCTATCTACTCTTATCTTGTTGTTTTGTTTGTCTTCCCCAGTAGAGTTAAATTGTGAGTAATAAGCAATGGCACTAACCTGCCTTTTTCTTAATGAGGTACAAAGTGTAAAAGGAACAATTCAGTCAGTCTCTTAATCGTTGCTTGTTGAGCTGCTAGGACTCAGCCGGTGAACTCTACTCTTTCAAAAAGGTGTCTTAATAATGTTTGACCAGTCTTAAACGGCTCAGTTTCACCTGTAAACACTTGCCGGTGGCAGTGCCTCTTTAGACTACGTTGTGTGAGTCATTTGTGAAATCAGAACCCAGCTGAGCTGAACTAGTGGAAGCCTTGTTGCATTTGGTTTTTTTTTCTATTTTTGTTAAAGCAAAGATTCAGCTACAGTTCTTTAAGAGTTTTACCTACACCGAAAATTAGAACTGGCAAGAGCAAAGCTGGTATTAAATTGGAAAAATGGAAGCAAGTGAAAAGAGACAGTACGGAGTTGGGGTTTGGGTGTATGGGAGGAGCGTAGGGGGGGCTCAAAGCTGCTCCAACTATTGGGAGCAGAATTATGCCCCCAAGCACTGCTTTTGGCAAAAGAAAAGTTCAAGAGGTGTGGGGTGGTGGGGAAGACAGAAAGAAGTAAGTTTAAAAAAAAGAAAGAAAAAAAAGGAGAAGCTTTTTTGAGACTTCACAGTCTAGTAGGATGCTGAGTTGAATGTGGCAATGTGCCCCAGGGGAGGCCAGGAGCACTGAGACACAGTAACCTGAGATGAGAGGTACCTGAGATTCAGCATCAAACTACTTCTGTGATCCACTGGAGGCCACACTGTCTGCATTTAGTCACCCAGTCCCAAGTAAGGGCCAATAGCAGCTGTCCTTACAGTCTGCTCAGGCTTAGGTTGTGCAGCTTTGGGGTTAAACATGTTTCTTTTTAGTCACACAGATGAAGATTTATACCATCTGTTAAAGGCAGACAGTTACATGAGAATATGTTTGAGGTGCTAAGACTCTTTTGGGAAGCAAAAAAGCTCTTTAAATATATGGATCAATTTAAAATATTACATAATTCCGTCAAGAAAATCCAAGAAGTAAAAGCAAGCTTTATTAATTAGTTTTCTGGCTTTTTGCAGGCTGTTTCTGACAAACCTTTTCCTATCATTACCCTTCCGTTTATATTACAGCCTTAAGTCTCCTACAGCCTTTGACTACTTCATCTTGCACAGCTGTGCATTTTAATGGCATTTGTTAATGTACTGTAAATGGCATAAAATACGACACGCGCAGGTTTCTGCCAGCTCTTGCTTTTAAATCATTTTTTACACCATTTTGAATTCTCATTTATTTATTTGAAGGCAGATGTGATTTTATGTGCTCACCATGGCTGTAAAGTGCTACTTTGAAATGCAAATGAAGCTTTGATTGAGAGATTTTTTATGAAAAAAGGGCGTTGTGTACGAGGTGGCCATGAGAAAGCTTGTCCAAAGGGAGATGTTTAGTAGTCCCATTTGGGATTAGGCGATGATTCGCTTGAGGATCACGTGGTCTTGCAGAGGACGGTGTAGGACGTCGTGATTCAAGTGCCAAGCATGACAAAAAGAGTCGACGGATGATTGTTTCTTCTGTTGGTCTCTTTGTAAACTGCAATTTTTCACCACTTCACAGACCTCGCCGTTAGCTTTCTGGAAATAATGTTTTTTCTCCATTTAAGGGCAGATTTCAAAGAAAGGCTTAGGGAATCCAAATGAAATTACAGGATAGAGTGTCTGCTTAATGCCTTCTATGCGCTTAAAGTTAGAGTGTATACTTGAAAGGTAATGGCTTTTTGCAGTCAAGTATTATGGTGGCTCCCACACTGAAATGGATCTCTTTACTCCCGTCTTGACAGAGTCCTCTTAGCGAAGGTGTGGCATAATGTAGTTCCTCCTTAGGTCTCTTATCTCATGTCGGTGTTATCCTGCACACCTTGATAAAGCTTCCTTTCCTCCCTTGTCTTGTAACAACATTCCACTCTGTCTGACAGGTACTGCAGCTAGCGGGAGCCTGCCTCTCATCTCTCTGTCTCCATACATGCACACACGCACACACAGACATGCAGGGCTTTCCCACTTTCCCAAAAAAAGCTTTTTCCCCTAATGTAGCAGTTTGGACTTGCCGCAGCTTACATGCATTTGGTTTAAGCCAAAGTGTATTACACTCATCCCCATCGCCCGTGTTAATGGGTAGTGGTGCTGACACTTTCCGACCAGATAACTAGGCAGGAGTTAAGTTTGATACTCTCAAGTGCTACAACAGAGACTGGCAGAGAGAGTTATTGTTAGGTGGCGGGAACGATGATCCATTAGAAATCCAGCAAGAGAGGGGATTTCACCACTCCCTGTCAGCCCTTTTCTTTAAAAAATGGCACAACAAATGAATGGAGCGTTGACCTAAAAGATTTATTAGCAGTCAGCGGTGAATTAGGGTGCATCTGCAACTGTGACTGGTGTTACCTGAATGTTTTTACGTCACCTTTTTTTACTGTCTGCTTATTAAGACAGACATTTAAAACTTACCCTATTTGTAAATCGCATACTGCATAAAGGAAGTTAGAATAAAGACCCCCACTCACTCCAAGATGATAACTGACATTTACATGCCGTTTACAATCTCACGAATACAGCGATAAAAGCAATATAATTTTCAATCCTAGTGCACCACACCACTTTAATCACAGCTCACTCAAACATAAGCAAGGTAGGGATCATTATTGCAACATTCATGAGCATTTATGGTATAAGCAGAATGCTTGTGTTACCCGTAATGGCCGTGGCTGAGCCACTGACGCTGTGATTTAACCTGGCACTTTGGTGGTAGCGAGCCGCTCCTCCAAATCAAGGCTAAGTGGCGGATTCATCAGTGCCCTGTCGAGATGAAACACTCGCCCGGTGGTGACACGGAGATGAGGCCCTGATTGGGACAAATACGTCTCCCTCCGGTGTCAGCTCTCATTCACCGGTCTGAGCGCGGGCTGAAAGAAAGACAAATGTTTTGATTAGGGGTCTCTTTCAATGTCACAGCAGCCAGGGAAGAAGAATGAGATGAGGCTGTCTCCAAGGGAAGCAATGGCTGAAGACGATGAGAGGAAAATGGATGTCTCCACTGTCTGGAGGGCGTTGAAAAGGGATTCTGAGTCACAGAATGCTCTTTGAAATTGCTTGTTTTAATGAGACTGCATGAGGACTATCTATCTATCTATCTATCTATCTATCTATCTATCTATCTATCTATCTATCTATCTATCTATCTATCTATCTA
>JBBBVU010000009.1:25495590-25531603 GCA_037177055.1 Atherinosoma microstoma | reverse complement strand
ATCTATCTATCTATCTATCTATCTATCTATCTATCTATCTATCTATCTATCTATCTATCTATCTATCTATCTACACACTGTGCGCTGTCTTGTGGTCTTTTGATGGATGAAGGTTGTTCAACCTGCCTGGTCCTGAATGATGCTGATGTAAGGGACTGCATCACGTTGTCTTAAATGTTGTCATGAAGGAGACAGTGTTGATCCCTGCCTTCTGTACATTGCATGGAAGAGATTAGGAAAAAATGTACAACACAGTTGTTCCACAGATCCCTTTTACAGATATGTTTATACCTGGCACATCTTGACCCATCAGTCCTTCACCTTTCAGTTCACCTCTCAGTTAACAGAGTTCCATTGTAGAAAATATTTAATTACAGGTATTTACAATGTATTCATGATTCATGATTTATTAATTATATAATATGAATAGTTGAAGCATGCTTGAATAAAATTGGCATTTTATCTCAAATGGCAGCCAGTCTAAACCGAGTAACTGTAAGCACATATTTTTTAAAATAACTTTTTAAAAGACTGAAGCCATTCAAACATCTATATGAATTGGACGCCTTTTACCAAACTACCTGGCACACAGCTACATTGCTCTTAGCTTTATTTTCCAAGCGCTTTCATGTATCTCTTGATTTAATCTCACTCACCGAGACAAAAATGCTCCAAGTCTTGAAAGTCAAGGTACACTTTTATCTTGTCAGCTCTACAAAATATGAGTTATGGCTGGACAAAAGGCATTTTAATGCAGCTTTCTGTGCCTCTGACATACCATGTAATAGAAAAATGGGACTCTGGCTCAGAATGTATGATATGCCCTGTTGGACTAAGACCCTCTCTACACCCCATCCATCAAATCAGTCACCTGAGTCTGTTTCAAATGCTCATCATTCCTTAATGAATATGATCAATCCTGATGTGGACCCACTCAGAACACCTTTAAAGCCCCCCCCCCCCTTGCACAAATGTCATCAAGGATATTTGTATCCAAACCCTTTATAAGCTTTGAAGTCCTCGTGTGTCAGTAATACAATAGCA
Source organism: Atherinosoma microstoma (assembly GCA_037177055.1). NCBI lineage: Eukaryota > Metazoa > Chordata > Actinopteri > Atheriniformes > Atherinidae > Atherinosoma > Atherinosoma microstoma. Next base: position 25,530,559 of record JBBBVU010000009.1, on the reverse strand, counting down.
AGCACGGTCTTGAGCTCTTAACACAAACATTTAAAGAAATACTCTAGTGGCAGAGTGAACTGAAGAGGTTGGAGGCAATGAAGTGGGAAAGGTGGACAAAGAAAAGATATAATGATGGGATAGAGAAACAGAAGGGACCCTTCCTGTTCAATCAGGCTCCATCTGAACTGCTTCTCTTCTCTGTCTCTCTCCCTCATTTGCATCTCTTTTATGTCCCGCTTCCTATTATGCAAAAGTGTACGCTAAAAAAAGTAGTCCGGCCTGCAAAGTGAGTAGCTCCATTTCCCCACACTTTTTAATCAATACCAGCCGGGAGAGGTGGGTTAGGTAGTTTTCAGTTGCATTTATGCTAACTAGAATATGTGAACTGCTCCCTTTGAACTGAAGTTACCTTGGAAACCAGCCCACATAAGTTGCTGTTCTATAACAGTAATTGCAATCAGTGGTCAGACTAGGGCTTGTGTTTATGAAACTTATGAAAACAAAATCTTATCTACACCTACCAATTAGATTTCATTGTGTGCATTGTTGTGATTCTGGTTATTCAGACTGCTTCTGACAGCCTTGAAGACCTTCGCTCTTCATTAAAGCATGCTCTCTCTTTATATCAGTCCAGTGAGTGTTTGTTTGTTTTGGATTGTGAAAAAATAGTCCTTTCTATGCCTTGTGATTCCTTGATGACCTTTACAACCCACTATATGTGAACTGCAGATGAAGACAGTAGCTTTAAAAGATTTAATAAACCGTTCGTGGCCCCTGATACTCCACTTTCTGATGTCCGTTAAATCTTGCTTCTTCTGGCCATGTGGCCGACGATAAAGCAAGTGCCTGCAAGGCCTTCCCGCTGTTGCCATTTGTAATTTTTTTTTAGAACTCATCATTGGAGGCGATCCATCTTGATTGCGCCTTGGCAACTGTCATGCTCCACTAATGCGCGGTGTGAGAGGGGGCATAAATGCGGTGTCTTCCAGCAGCACTGATGTTTATCTTCCCTGCTTCATGAATTTGCATTCCCACAGATAAAATTTACTCATAATGGCAGGCATCACAGCGTAGATGGGCCAAGTGTATTATCAGTCTGGATACAGTGTTTGTTTTACAAGTGGACAGGCAGGAAAAAAGGATTTGAACATTTTGATGAGATTGATAGTCACACATGCCTCCTTTATGGGCTAGATAGAGCTTTATGAAATATTCATTATTGGTTACTAACATTGGCAGCATCTGAGGGATTAGATTTTTATATCAATGAGGTAGCCCTGTCTAACAGAACTCCTCTGCTTCATTTTGTACACCAGTTTGTTGAAAGCAGGTTGGGTATGTTTGAATTCCAGTGTATGACAAGAAACAAACAAAAAAATCTCATTATTATGCACTAGAACACATGATAAATACTATGGTATATATTGGAAATCTTAAGACCCACCTTTTATTTAATTCTGAAAGAGTGGTTGTTTCTTCAGAACACTTTCTTTATATCATAGCTATTGATAAGTTGTACTTAAATCTTCTTCTGTGCTTTAGCTAAAAATGTCTCCTCTGTGGTAGTCAGAATTATTATCCACATATTTTGTGCTTGTATGCTTTAAATTTCCACATGCTTTGATTAGCATTGTATTTGTGTCTATGTTATACATCCTTATGTACTCCAGAGTCAAATGTGTTCTCAGAAGTTCTGATTTGATGAGTTAAAAAAGCCAAATAACAAGAAAATGGCCTCATTACTACTTATTAAACTGCTATGAGCAGCCAATCAGTTACATCTAATTAGAATTATAAGGTGACTCCTGATTTAATGTTGTGTTTTAGATTATTCCACAGAGATGACAAGCTCGAGTTTCAGCCGATATGTCTGATAATTGGTCAGCACTTTTCCTGCCAACTTTCTGTCACACATTTGTGGTAACGTTGCTTTAACGCTTTCTAAAATTGGGCTCACTTCTTCCTTTCTTTTTTAATTTTCTTTTTTCACTGACATTTTCCCAAATGTTTTTTCAGGCATTTCAGTGAATGCATTTATCACCAATCTGAAGTCATTTTCACAAACAGAATGGAGTCTTACAACCAAAGGCAAGAACCTTCTTTTGTGTTGCTTTACTGTCAAGTTAATGATGATGCCGCACGTAATTACAAAATCGTGGCCATTAGACGTATGGTGAAATTTCCAGATAATACAGTGAAGTTGTGAGCTAGTGAATAATCATTGTCTGGTGAAGGAAGACATGGAAACGCTTTGCAATTTGCAAGTTTCATTTGGGAGAAATAAAGATTTAGATGGAGTAATCCATATTGCAGGGGATTTGTATTTATACTGAACCATGGGTCTGAATTAAACACCACTGAGGTCTTATTGCCAGAGTTGAGCAATGATTTACAGAGATTTGGAAAATATACGAAAAAGGAAAAGCTGCTCATATGGTTAGAAAACATACTTTCTTTTCCTGCAGGGTGCATCACCTCTGTGTTGTTTAAACAAATGAGCAAGTCGGAGCACCTGCAGCGAGAGGAGATGATATTTTTCATTTGAGTTACTGTAGGTCCTTGTGGTCATTGCAATATGATCTATAAGAATAAACTGATTTAGTTCCTATAACCTCACACCTTTAACAAGCAGCCTGTCACCTTTGGCAACACCAGTGTATTATAAAAAGATAAAAATATCACCACCTCACTCGCACCAGTTATATTTCCAGTCCTTCCACTTTCATACACATTCAATACAACCAGCAGCAGTGACATGAAACAACAGCACTCTGGCTGCTGGCGGACAAATAACAACACACACGAACACCTTCCCCACTCCATATCCGCCTGCTCTCCTGTGTTTCTAAATTGTTGGTGTAAAATGCCCAAGCCAGAGGGGTAATAGTTTTTGATAATGATCATGGGCTAAGCTTTGGTGCTGTGTGGCCACATGCCGCACAGACAGCATGCTGATTATTCCTCTGAAGTGGGTTGGATGTGTGTCTGTAACGGTAATTTTGCAGGGCTGATTGGCAAAGAGCGATGAAATTGGGGGCAGTTAGCACTGAGGGGAAAATAGCGCTGAAGTGTGTGGAAATGCAGCAGTCATCCAATGGTAAACAAATTATCTGAAGTGAAATGACAACATTAGGCAAAAGCAAAAATGCTGGTCCACGTTAGGAAATATGGTTCTGTTACTTATTTTTTTAACTACCTGTTTTTTTTTCTATTCATTTATTTTACAGCATTTGAAACAACTGGGCAGTCTTCATCAAAGATCTCTGTCCTCAATTTCTTAAATACTGGGTATTCAAACAGACCCAGCATGAGTCACTGGCTTTGTTTTGATGCACATAATCATACTTTCAGAACCTAAGTAGGAAAAAAATGAAGAAAAAGGAGAGAATATGTGGATACATGTTTCTCACACGTATTTTAACAAGGATAAGTTTCGTCTTGTGGTAATAATCACCACTCTTTGAATTTGATCTATGCAGATGTTCATTATGAAGTCTGATTGCTTTGTCAAACTGGACAAAGGTAAAGGTAGCTGTTAGATAAAGAGCACAAAGCTTACTTGAGTAAAGTCAAAGAGCAAAAGTAAATCAGTTTTGCTGATTTCACCTGTGCAAACTTAATATGAAAATATCTGAAACAGACTAAGTTGCTAGATTTTTCTTTCCTATTTTTTCCTGTTTGGAATATCTAGTGATATTAGTGGTCTGGCTGTTGCTGAGCGAGGAATACCCACGGGGCTGTCTGCTGTCTCTAGCGACAGACAAAGGGTGTTTGTTTCTGCTCTGTGTGCCCACACATTCACAGAACCTGAAGCCAAGGCCCATTTGACTCACAGCAAATAGACATGCCTACACTGTCTTCCATTTGATTTTATTTGCCTCCTTTTTTTCATTATTTCACCAAGCTCTCAAATAAACCCCATTAGGGTGCTTTATAAAGCGTTATTAATGTGGCTCTCCAGCTCTTCAGGCACCTGAGCACAACCTGCCTTCTCTCCCCTCCTGTCAGTGATGAAGCATAACGTGAGCTTGATTCTTAATTGCTCTTTTCAGTTATGAAAATGTTTGTCATGACTAAGCGAGAGGACAGGTTGTCTTTTGCATGTCCCATGCCATGCCTGGCAAAGGATAAAAATGAGGCAGATTAGGTGGTGTTTTTTTCTCGCCAACGCTGTGATGCCCAGTGAAGTATAAACCTGGCAGATGTGACAGAGATTTATTCGTTGCAGATGGGATGGATAGATGGATGAATGAATGTAGCCACCTTGATGGAAGACCTAGCCCTCTCTCACATCTCCCCATTTCTTTGCAGCTCTGTCTCTATGAAGACACTGTTGTTGCAAAACCCAGCCAGGCTTTAAATTGAATGAAGGAGGTCACTTTTAACTGATTAAGTGACAAGTACAAGCTCTTGTCAGTTAACTCTTTGATTCTCTCTGTTTTCTAAAAGCTTTTGAGGACACACAGTGAAAGAGAAACAAAACACAAAGTTTTGAAAATCTCATTTTTAACCCTTTGTGCCCTATATCTTTATTATATCTATTTGAGTATATCTCTGCAACCATATGTTCTATTTCAGTACTTTTGGAGTCATAATAAAGGGAACACTTTTAAGATTTGTCAAGATGTCAATATGATTCTTTTTTATCAAAGAGACCAGTGTACATATCAGTATATGTCTTACTGGTGAATAATAAATGAAGATGGGACATAGCAGAAAATGAAAAATGTTTCAGGCTTACCTAAAAACAGGCAAACACATTTAGGATGAATATGAATATCCCTTTTATTGCAGGTGTAGCTCTAAATCTCTTTAAAATCATTGTACAATATGTGAACCTTATCACTGCGAAGGGCAACTCTGATAAAGTGAAGCAGAACAGAATGAGACGGGTTTTCACAGACAGGTCAAGCGAGGTCTCAAAAATGGGCATTTTGGCACAGTTTGGTACCATCTGTTCTCAAAGTCTCACAATTAGGGGACCTCATGTTTAAAGTTTAAACTGAAATCTAGTTTGATTTTGATTGCATTATTTTCAATTATTATTTTGACATTATTGTTTAATTTGCAATGTCATGTGTTCAGTTTCAATGCCTCATTGTAGCCATGCTTCTTACATGGTTCATTCAGTGTTCTAGGACTTTAGTATTCCACTGTTATAATGCAATCGACTCATTTGAAGCTCCTGGTATGTATAATCCCCATAAAGCCCATAATTATCATGAGTTAGACCCTCCCTGCGGTTAGATTTTCAAATCTCTCAAACACCTCTAGTTTTTTGCTGCAGGATTTTTCTTTAAGGAAAAGGTTGCACCTATTTACAATATTTATACGCTTACAAAAAGAGAAGTTTGTATGAAATATATCTTATTCCTTTCCATATCAGCTATACTAAAGATATAGTATCCCTGTACTTCAATGGTTCTTTGTGGGCCTGCCTCCGTAGAGACCAAGGTGAGCTGAGGAAGCAGCCATGAAAGGAACTCAAAGAAATCTGGTTGTTACTAGATTGTTACTATTTGTGATAGTGAATAACACACTAAAACTAATGCAGTCTCATTTCAGATGCAGGCTCTTTAGATTTTCTTTCTGACTAGCTAGTCTCTAGCTAGCTAGTTTCTAGCCAATATCCAGTCAGGAGGAGTCTTCCACATCATGGAGTGGGATGTTATCACAGCCATGAAACTGCAGAGAATTGGCTGTTAGGTGAATGAGCTGTGCATGAAGCACAGCTTCACAGTGCAGAATCTTTACAATTAAGGCTAGAAAATTGTACAAGTTCTACACATTCTGGGCTCCTAAAATGCCTCTGTGCTTTTTAAAATTGCAATACTACAATTTGCATTGTGTCAAACGGTTACGTATACCTTGCTATCCAAATATAGTTTCAAGGTCCCCCAAAACAATCAATCAATCAACCAAAAAAGAAGACATAAGTGTATACTGAGAGTTCTGCAGGTATAGTACCAGCAGAATGATCCCTCCACTGTTTAATCAATTATAGGACAGGCTGAACCGTTTGATAGTATTAGTCATGACCGAGAAAATATAGGGTCCCGTCATGCTTCCAATAATTTTGTGAGCAAGACAATATATCTGATGTGTAGCTGTCTATATGTTGGCCTGCTTTATGTCCGTGCAGACCGAGTACAGCTCAGATAAGCTCCTCACATGGGAACACAGTCACAGCAGAAAAAAAGCTGTCTAGATTTGAAGGTCAGTGGAATACAAGGATCACCCACAATACTCATGCACATTTTCAAAGTTAGCCACTGTGAAGGTCTTGATCCCCAAGATGATGAAAAGGCTCATTGTATGCTTTGAGAGAGAGCACCTAATATCTTTCGGGTGAATTTGTGGTTTTTGCATGGTTGATTTTGACAGTGGACGCAGTGAAGAGAGTGTGTGAATGTCTAAAACAAAGTTCAAGGCTGAAGAAAATTCCTCAGAGATTCAGATTTCCAATCTGATTTAAAATGAATTTCTTAAATGACAAGAACACTTTATTTATTAATATGGCATGACATTTTGTAGCGTGGGTATTTCTATTTGAAATATAAACATAGCATACGAAAAAGCTTTTGGGATACAAAGATGTAAGAAGAAAACACGCTTTCATTGTCCATGCAGTCTTTATCTTATAATTGTAATTCACTACATGCTACATCCATTGTCAGCGTTCAATGTATATGATTAAGCTAAAATAATGTGCCAATATGAACCAGTTTTAGCATAATGGGAGAAAGTGCTCCATTCAAGGAATCAGGGTATTTAGTTGAAAAAGGTTGACAATTTCGGTGGGGAAGTTTGAAAATGAGAGCAAAGTGTGAACACAGCTGCCTGAAAACACAAGTGAGCGAATAACACTTTGAAAACCTTTGTTTTAGTTTTGGCTCCCAAAGCAACCTGAAATGAACGCAAGTTTTAGCACTATTCTGTCCATCCCAACCCCCACCCCAACACACCTTCTGCTGTCACTTCTATCCCCGTTAACACACCTCTAATGGAGTTTATTACATTGTACTTTCTGCCTGAAGTTGCAGCAGAGCAGTGCAGTTAATGGCAGCTGCGCAGTTGGAATACATGGGTGTGAGATGGAGTTAATGTATGCCGTTAGGGTAGCGTTGGCAGACAAGAACTTGTTATCTGCTGTGATGTGTACGGGCCCAGCCCATCTGTACGGTGACATCCTTCATAAATGAGCCAAGCTGAGCTGTGATGGCTGTCTCTTAGCCTGTGCTTTAGTCCTACTGCTGCACTCTGATGCCAGCACAGTATCTTGTCTTTGTATCATGAACAGCAAAGTGATGTGCCACATTTGTGCATCTCCCCTTCAGGTTGTTTCAACATGAGTTTGACAAGACGTTTGAGTTACATTGATGGAAATTGGAGTTTGTTCACATTTACTCTCATTTAGCATTGCAAGATTGAAAAGATCATTTCCTTTCCCCTATATCTTGAACCTTCTTTACCCTCTTGTCTTGATTATTTTAAAGTAACATAATGGTTGAAATAAGTCTGAATTAAAATCTTTCTTTTGTTTTTGTTTGCCTTAAAGGGACGGATGGCATGTTTTCCCAACAGCCACAGGACCTGGTGGTGGTGGCGGGCCAGCCCGTGACGCTACCATGCACCATCCCTGGTTACCATGGTGTTGTTCTGTGGATCAAGGACGGCCTGGCACTAGGAGTGGGCAGAGACCTTTCTGGTATGAAGCACCATTTATCATCATTTGTTTATTAATAACACTCTCATATGTAACTGTCAGATTCAAATGGATGCTTTTGTCATCTTCCGCCTCCACATGTCAACAAGCTACCCTTTGCCAAATGCATGATATCACTGACAGATGAAAATAGCTCCTATAATAGTGTGTTAAAGAAAAACTACATCACAAGAGAAATAATTCTGTTACTCAAAATGACCAAACAGAATACAAAATGAATTCTTGTCGCTGTTACACGTAGGCTGTAATCTGCTGTGCTTTGTGTTTGGTAAAAAAAAAAAAAAAAAAAGATGGAACTGAAAAGTGACATCAGGAGTTTTGCTGGTTTTTCTCTGATGCTTCAGGCTTCTAAATGGCATTTCAAAAAGTAACTGGTGCTCCACTAATTTCATCACACCTCATGGATAATTGCTTTAATTGTTTAATTTGAAGTAAAGTGACTGCTGCACTGTCATTTAGTGGCCTGTCGCCTCACTGACTGTGGCCTTATACATATTCATGACCCTGCTGAAATTCAATGAAAACAATCACTTCCCAAACGGAAGAATTTACAACTTTTTGAAGGGTTTGAGGAAAATCTGTAGAGGCTTTGTACATTGTTGTGCAAAAGTCAAGAGTTAGCATTAGCTAGAATACTGCATCAAAATGCGGTACATGCTTCAATGTAAGCGACATTATGGCAGAAAAGGTGCTTATGTCAAGTCGGAAAAGAAAAACTGTTTTGAAGAAGGCTATTGCGAAGAAAAAAGCTGAAGGAGAGCGGAGCAAGAGCAGATTGTGCATTGGTGGCCTCAAGTGAAGCAACAGAAATGGCTGAAAAGTTATTTTCATGGTGGCCCTATTTTACTTGTTAGGTAAGATAACATAATTTCTTCATGACTTTTGGAAAAAACAATTGATGCTGCTCAGAACTCGTGAACAAGCATTGTGTGTTCCTGTGCTCTGGAGGCGTGGCTTCAGTGGGAAATCTGAAGAAAGGGGTTTGGACTTTCAAATTGTGTGTTTTCAAAATATAGCTAGTTCAAACTATTTTTCCAGGATCTCCTACCCTACCTTCAAAGTCACTTAATCACTGACCTTATAATCACTGAAGAATAAAAAAGGCATTTTACAAAATGGATTAATGGATTGCTACTCTTAACACAGAAAAGTTTTAAATAGTTTCTTTAGACAGACACACTGTTACTAGCAGCATGTTGGGTAAACATAATTTGTTCACATTTCTTTAACAGAGTGTTATAAGGGTGTACTCATAAAAATGATTTAATTGGACAAATGAAGGACCAAAAAAGTGGCAGCACTGAAAATGTTTCTGCAGCAGATAAACAGCATCTGAAGGTTAAGCATCTTAACAAATATCTTCATAAAGAAAATAAAACCCTGTTTTAGTTTAAAAATGCATGAAGAACCTCAACCCTTTTAAGGACATTCAACATATAGATTTTTTTTTCAGGACAGCCTTAGTTGTCAAATTATGAGGCAAAAATTACGTAAAATGAATGTATCAATAGCATCACAAAGGCCAACTAAAAGAACTAACCTGAAATTATTTTGATCTTTTTTTTCAGAACTTTCTTGTCATTCATTGATCTTCAACTGGTACTGATTGGACATTACCATGAATTTAAGCTATATAATTGGTCGAAAGTGTCACAGGAAATGGCTTTTAGAGGTCTTTTAGCAACATAACAGTTATAGCCTTTTTTTTTCTTTTTTTTTAAGAAAATGGGGTAAATAATTGTGTTATTACTCATTGTTGATTTATCATACAAACTACTTGGATGACACTGCATGTTGCGGCTGGATTGTAAACTTCCTGGGATATGAATGCCTGGGAAACTTCCTTAGATCACCTAAAGGGTAAACTATCAATTACAATTTACCCCACAGAGTTACACACTACTGTTTTTGAGATATAGTTTATTATATAAGTCACGGTGCTCAAGGGTGCTAGCAGAGTTTTAAGGGTTAAAGTATGGTGGGATTCTATACTGACAGAAAATGGAACAAAACACAGAAAAATCCAAAGAAAAGCTTTGGTATGAAGCCTGTAGAACTATTTAAAATATTTAAAGAAAGGAGGTTTACCCAAAGCCTTTTACCACTGAATATAGAGTAGCTAATTCTCCCGAAACATATGAATGGGTATTCAGCACTCAATAAAAAGCAGAATGCATTACTTTGTTGGCAGAGTCTTCGTTTTTGAGGTTTGCCTCAGACACCTCCAAACTGCGATCGCTGAAAAAAATCTGGACTTAATTGCAGTTCAGTGCACAGTGGCACAACTGTGGTCATTTTCAAAACCTAAATGCTTATTTTTCTTCATGAATGATTAAATACTGTTATGTACTGTGATAGAGATTAGGGGTTTTCTACCCTCTGACCTTTGGCAAACTTCTTTCTGTCGCAGATTGGGTTTGTAATTAAACCTCAGTGGCTGACAGAGCCCCAGTAAAGCCATCCTATTCTCTCTTCAGGTCCTTATCAGGCCCAGGGGAGGCAGAGAGGTAGCTGTAAACAATAGTCCGGCAGCCTTCAAGTCTCCTTTGGAGGAAGAAGAGGTAGACGGGGAGAGTACTTATGATTGCCTGAGGTAGAATGGAATAAAGAGGGAGGGAGGAGGGGAGGGAAAGACAGCACAGTTTTATAGTGCCTAGGAATTGAGCTGAGATGTTTATCCTCTTCTATTTTTATTGATTTAACATGACAAGATGATCAAGATGAAATCTTATTTCAACAGTGGGAAAAGTCAGAGGAAGGAATAAGAGGGAGAAAAAAACCAAGAACATTGGGTCGCAACACTTCAGGAGCCTACAGTAGATCGCCCTTCAACAACACATCTGTGAATAGCTTAATAGTCATGGACAGGATGAAACATCCCTGGCCCTCTTCATATCCATTCTCTCTCAGAGAAGAGCTGAAGTGTTTAAAAGAGAAGGGGAATTTTTATGAAAAGGAATAGTCGCCTCCATGCAGAAAAAAAAAGGCACCTGAAATCACCAATATCATACGGACAGGGGCTGAGTGACTTCTATTGAGACAGATGACACTTTTTCAAAGTAAGCGTTGCACAGCTGTCCTCTTTTATCACTCCTGCCTACGTAAACACGTAACACATGCAGCAGCAAAAGAGTGATGGTACATCAGCGCAAGATGTACACAATGAAAAGAAAGTGGCAGCTGTATACATAAAGAGTGCAACGAATCAAATGTCGCACGGAGCATTTCAATAATATAGGTTCTGCTCAGCTATTCATAGAAAGAAGCTGCGCTGGCAGCGTGCTCCGCCTGGGACCTGTTTCCATTCACGGGAGCAGTGATTAAACCCAGAGAACTCTTTCACCATTCAGAGCGAGAAATCACAGCACAAAAGCCAATGATTCCTATCTGTCCCTGAATTTCCTCTTCATTCCCTTTTATGTCACGCTTTTCCACTCTAATTAAAGAAAAGTTCAGTAGCCCCACAGCGGCTCAACATACCAATCAATGTCGTGAATATGCATGACGTGGAATGTATCTGCTGCACATGACGCTAGCAACAATAGACACGGCAGCTATAATGGAATTCTCCTGGTACACCATGGATCGAGAGTGAGAAGGAAGTGTTTGTATACATTTTAAAAAAGAGAGACTGACGGCAGACCATTGGAAGCACGTGTGTCTCACTCCGGCCTCTCATGAGAACAAATTGAACACCAGTCATCTGTTCACAGGTGCAGCAAACCTTTCTCTATCCCCTGGTGGTTACACCGTGCAAAACGTGTTCTAGGTGAATGCCATAAATCACCAGGCCATGCCTCAAGTGTCTGTATAGTTACATACACACACACACACATGCACGTACAGCATTGATTCAGCCTCAAGACAAATCCATTTCTCCCTGATGGATTCATTACTCCTTAATGGGCCTATTTTACATTGTTTGCTTTGGGTAACACATTGTGTCTTTGAAATGTGCTGAGATCTAAGATCAATGGCCCTTTGTAGGTACACATCACATGTGCAGAGGTGATCAGTCTTCATGTATGCCAGCATAATTTCAATCATACTGACAAAATGCGTGATCAAGGTGCTTATAAGGTGGCAAAACACATTACAGTATGTTTGTATTCTTTGAAAATGAGATGATAGCTGTCCTATCATTTACAATCCATCACAAATGCAAATGACTTTTTGTTTTTGGATCTGGCTAATGCATCAAGATGAGACTGGAAGAAAGCCATGTCCTCACTCGGTGGTATTATTCTTAGTCTGCTGGAGGTGCAGATGAGCTAACTGGCAAAATTATCTGTTTGTGGAACAGAAATTTACACAGCTTATGCAGCAGACAAGCTAAACAAACTGAGTGTGAAGTATGTTCTGTTTCTTTGATCGGTGGAGTTAAGCAAAGGCAAGCAGAACGGAGTCAACTCAAGTTCACATGCATTCACATTTGTGCTATGATCATTACCCTTGTGATCCACACTGGCATTATTGCTTTGGATCTCATCAATGCACATAAAAACGAAGTAAAATGGTTCTCTGGGTGACCTTGTGCGTATAATGGTGCTTCCTCAACTTTAGGCATTATTCTTAGCATGAAACAGCAGAAAGCTCATTCTCAGTGGTTATTAATGGAAGCTTTTACTTGCGATCAGGTCCCTGTTGACCCTGCGGCGGTGACAATCTGTTTTACTTAAGATCTGCTTTTTGAAAGTGTAGACACATTATACCAAGTAATGTCAAAGTCAAAGAAAGGAGACGTTTCCCAGCAAAACATCACCTGATGGATCTTTCTTCTTTGCTCATTTTAGTTGTCTCGCCACCGATTTTGCCTCCCACTGTTTATGTTCTCCCCAGCTTTAATATTTTTGTTAAGGCGTTCTTTTGTCCTTCGTCCTCCTACAGTATAGACCCTTAAGATTAAAGGCTTCACGTAGGAGGATGAAATGCAGAAAATGGCTTAATCGGCTGTAACTCACCCCACCAGCCTATAATGAGGCCCACTTCATGCTCTATTAAAAGCTACTGGATTCAATGAAGCAACAGTCGGTAATTGGACCAAGAGCATACGATGGCAATATTCTAGGACTTAAGAGGCTGTGAAAACATATGATCAGTAATATCTCCATGTTTTCTAAGTGAATATTATTTAGATATTAGAGACAAATCAATGCCTACAATGTTTGTAGGCAATAACTGACATACTTCTTTTGTGTAGGTGAGCGAGCCCAAAGTATAAAGTTTTTTTTCACTGCACAAAGTACAAAGCTGGAGTAAGGCTTCATGAAATATTTGGCCTCGTCCTCCGGTGAAATTCTTCATTTCAATTCTCTGGTTTCATCACCAATCAATTACAGAAAGACACTGGAAGAAAAAGCCATTCTCAGCTTTAAATTCTTCAAATTTTTTGAAGTGTATGTTTTTTTTTTTTTTTATGAACATAAATTCTCATTTATGTCCACAGATTATATCCACAATAATTAGAAAGAAGGAGCAAGATAAAAATAAAAGGGATCTTCTGAGATGAGCAATTCTGAGAGTGTGTGGAATACCCCATTGTGTGCTCTCTGGTTAAACACTAGGTCTTCCTGTTTATTTCCCCCAATGGAGAGATGCTTTCTGCAACACACGCGCAATGCAAATTTTGATAATAGTGAAGAGGATATCTTTAAAACCATCTTCCTTGACTTTTCCAGGTCTCTTGGATATTTCTCTGCTTTCCTTCTTTATTAAACTATAAATCATTTGATAGAGAAACAAGTCAAACTAGAGCTGTTCCTGTTTACTGTTGCAGTAAAACATAATTCTGCAGGATGCAGCAAACTCCTCGGCTGCCGTTAACATTGCCAAGAGTGCTGTAGAGACACGCAGGAAAAGGTATTAACAAATGAACAATTTCAATATATGCAGCAATAATGTAACCATACTTCTTACCGCCCTCCTTTTTAAATGATCTGCTTCTGCGGCTCACTTAATGTGCTCACATCGGTACTGTTTGACAATAAGCCACATATTGCTTATGAAAAGCTTCAAAATGACAAATCTACCTAATGGCAGATGAGCAGTTTTTTTTGTGGGTTCTTATTGGTTTTGAAGGTGATTTAGAATGAACAAATGTGTTTGCGCTGCAGGCTACCCACGTTACACAGTGATTGGCGACCATGGTTCAGGGGAGCATCATTTGCGAATCCAGCGCGTCGAGCTGATGGACGATGCCGTGTTCGAATGCCAGGCTGTCCAGGCTGCCATGAGGTCCCGTCCTGCCCGGCTCACTGTGTTGGGTAAGTCCAAACTGAGCACACATAGACATCAAACAACCCACATTCCCTGATGCCAGCACTGATCCAATCACTGCAGCTCAATATAATTCATGGACACAAACTAGCTTCCCTGCTTGTCCGATCTTCTTTTCTTTTTAGTGTGTTGTGCAAGTGTTTTCTGTCGAGTTAAAAAGCACAATGACACATCACAAGAACATATCTCTTTTATCGTGGACTTGTGTGTGATTTTATAAGAACAAACTTTTGTGTGTCAGTACAATGAACAAGCCAACACAATAACTCAGAACTGACAATACCAATGCCCAAGAAGACCTTCAAGAATTCCTGCAGCTTTACACCAATGATAGCCTCAGTTGGCAACCTTGTTTACTTTTTAAATACAAAGCAAATAGACAATAAGTACACAAAGAAGCAGTATTCTTTTTAAGTGTTGTATAAACCATGAATAATCTCTAGTATGTCCAGGAAGGGGAAGAATAGCTTAAATACATCTATGAGAAGCTGAACTGATCAAATCAATCAGAAATGACTTTAAACAGATGCAGCCACTTGGGTCAGCCTGTTTCCAGCCAGTTTTCAGCCAGTGGGATTAGTGTTGATGCCATGGAGCTGGCAAAATGCCCATGCCTAAAGCAGCTGGAAATTTTAAGAAGCTGATTCTTTGATGCTCCTGTCACCCTTTTTAGTCTTTCCCTTTAGTTTAGAAAAAAGAAAACTAAATAAATATTTAAGGAACAATAGGGAGCTGTAGTCATTGCAGACATGTTCAGCTCTATCCTGGTGCATCTACAACTATTCGCTGGTATCGGTTTGCAATGGGGCAGGCAAATCTAATTAAAGTATATTTACCCAAAACGTGCTTTTTTTTAAACTGTCAAGGAATTATTGAATCAGTGCTAGCATTTAGTAGACAATCAGAGTCTGCATTAATATTCTTGTTATATTTTCCATCCTCTGGATGCAGCCTCCATTTTCAAAATTGCTTTAAGCCTGAAGGTTACAGGCTCTTAATTAAACTTCAGTGGGTTATCATTTAGATTTGCCATTTCTATCTTACTGCGCAGCAGTCTTCCAACCTGTGGCTCAACTCGTCTCTTGCTTGGCCCCCTCAGCCTCCCCACTTCCTCTCATTGCCTCCTCCACTGAATGGCTACTGAGGAGAAAATGTAGCTAAAATTCATGATAGAGCAAAAGAGAACAAGAGAAAAGAATGTATTAGAGGAGAGGGGAGACTGAGCGTGGTGTCTGCCATGCATTCCACACCACCAGCGACTGATCCGCCTTATTGATCCAGCCTAATGAAAAGTGAAACTAACGATTTGTAGGAGAGCAGGAAGCAAGAGAAGAAGAGAGAGGGTAAGACAAATTGTGGCATAACGTTTCTCTGGCTGGTGAGCCATCTGCAAATGGTTATAAGTGAATAGTTATGGATGCTCCAACAGAGAGCTGAAAATGTTTTTCGTGGCTGTCCTTTCCTGTCTCCTTCTACTTTTTCTTTATTATCTTTGCTTTACTATTTTTCTGTGTTTTTTTTAAAGTAAGGGCAGGATTGAAAAAGAGTGACTGACAAATCAAAGAGTCGCCCACTAGAAATGACTGACCATCCACTTCCCAGCCAATTCTCCAGGTCCAAAGCTGTAAAAGCACTCCTACTGATTAGAAACTGGCTGGAAACAGACTGACCCACATGTCTGTACAAGATCATTGCTGATAAATCTGATCAGGTCATCTGTTTAGCTGAATTTACATAGCTGTATTTAAGTTACAACTTTTTGATATTTCTTCCTTTAACCCACTAAGATTATTCATTACACTTGTCATTTCATAAAGAAATGTTCCCATTAGTGAAGCCTTGCAGATGCAGTAACATATTACTGGCATTGGTTGGTGTTTTATCTCCACTCTACACTATGGTTTTCTTATCAGGATTAACTGACACTGACTCCACCAGATACTTAAAACAACAACATTATTTGCTAATGCTTGATGTCTGTTTACAAGAAATATGCAGCAGCAGGAAGTGCTGCAGGTGACCTAGCTGTATTTATGTAAGGAATCAGAAATGAGGGGGAGGGAAGCCTTTCTTACCTATTTGGCTTACTGAGGGTGAGAGAGTTTATCATTCTTCCCCAAAAGCCAGAACAGAGGGTGTTTGTTTAATCCCCTGCCAAGCTAGATGACTTCTGAAAGCACTGCCAAGGAGAACTCCAGGCTGACGTACACACAAGGTAATGGAGGAAATATATGCAAGGCCTGTGTCACTGCAAATTCCAAGCTGTCAATTACTTGCCAGTAGTGACAGAGTGTGTCTATCGACTTGGTAGACAGCTACGACCACACTCACACACACACACAAAAATGTACAGTATGCACATACAGATAGAAATACCAAGGCGTATACACAATATACTTTGACACACACGGATGCAGCCTCCCCTTCTCTGAGCTGACAGCAGAATAAATCTGCAGTAAAACTCTCTCCTCCAATCTTTCATAACTCAATATCAGCCCAAACTCTTCATGTGCCATATCACAGGAATCTCTCTCCTCCTGACTTTAATAAGCCTCGAAATAAGACAAACATTTCACATCGCTGCCAAAGAACAGAAGCGGTATGTTTTCCATTTTTCTGCTTTTTGTCTTAATAATTATCTGAGTTTGTCGTTGAAAGGCATGTGGCTTGCTTGAGCCCAACATGTAGCAAGCGACCTCAACTAACCTGCCTATGTTCAGGATACTGTAGCAAAAAGCCTTTGTTGTTGCCTCTTCCACTTGAACCAGTTGTCAAAGAATAAGAAGAGAGAGGTAAATACCACAGACACCAGCAAAATGTATGAATGCTAACAAGGTTACCTCATCAAAAAACACCGGCAAATAATCAGACAGCGAACTTAAACTATCCAAGCGCTTGCCTGTCTCGCAGGCTCACCCTCAGATGCCAAAGGAGAATCAAGGTCTTGTGAATTAGTTATGAAGGAAGAGAATGGAGGGTCTGGTGCCCCCCCAAAAAATATCCTCAAGGCTAATTACACCTCTTGCAGCAACTTGCTGCCTCTCCCAACCTTTTGCTCTAATTGTTATACCTTAGGTTAGGAAACAGCTAAATGAAGGGGAGGGAGATCAGCATCATTTGATTAATGTCTGTGGCTGGAAAACTATTCTGACCTGTCCTTTATTCTTGTTAATCTGCAAAGTGGTAATCCTCTCCCCAAATCAAAATGTGCCTTAATGCTATAATTAACGATGGTGTTTCTATTTGACTGTCATTTTAGTAAATTAGTCTCTTACATAAGTCTTTTTTTATCTTGGATTATTTGATTTGTTCTTATATCCCTCTTTTCTCTCCCTCTCTCTCTATAACTGTGTAAACTCATAATTAACGGAGAGCCATGAACTTGAATCATCTCAATTTAAAGTCATAAAGGGAAATGAATAAATGTAAAAACCAATGCAGAGAGCATTTGCAGGAAGAAAAAAAGAATCCATGTGATGTCTGTGGATTAAAGTTTCAAAATTGTCCATCAGGAACATACCAAACAAGTCCAAGGTGTAGCAGGGTCATAACTTTTAATTAATCATTATGCAGTTTTGCAGCTGATCTGGAGTCCTTGTGAGTCTGTTTTGACTATTGAAGCAGGAATGTTATCTTTTACAACCCTGCAAATGATTTGAATCGAGAAGCTTTCATCATCATCCATTAACCTGTTGCAGCTCTGTCCATATGCAGCTCAATATTTTGAGGTTTTAACCTTAGTTGGAGTTAACAATTCAGTTCCAGTCTGTGAAACAAAATGAAAATCGCAACCCTTTCCGAAAAGTTCATGGATGTAATGTAGATGAATAAAAAGGCTGTTTTTTTTTGCATATCGCCCTCTCAGAAGTGCTCAGCGTTTTACTTGAAACATAAAACGCACATTGAGGAAATATAACATATTTCACCTAATAAAAGGATTATTTAAATGTGATGAAAGAGGGTTTCAAGAAAAGCAATGAGATAAACTATACTAAAGTCTGTATGAAAAAATAGCTAAATATTGGAGAACAAAAGTTTTCTGGAAGTTTCTTTCAACATGTTCAACTTTATTGATCTTGTGAACACAAACAGTAAACACTAAGCAGCAATGGTTAAAATTTCTTATATATATATTCAAAATGTGTCTCATTTGTCCCAATGATAAAAAAGACAATTAATTTATTTAATTACAAATATGTGAATACTGATATTTTCCCAAATAAAACATGAACTATTTGTTATTATTATAAATGCCATTTGTTTGTCTTCATATAGCTTGCTATATTGCTTTGTCTAATGACAGTTTTTTTCTTAGTATTTTTACATTTACATTTGACTTTGACTAAACAACACTATATTTTCTGTTCAGTAATTAAAAGAAGATTTACGCGGAGTTGTTGCAAGGAGTGAAACTCAAAGACCTTCCTCAACATCTGTCACAATGAAAAGCAGACAAACACAATATGATGTGGGTTTTCTAACAAACATAATTGATAGCATGCCATTTCAATGAACCATTGTGTGCAAGATATTTGTTTTCCCTTTTCTGTATTGTTAATGTTTTGGACCCACGCTTCAGCAACAATAGTCATGTGCACAAAAGCCCAAGGGTATCTTTTGTTATTGTTGCTTCCAACTGCCAAAGCTGAATCAGCCATTTCTGAGGATAAGTCTGAATTCATTCTTTCTCAAGGATCACACTGCCGTCTTTTTAGTAATGAAAATGAACTTTGAGAGCAGGGTAAAAGACAGAAAGAGACAATGGGTGGGGGGAAAAAAGCACTTATGAATTTTAAGTTTGCATTGTGAATAAGGGGCATAAACCATTCACATTGTCCATGAATGTAATTTTCCATGTTGCTCAGGAGGAATACATGTGAGATTAAAAGGTTAATTTAAAGAGCAGTTTTCAGTTAAATGTGCATACCTTGTATGTAATTTAACACTTAGTGCTTTCATTTAATGAATAACGGTATATAATCCTTTTTTTTCTTTTTCGTTTTTTTTAGGAGAAAACTGTATTTTCCGATTAGTCACCACTCATTCCCGCTCACTGATGCCAGTGGGGATGTATGTGCTCACTCTCAATGTAGTGGTGTTACAATTATTACATATGAAATGATTGTTTTATTACCTCTTGTAAATAATCACTGACATATTTTGGGACTAAATTTACATAAAAAGTCGTCTTGCTGACATGTAGTGCTACTGGAAATGCATTTCTTCTGTCAATAGTTCATTGTTATTTAACAATGAATTTCCTGATGAACAATACATGAAATGAGCAATAAGTCAGAGCCATGGAACCAGAGAAATAGCCTAATAGCTTCATCACTGTATCAAACTGCAGGAACTCATACACAGTTCAACCAGGCATTTGTTCAAATTGTCTGGCTTATCAGTTTAATTTTCTACTGACAAACAACTACTTGCTTGCACCAAAACAAGCTGTAAATTGATTATCTGTAAAGCTTTAAAGAAATTTGATTTGAAAATTGTATCTGTACTCAGATCAACCACTAATCACCACCACTGCTCATGTTTATTTAACCATTATTTGACATTTAGAGCTGGTTTAGTGTTACTTTAAATTGTGTTTCACTTATTTTTAGTTTTCTTTATTAAGAACATATATTACACTGGTGAAAAAGCTTTATTAATGAGCATATATAAAGGTAGATGAATCAGTCAAATGCTCCTTATTGCTTAAAGAAGCCATTGCAAGCAGTTGTTTGGGAAGTTACTGGAATTAATTTACACTTAAAACCTACCGGAAAGGCAATAGACTGTTTCTTATTTTGTTATTTCAGGATATACTATTCAAACATATCCATTTATCCCTTTTATCCTGCGGTTCCGCGGAAAAATTTAGCTTGCCTTTTTGAGAAACTCTTATTGAATTTCTTAGCTTACTGTGTAAGAAACCGATTTGTCTCATACAAAAGTTGATTTAAGATATAGCCAAGCATCTCAAGACCTGTAAGCAGAGATAAGGTATCCTAAACAGCAGTCATTTTAGAAGAAAGTCTGACTGTAACATTCATATTACACCGTGTTTCTGCCATTTTGTCTGCAATATGAGATGGGATGATAACTACATCTATGATATCAGAGACGCTGTGAACAGGTGCGTGATTATGGTTGACAGACTGCTTGTAGAATTTTTTTTTTTTACCCCCTCTCTGTTTCCATTTCAACTGAAGGAGGAGAGCTGATGTGAATACATCTGCAAGGAAACAACAGCACCGACTGTGTACAGGTGTTGACCTGATTGAAATTCATATTGTAGATAACTTCTATCAGCAAAGTAGTGATTCGCATTAAGAAAGTTTTAAAACTACAAGGCCAAGTAAGTGGAAATAAAACTAAACATAAAATATTTTTTCAATAATATTTTTAACTTTGATTTGGAATCTGTGAGCCAAAACTGCCTCTTCACTCTCACACATGCACTAATATATATAAATCCACAGTAAAAGCGCACAGCTCAGCCGGATGGGGAGCGGCAGTGTCAGCACCCTCCCAATCTGTGGAGAGCAGCTTCTGCGGCTGCACATGGCTACGCTGTGACGGAGCAAGTGCTGCATGTCTCTGACAGCTCTGGCATCTCCCCACTCCTTATTTCATCTTCATCTTTCCTTCCCTCCTTTTACTTGGCGCTGTTCATGGAGATTGTGGCAAACCCAAATCTAACTGTTTTCTCCGAACATGTATTTAAATGGCATGGACACTTGAGTCTTTTTTTATTTTCTCACTTCTTTCAATTAGTTGTTATCTTCTTAATTTTCTTTTGTATACATTTTGTCGTCCCAGACTCATTTGCCATTCTTCATGAGTGCGAAATTGATTTGTATTTCTTTCACTTTCCCACTCATTCGTTCACTCATACATTTTTTTTTTCTAGCTTGCATTTGTGTGCAAAGACTCTCGTGCTTTCAAACAGATGTTCAATGACAGCTTTCAAAGAGGTGCTGCTGATCTGGGCCAGTGAGCCACACATGTTTCATGTATCCACCTGCGCTGGGTGGTACTGTTTTCTTTTCTTTTTTTTTGTCTTCTATTTTTCCCTGATCCATCAGAAACTCTGCAAGCTGTCGTGGTGGGGTGACAGGCAGCCCGTGTGAGTATCTTTCTGAAATAGACAGGACAGTCGGGAAGCTCGTTGTTTCTCCGGACACGTCCGTTGAAGCGCAGCACTACAGCAGCTACACATTGCCAGATCTCCCCTCCCCTACATCACCCAGCCTCCTCGGGAGGAGCCCTCTCTCATTCTTTCGTTTCCAAATTGCTTTTCCTTCTGCTTTCTTGCAATCCTGGAAAGCCGGGGTGCTTGCAAGATTTCATTGGCTGTCTTGGAGAAGTTCCCACAATGTTGGTTTGGCCCCCGAGAACCCAGCAGGTTCACCATCAGCAGTACCAATCTGAAGCAGACTTTTCAGCCAACTACAGTGTGTGTAATCAGCTTTCTCACATAAATTGTGGTTTTATGTTTTGTGGTGGGGAATTTTATGTCTGGTGTTTGGGGAATTCATATGTATCACAAGGGCAAAAGGCAGCTTTATAAGCCCCCAGGGTTTATTCAGACCCCTCTTGGAGGTGACGGACTTACAGCCTTGCTCTGTTGAGTTAATTACACATCAATATGCCTTGGTCTCATTTATGGATATCTTTGATTTTGCACTAAAAGTAAATGATCACACTAAAGTCCACGCTTTCTGACATCACCGTCTCCTCCATTTGTCTTTTTTTTTCTAGATACAAGGTAGTGTTTGCAATTATTATGTTGGCAAATGGAAGAAATTTGTAAAGCTCTAGACTGGACCTCTTTAAAGCAGAAATTAATCCAACCAAGCAACTAATGGGACAGATTGATAAAAAACTGGGACACACTCGATTGGATTTCTCCCTAATATAAGGAAAAAATGACTGCTTGGAGAAGGCAGCCCACCATGACATCTCTGGTCCAAGAAGTCACTGAATCAAAAGCCAAATCAAAGCGTGTAACCTTATTAAATTACTTTTGAATTATTGAAATAATGAACTGGGTGTATCCTAAAGCTATTTTTCTCACATTGGAGCACACACCTTACATCTCTGATTACTCCAGACTTAAATATAGCCCATCATTACAGATCTTCCATCCTTTATCTTTGATTTTTATAAAACCTGCAATCACTAAAATAACTTGCTAAAGTTGGTATCTGCAGGTGTGCATGCCTGCTGTGTCCGTATCTCTGCATGAACAGGAGAATGCAAATTTGTGAAAGTGTTGAAAGGGATTACATTATTATTTCTATGGGGGGGGGTTGCAGTGAGTGGAGCAGGGTTAGCAGTGAGTCAGCCCTGTAATTAAAGTGGAGCGATCAATCTGTACCACTGACCACACTACTTATGCCAAGTCCATCGAATAGCTGCAGTAAAGAGCTAATTTAGAACCATTAGGGACTGCCAAGTTTGCAAACAGCCCAGTAATGATGATGGCTGATTCAAGTTCAAGGCTTGGCCTCTGTATAACTGTCAGACCTGGCAGTCATGAGACAGGATCAGTGAAAGATCTCACATGAAGAGAAAAATCTTTTTTAATTATTTCCTTTTCCCATTCATTTGTGTATTCAGTGGATGTTGAGTTATTGATCAAATCTTCCTGTTTCCTCAGCAGACACAAATGCTCTCATTTGCCAGGAAACACTAAACACAAAAGTTTCCTGCTTTGCAAGATCAAGTTGAACTGCCCCATTGCCTTGATTAGAAACCGTTCCCTTTTACTTGTGGCCATCACAAGTCACTGCTCGCACACATTTGTTCTTTACGTACAATAGATGACAATTTTAGTCCAGGCTGTATCAGTTGGCTTCACACTGGCACTCTCTGTATAAGACCTCAAACACAATGAAGGACAGAAAGATACAAAGGTATGACTGCTGCAGGGTGGAGGCAGCCAAGCATGTCCGTCATCTCCTTGTAGAGCTAGCCGTTCACCCTCAGAGTTGTGCTGGCAAGCAGCCCTCCACCTCCAGAGGGACATGACCTGAAAGTGCACCAGAGCAGTGTTCGCCTGTGATTTCCATGTAGCTCCACTATGCATGAAATCTTAAACTCTTCTTGCACTCTACGCTCCGGCATCCCTCGATAGCAAACACTGAATGATAGCAGAAACTTAATGCCAAAGGGAGTGGCATTGCCCCCTATTAAAACCATCCACGAAGGTAGCCAATAACCACATTAATTAATGGTGTCACGATCCGAACCCGGCACCTTTTTACAGATCCTAATGTGTTAACACGCATGAAGGATGAACATTCCCTTGGAGAAGGGAATAAGAAACAGAGTTAAAAGCCTCTGCTCTCACTTTCTCTGAGAGTTTGGAGCCCTTTAAGGAATAACAGGAAAATCACCTCTCTTGAATGTAAGCCATTCAAGTCTGAGTCCTATCAGTCACATCCTGTCAGTCTCCTATCTAATCTCCCCCTCTCCATAGAAAACCTTTTATGGCTGCCTTATATGCTTGACATTTAATTAATGTTTCAGTCATGTGTGGAGGAGAGTGCTGACAGCAAGCCAATAACACTGGATCTTTGCAATCAGCTGTCATGGAGCAATCACTGAGCCTCTCTTCTTTTTCTTTTTTTTTTTTTGTCTGGAGAGTCCTGGCTCATAATGCTTTTCTCATTCTCCTTGTCTCATTTGCATACTATGCAGCAGCCCTATTCTTAGCATAAGAATAAACTAATGTGATCCTCCTGACCTTGTTTCCAATTGCTGATCGAGGACCAGAAGGTGACCACATTCTCACAGAGATTCTTTCGTACTTGCCTAGATCAGCACACTCTCTTGTCTGATCTGCTTGTGCTGACCTGAGATTCCTCTACCTCCCTCACCCCTCCGCATATTAATGAAGAACAGATGAAAGAGAGCCCGCCAGAATTAATACTGCATCTCAAACTCAAGCACATATAAGGACCAGGGAGTCTGAAATGTCTTTGAAATAGCAGATTTTCTGGTCCAGCTGGTCAGAGTTAGAGTAGTCTGGTCTAGTCAGGGGGACAGGCTTCGGTGTTCCCACGCAGGACTGATTCAGTCATTACTCTGTAAAATTGAGCAAGAAAACATTTTCCATTTTTTTAAATGTTTAATGTTGTATTATGCAAATGCATTAGTCATGAGAGCAAAGGATGTAAATGCCACCCCCCCATCTTCAAATTAAATTACAACAGGAAGACTAAGATGCCCTTGTCTTTAAGACAAAGAAAAAAGTTCATTATAAAAAATGGAGTGTTTCTGTGCTGCTCCAAATACAATCAGATTACCAATTTTAATATCCAGTCAAACACATAATTAGTACATTTGTCCACATGTTCTCAAAATAGCGTTACAATCCATGATTAGATATAGTGAGATAGTAACATGTCATCCAGCTGCTGTTTTGTGCAGGTAGCAGCAACATCAGATAACAAGAGCTTTAATCAATAAGTATTAAAATGTTTTTTTTCTATTATTGTGAACTTTATTATATATTTTAAAATATCAACCTAACCATGTACTTTTAACTTCTAACCTTAAGATTTTGTTGGTGAGATCAAAATAGAACAATAGAGTTTCCCAGTACTAATGCATTAGAGTCATTGGAGTGTCACCATCCTCCATCCCTCCTTCTAACTTAAAAGTAAAAAAAAATAATTCATATTGTCTCATATGGGTACTATTATGTAGCTAGATGTTGCAAGTTAACGTCAACATGCAAAAACACTCAAAAGTTGAACATCATTATGCAGAGATAATGTGAGTAGAAGTAGAGCATGAAAGACATTACATAAGCTGCGTCTACAATGGGAAACATAAATGTAGTAATGGTACAATTGTGGAGCCATTTCTATTAAAATGTAACATTTTATAAGTTGTCATGAGATCACACAAATCATACAAAACATGAGCTCATTTAGAGTAGGTTTGCAAACTTTTCAAGGCAGTTTGAAATTATTTAATTGGCATCAAAACACTCTCCAGTAGCCCTGGGCTTTTACTGGATGTGGCTCTACATGCCACAGTTGAGAACACGATATTCACATGGGCACTGCACCCTAATTTTCAAGAAAGGAAAAAAATAGTTTTCTGGGCAGTAATATCTTAAATGGAGGATCAGAAACTGACAGTAACAGGTTGTGGACATAAAAATTGGGATTTATCAACTTTACTATCTTTAAGAGCCAACAGCTCACTCTCTGTGACGCCCGTTTTCCCATTAAAAATAATGAACTGGCTTAAGTATCTTAGAGATTTGAGGTTATCAGACAATATAGTCTAACACAGCCTGGGGGATCCAGTGTAATGCCATCCCTTCATGTTGTTGTATTTGTAGACATGTCCCTTGGGAGGCAGTGACCTCAGAGTCCTCAGAGCACCGAGGGTAAACAAACTACCACTGACGATGGGAAAGGATTTACTTGGCTTGTTTTAGTGGATGTACTTGTGTTTAAAGAATCCTGTTTAAACATTTATTTTAAGGAAAAACCGCATAGAAGTTTCAACTCTTTCACTCTCAATTTTGCAATGTTTAATCATCTATTTTGTAGTTTTTGATAAACTATTATCTTTGCTGGTAGTTCAAACGCTGCATTTCCTTTTATCGCCATACAGCAAAGCTTCACATCCAGCTTCACATGTACCGTAATATGGATTTCAGCATTATTGCAAATGGATTTTTTTCTTTAATTAGAGTTCATTTCAGGCCAATGGGAGCTACCACCATCATTAAAAATATGATATAGATAGATCATTATGGAACATACACCAATTGGCCACAACATTAAAACCACCTGCATGTAATCTTTAATTAACTAAAGTGATTTTTCTAAACATTTTGCTGTGTATCAAATTAGAGTTCATATCATTCCAGCACCCGTGGTTTGTTTATCAATGGAAAATTACATTTTAATGAGAAAACCAGTAACATTAATTTCACATGTCACTGGTTTTAATGGGTAAAGTTGAAAAAAAATGTATATTGCAAAGAAATGTCATCCATAATTATCATAAAATCTTTGGTTTGATTGAAATAAGATCTAATAAGACTAGAGCTTTTTAATGTAGCTGTATGGGACTAAGATAAACCTAGAGGATTTGTTTGATCATTGAAAAAAAAAAAGAAATCACATTTACCATCTTCAAACTAAAACTAAGTTGAGGAAAGTCATTATAGTATTTTTTGTTTCTCTATCAGCTATTTCATTTCAAGATTGTGCAACACAGAACTATAAGCACGCTTTTATGGCCTCACGCTCTCACTTATATCTGCCATGAAAGAGTGCTTTTATACACATTGTCATTAAATCTACAAACATATCACAAATTACATTTTCTCTCTTTTCATCCGTCTCAGGCCTGTTTGACAGCAGAAATCTAACTCATAACAACCTTCCATCCAATCATGATGCTATTGCAGGGGAATATGGCAGCTGCCTGCAGCCTTTGATTTCATCTTGCCCCAGATCTGCATTGTAATGAGCACTCAGGTCAATCAATAATTCACTGCAGTCTCACTTATAAAAAAAAAAAAATAGAAAGAAAGAAAAAAAGAACAGATCAGCTCATGGGTAAAACAGGAATAAGACTTTGATCTGTGCCATTAGAGGCACACACTCGATTGAAATGCTCTCTACCGCTGTTGTATTTGTCAACATCGAGAAAAGTAGAGGAGAGAAGTGTACGTCTGCCTCTCTGATCGGGGCTATGCATTTAGATAACTTGACATGTACTGCATGTGTGTGTAGTGTCAGTTTTGACTGATGACAGCTGATGGTTATTTGGAGACTCACGCTGTGACTTCTTCTTTTAATGCCTCAAACCACACTGTTCAGTCTTTCTGTAAGTGCAGGGTAAACATGTTTTTCACTGTGAAGTCATCACCTTCGGAGAACAAATCAACAGTTGTTATGAGTTTTATTTGTCAGGAAAAACACAATGCAACAAGCATTTCGTCTCAGCATCATAACAACACCTGCTACAGTACATAAAAAACTAAATGAAAAAGAGTTGGTTTCATGTCATCAAGTCCTTACAAGTGACTTTTGTCATTAGTTGGCTCATTCTGTGGAGTCCGATTATCAGACAAACTAAAAACAACAACAACAAAAACACTATTTATAATTAGCCACCAATGCTTATCTGTGACTCTTTTTTGTTTCTATCCGTGTAGTTCCCCCGGAGGACCCAATCATCAGCGGAGGGCCGGTGGTGAGCCTAAGGGCTGGAGACCCACTTAACCTGACCTGCCATGCTGACAATGCCAAACCTGCAGCCTCGATCATCTGGATCCGCAATGGAGAGGTCCTCAATGGGGCCATGTACTCCAAGGTAAGCACAGAGGTGTGTGTCATAGCAGGTATGTTAACCAGCTGGGGGAGAGTTGAGAATGTTGCAGTGGGCAATTTATTCTTTTAATTCTCTACGTCCATTATGTTTCATCTGTTTGCTTGTGCCTTTATTTTTCATCTATTTTTCATGGAAGTAAATCATAATAAATGAAATCAAAAACATCTGTTACTTGCTGGAAAAAAATTACAGCACAACACAAAAAATCTATGAAATCTTTGACCCAGTCATTGGTGGGTGTTTGTCTCAGCATTCAAAATGCTTTTTTCAAATGAAAACCTTTTTCTTCTTCCCTCTGGTGTACGAAGCAGATGGTGAGATCATGGAACTATCAACTATCTATAACTTTGCTTATCTCTGTAGTGTTTTGATGTCCACCTACAGCAGCTTGTATCATCCCAACCTGTTGCACACTGTCACTTTCTTTCAAACTTCCGATGCTGCAGCACAGCAGAGTAACAATTGCCACCATTCTTGTGTTGCTGTTACCTGACCCAACTGAGTCTTGATTGACACCAGGCCTCAAGGCTAATCATCCATTCAACACTGCCGTGTTCTATTTCTGGTGAAACAAAGCACAGGAAGAAACCTCACTCCCTGCACTGCCTCATCCCATTATTGGTATTTTGCAAATAGCAGATAAATGCCATTGATTAGAGTAAGGTATGACACCAGGTCGTTTTGAATAAAGTGAGCGCTGGAGGTGCTGTTTGCTAATCGTGGGCGGGGAGTGCACTTCCTGCAATTCACTTCCCCCTCAGAGCAAAGGCAGATATGAAGACATTCTGCACTGGTGGTTGACGGATGCTCGCAAGCATTCTCTGAACCCAAGTATGTGCTTCTCGCCTCTTATCTCTATTGCCTAGCATTAAAAAGCAATGGATTCAATTAAAAGAAGATGACTTTTTGGGGTCCGGAGAGCAGCAGGGGGACATTTTGCAAGCATAATCATCTGCTCTGATGGTCTTCTCATATCCCACAGATGAAGAGGTCTAATGTGAGCAGATGTGGTGGAGGATTCACTGAGATGGCTTTCCTGATGGTGTCATATGTAATGATAGTTCTGACCCAGCCATAATTTCCAACTAAATCTTATCTCTGTGACCTCATAGAAAATTATTTACTGGAAAAATGATTAAAAAGTGTACAACTAAAGCTATCATTTGGCAAAAGTGTGTTAGTTTCCAACATAGCAGAAATGATGCATTGCTGATCATTAGTTAGGGTAGCTCCAAAGAAACATAGCTGTAATATATAATGGAGAAGGCTCCTCATAGAGTTAAAGGAAGAAGTAAGATGAACAATTTGGATATGAAGAATAACAAAAATGTGGATTACTGAATAATGCCTCTTTGTCTATGAAATGATAAAAAAACAACATGCTTTCACAAGATTTTTGTGGTAAGCTGAGAGGTGAGCAGGAAATTGGGAAGGTCTTTCAGCTTTAAAGGGTTTAAGGAAACAAAAGAAAACAGTAATGACATCTTTACGAGTGGTAAGAACAAGATTGCACTTTTAATTGTACACTCTCCCGGCTTTGCAGGTAAAATAATGTCAGTGCTTGATGCCAGGTAAAATTGCAAGAGGTTTTTTTTATTTATTTTCTCAGAATTTGATGCGTATTAAGTTCAGCAAAGAAAATTGCTGGATTTGTTCCTTTTTTTCTGGAAATGTCCAAGGCAGCTGCTTTTATCGCTCTTTTGTTGTTTTTTTAGAGCATCTGTTTTTGTGCAATCACATATATTTTCTTAAATTTGAAGCCCTATGGTAACTGCACAAAGGTGTGCAATTATTAAAGATAAGTAGATAATTAAATTTTAACTGGACATTGTTGAATCAAACACAGGTGTCATGTTCTAAGTCAAAGGGCTTGAACTTCCAGTGGTGCATACAGTCTGTTGCTAAAGATTTGAAGGGCCTTAGAACATTTTTGCAAGCCAATTAACCCCATTTAGTCATAATTCAAATTAAAAGTGAAATATATATTACTTCATGTAATTGGTACCTACGTCTTTTGAAATTTGCTCTTAGAGGTGGCACAAAAGAAAGAAAATTAGATGCATTTTCAGGTCTGCATTAATATGTAAGATAATGATACAATGAATACAAATCTTTTGTTTAAAGGAAACCCCTGTGTGGTACAAAATTAACAGTGACAGATTGTAAATACATTTAATATCAAATCAAAGGTGTGTTAGAAGGTTATCAGAATATTAATGATGCATAAATTAGCTTTTCTTACACGGTAAGTTTAGTAGAATCATAGTGATTCTTTCCACAGCTTGCCATCCTCTTCGCCTTGAACCATCGTATTTGAACTTTTTGAAGAACTAATAAAATCATGTTTATGATTTATATGAAGTCATTGCAGGACTGAATGAAATGGTAAAGGGCCCAAAACCAGTAAAACAGATGTCATTTAAGAATGAAATCTTTATTATGTGCAGTATTACAAACATGACATAAACATTTGCCTTGCCAGTTTATGCTGTGGTCAAAATCTAATGTTAGTTGTATTGAATGGATCACAGGCAAATAAACAGACAAAGGTTCAGTGCTCACGGTAAACAGGCATGACTGACAACAAGATTCAGATATTTTGTTCAGGAAAAAAATGTTGGCTTTTAGAAGAAAGCAAGTAGCTGCAGAAAATAACTTCAAATTCTACCTGAATCCCAGCTCTGCACCTTTCTTTCTCTCCCTCAGCTCCTATTCAGCCTCTGAGCTTGTTTTAGTTAATTGGCATGAAGAATATTTGCAAAGACTTGCTAAGAGTCATCTGCCTTTACTAAGGAATGTTTCTTTTCTCCTGCATGCAACTTGCCAATTGGAGTCATTTGTGCATCATAAGTCATACTTTTCATTACTTGGACATGGGTACCGAATGCTTAACATTTCGTTCTTGGCCAGTGTTATCCCTTGCTATTAAAGTTGTTTGTGGCTTACAAGTAATAATAATAATAATAACAATGATAATAATGTACCTCCAGATCCTGATTAATTTGATTGACTCATACTTTTTACATCACATGTGAAAGGAAATGTTTCTTGTTTCCCTATGGTCATATTCCCGGTTTACTTAGTAGCAGTACATTAAATGTATTGTTGGGTATTAATTGGGTGCAAGTCAACATGTTGTCAGGAGCAGTCCCACTGTTAGGTTGGAGAGCATTGTATATTTTTTGTGAATTAATTGAATCACAAGTTGATTCTTTTCTGCATGTAGGATAACGTTTAAGGTTTACAGCAGGCACAGAAATGTTTTGTAGTTAACTTTTTTGTGAGATAAGGCCGTCATCAGTTAAGACATTTTACATTTGCCTGTTTTATGTTTTTTTTTTATTCCTTGAATACAAAACAACCACATGGATGACTAAAATCAATTCTACTGAATAAATCATCTTGGGCAGAAATTCAACATCTCTGCTTA
This sequence comes from Atherinosoma microstoma, assembly GCA_037177055.1. NCBI lineage: Eukaryota > Metazoa > Chordata > Actinopteri > Atheriniformes > Atherinidae > Atherinosoma > Atherinosoma microstoma. Next base: position 25,499,777 of record JBBBVU010000009.1, on the reverse strand, counting down.
AACTCTTATCAGACTCCCTGTAGTTCAGTTAAAATGTCTGAGAAATATTTAGTAGCTGTCTTTTTAATTGACAAGTCACTGTCTGGTTAGGTTATAGATTGGGCTGGTTGTCATTAAAACTGATAAGCAAGGTAGATTATTAATATGTTTTTTTTCTTCTTTTACCTTCTAAAGGTGAAAAGTTAAAGAAACTTTAATTATATGTACACGAAAGAAAAAAAAAACGTAAATCCGGCTGCTTGTGTCATTCTTCCCCTTGCATGATATTCTTCATAGGAGCAGGGAATATGAAAATTTATCAATTTGTTATGTGGAATGGTGTTGAATTCTGTGCTGCAGCCAGCTAACCCCCTTTCTAAGATTAATGACTGCAGACAGGTCCAGAGCGACGAGGGAAACAATCCCGATTGTGTCACAGAGGATATTACATTGACATACCCCACGTCTGACAGCTAATGTGTTCTCCTTTAGAAGCAACTATGAATTTCATCACATGGTTCTTCACACACACAAATGGGCTTCATAAAGCTGGGAATCTATTATACACTTTACAACAAAGAACTCATAAAAGTAGAAAAGAACATGTTTATGTTATGCTTCGTTATCCAGATTCTTTAAAGTCAGATAGATTTAAGAGGTACGTTGAAGTGCTTGAACTGTACTGTGATTAGATCAAAAGATTTATTTTGGAAGGTCTTCCAATCTGATTTTCATTGGCATTTTAATTACACTGTTCAGACTATGGTGTTGTTGAGCTAGAGGGACAACACATTGTGAGATTGTGGTTTTATTCAATTAAAACTCTTGCATTAATGTGGAGAAAATGAGCAGATAATTAACACTGGTTGTACTTTGACGATGAGCCTGTGATTAATGGGTAGTAGTCTGCATGTTGCTTAGGTGCTCAAATGTTTTAGTATAGACGGTACACGTGGCTAAATATAAACTCTGCATTTATGTCATTTGTGCCATAGAAGTTATTGATTTCTATTGAAGCATATTGCAAATATGTAAAGTGAAATTTGGAGAGACATTTGTCTGCAGACCAATATGCTGATTATTTGTTTATTTGAACATCATTATTATTCATTTCCATGTTGTGTTTGCAGGAAATGGAAGTCCGTTTATCCATATGTACACACTGCCAGTCAATAGTTTGGACATGATAACTCATTGGATTTAATGGAAAAGTGTGTCCAAACATTTGACTGGTACTGTATACTTATATGTCAAGCTAATCCAAAGGTAGCAGTGCGACAAAGCAAGTCCACTGTGGGCTTCTACCAGTCAAAATATTAGTTGTCTTTCTATTTTAGGAAAGTGTTTGATGTTCTTCCCTGGTTGAGTCTTCTTTATTTTGGTGAAAACAGCCGAGCAACAGGGAGGCTGTTTAAAGGGATGGCAAGGAAATGCATCTTGACTTTGTGGTTGACCACACTGCGCCCCGTTGCCCACACAATTTGTTCTAGTCAGTGACTTTGTTCTGTCCTGCACTGTTTAACATAGACTCCCAGAGCCCTCCTCTGAGCGTCTGAGCGTCTGAGAGAAAGTGAGAGCTACTGAGCGCTACCAACCGATTCCAGATGGCTTCCACAATGTAGGGCTCAGAGGATGAGCGCTGAAAAGAAGATTGATTTCCTTTGTGGAGTATGACAAGCCGTGCACTAGAGCGCAGCTCTCCAGACAGACAAAAGGAAGCTCAAAAAAACATATTTCAGTTTTTTTTATATATATATTTATTTATTCTCTCCCTCATATCATATCAATCTGCTTTGCAGCAACACTATGGGCTACAATGTTCTGATGGTTTGCCTCTGTTTTCCTTAGGGAAAAGATGTGTGCATTCATGAATTGTCTGCCATTTTTCTTTGATTTCCTTCTGTTCTTTCACAGTTTCACACCTTCTCCATCAAAGTTTACCCAGCAAAGTGTTTGCTCTTCCTCTGTTCTTTGTTTGCATGTCATTTAAATAACTGCAGTCGACAGTATTGAGAAATGTAATCCAATATTCCCTGGTCTCTTAACTGTTTCAGATTATGCTGTGTATTGCCGCAAAAGAAAAAGTTGGGGATTCTGTTCATTGGTTGTGAAAATGAACTCCCAGCACCGTATATGCCTAACACTTTTATCCACAGTCCTGCCTTTGCTTTACACACTATCTCTACTCTCTTTGCAGACCTTGCTCCGGGATGGCAGGAGAGAAAGCACCATGAGCACACTCTACCTATCACCATCCAATATCGAGACCGGCCAGCAGATCATCTGTAAGGCCTCCAACAAGGCTGTGCCCAACGGCAAGGAGACCAGTGTCACGATTGACATTCAGCGTAAGCGCTTCACTGCTTCCATCCTCTCCATGTCTTTCTTTTTCTTATGTGGAGGTGTGACTGTCAAAACACCACACATGAATAACACTTTGAAACATGTAGGATTGATTGTAGGCTCTGATGGACATTTATAATTGCTTTCTTTTCTGCTTTCATACCATCTAGGTAGATGGATTGGTGATGCATCACAATTTTTTTGTTCTCTATAATGGTATATCAAAAGGATCTGTCCAATGAATGGAGCTTCTTCTTTTTTTCTGGTCCAGCTACCTGCTTGCTGTAGCACAATGCAAACTCTCTCCACTTCTTTTACTTCCTCTCTCATGCCATCAATCTTTTTGATGAGAACATCCACAATTCCCCCTGCAAAATAGGCAAAGTAAGCCCAGCGTGTAAAACACATCCAAACTCAATTGTCAGGGAATCTTATTTCGATCAAGAACCGCTCACAGTAAGAGAAGGGCTCAGAACAATGGGATTTTGCATCATTCACAACCCCTTCAGCACCATTAAGTATGACTAATAAAGCAGAAAATGCTATTTAGAGAGCCATTTTGACTGACGGCTCCATTCTTTTCATTATGTACATCGCAGGAGGCAAGCATGGCGCGAGCAGGCGCAGCACAATCAGGCCAACTCAGGCACGAGAGTAAAAAATGATTAACAGTTGTTGGTGTTTGCAACCCTTGCAGTTTGTCCTCTTCAATTTTTTTTTGCCTTGCAGACTGAAAGGCAAGTCTGCCCACATGTAAACTGATTTGTCACCACGCACGGTGATATGTCTGTGATAAATGCTCGCCTTCTTAGCGCCTTCCTTACTTCTGAGTGCATGATTTAACCCTGAAAAATGAGCGGGGCGGATTTCTAATTAGCGTTCCAAAATGTCGTCTTTACGCAATTAAATCTCCTGAAAACATTTTTCACAGTGCGAGATCAAACCGACTAATTGTCGAGATTCAAACTGTCTCCCACAAGGCTAAAGCTCCTGTCTCCCTCCTTTCTCCCTCCCCTCCAAACCCCTGCTCAGATTTTTGACAGGTAGTGTTTTCAGCAGAGACATTGAAGTTTATGCAGAGATGCTCTTCTCCAATTAAGTCCCCTCTGGAATGAAACATGCCGCAGCTAAACTTTGATTCATTTGGGTATTAATTTGCCTAATTTCAGCGCAGCCTAATTTGATTACAAGGTCAGTGGCTTAACAACAGCATCTGTAATGCAGGTACAACAACACAAGCGACAGGTGAGGTACAGACTGCTCTTTGAACTCTCACCTCTTGTGTAAACACGAGCTGTAAACCTGCTCCTCAGGCATACGTCTGTGTTTTAACACATCAGAGGATTCTGTTGAAAAGGTGCTGATAGGTTTCAGCAGCATTTTATAAATACACTGTTTTTAAGAAACAGTGTAATACCTACTTGTATTTCAACTCAAGCTGGAGACGGGAAACATGCCAAATGGCCACTCAATATCTGTGACTAAGATTACTTTTTGTGGAAAAAAGTAACTTCATCACCACTTCGGAGACTTTGTTCTCAATTCTATCTGGGACAAGCCCCATCAATATTTATTCTTATTTTCTGCTTCCATACATTGCCAAAACACTTTGCCTCTTCAAGCTTTAGCTGTTTATAATGAGGTGACTCAAGCAACGTTGCTTGTTCATGCATTAAATAATAACACTGACCCTCCATTTACATGTTTATACTTTTAAAAGTCTCACAAAACAATGTCTCTTTCTTCTTTTTTTGCCACACTCTTAACAGTACTTTTCTGCTACATGAATGAAATGAATGAAATGAAATGAAATGAATGAAATGAAATGAAATGAAAAATACTTTATTTATCCCTTTGAGGGAAAT
>JBBBVU010000009.1:25477861-25495490 GCA_037177055.1 Atherinosoma microstoma | reverse complement strand
CCTCACGTTGTTCTGCTGGAGCTGACTTTCTAACTTCTTCCTGTAGTCCTCCTTGCACTTCTTAATCTTTGTTTTTTAATCAATGTCTTTTATGGCAGTATTGTGGCTATTCTCTTGAAGAAAAAAAAAAAAAAGAAGGACCCGCTGCACAAATAGACTTGTTCTATGGTAATAAAAACAAGATTGATTTGTCAAAGCAATTAAAAACAAATGGAAACATGCGTGCTAATAATACATTTTTGTTCCATCAAAGATTTGTTATTGTTGTACACTGCTAGAGGTCAGAGTTGTAATTATTTGTAATTATTCCTCTGTCTATTTTTAATATTTACATGAACTAATACAGTTGCATTAATTCTGTAAGATTGAAGATTTTAAGGATAAAAATCTGGAAACAAGTCCAGTGTGAATTCAGTGTGTTGCACTTTTGTTATTCAGAGGAGCCAGCAGGAAAAAGCCGCACTCTAATCAGATGTTGGATCCTCCACTGAAGATTAGTCCTCAGAGAAACTGAAAGCCATGTGGTAGCAAATCGGATGATCTGGATAATTCAATTATTTCTAAGTTAATTACCGGGGCATTTACCTCAAATAGCTCACAAAGTGTTAATAGCAGTGACTTAACACCCAGAATGATACTTAAATGGTGTTTCTTAGGTTGTTGAAGTTAAATGGTTGTCTGAATGTCCAGGAGATGACTTCCAGATCATTCAAAAATCCTTTGTGAGATAGTGATTTGATCTGGAGTGCTTTTCAGAAAGAAAAGCAGTTAGGTGTAATAACTTGAAACTGGATTGGTAAACTGTTCGTTTTCTCTGTTTTTCTTTAAAAACAACAACAACAACAAAAACACTTTTACATCAAACCTTATAAACCTGCACAGGACAAGAATCAACACAGGACACTCCATAGTGGACAAAGACAGGAAAATAATGTAAATAAATGCTTAAGATTTCACATCAATTTGTGGTCCTTTTGCCCTGATATGTCCATCACTATAAAGGATATATCATCTTATCCTAGATAACAATTATTACCATCAAACCTAAATACAAACATTTTAGTCATCCTTCTTTTATGCATTGCACACCTGACAAGGGCATATTGTTACCTCTTAGGAGCAGCAGAAAACCTCTTACTTCGCTCCACTTTACTGCTTTCTCAGTGAGCCTTTCTCAGAAAAGATATAAGCCATCACGCTGCTTATCAAGGCAATGGCTCCTTCAGGAGCTTCCTGTCAGCCTGTGAAATAAATGAAACACTTGACAATTTTGTCTTTACAATGGTGCTTGGGTGTTCTCTCTATTGTGAATCAGTCACATGTAACTACTCAACAAAACAGCTTCATAATTATTTGCCGTGTTAAATGCTTCAGTCGGTAACCAGGAAGGCACAAATGTACAATATATATAATATAATAACACTGTTCAACATAATTTGATCTACATACAGCTGGATCTCATCAGATGTTGTCAACTTTTCCCGTTGTTGATTCTACTGTTGCAGGTAAATTGGAGTGTTATGTCATTCACGTTCAAATATAGACATTTTTGTTCAACTCGAATCTTTGCACTGTGTACATTATGGTTTGGTCATATTTTGTACCAAACAGGAGAGCAAAAGCATCTGGAAAGCTGTAATGTTGCATAGTAATTATATTTGTGTTTGCCGTACACATGCCGTATGTTCAGTGGCTGTGCATAACAAAACGCTGCCTTCCTCTGTTCTACAATGCATTTTACATGAGTTTTATCGGTGGTGCTGCAGTGTGTGCCTCAGATGCACAACAACGAAGGAGGGATTAATGGTGAACAGATGCTAGCAATCTCAACAGGACCCTGTTGACTGCACACTAGAGCCACTCTTATCCCATCAGACATCTGCCACTTCGGGTTGACCACTTATCCTGTTTTTTGGTCAGACACACAAAGTTAGAGGTTAAGAGTGCAACCTCATTTGGCTTACGTTAAATCTTACTTTCAAAAAGTTAATCTAACTGATTATTTTGAAGTTGAGAAACATAATTTCCTGTCAAGTTTCTCTGTATTACCCAACTAGCAAAGAGTTAACACCTTGCAAATATTTCTCTGATTTAGCTCTGTGTTGACTGCGCACAGATGAAATTGATATTGACGCTCCCATCTCACTGACAGCAAGGCAGCAAATAAGCACATTTCCCCAAATGGTATTGTATTCCCTGAAAATGTGAATTATGCCCTCTGAGCCTTTAGACGCTCACAATAAATGCTGGTACAAACTATTGCATATTCTCATTTTATGCTGTTAATTAAATAATCAATTAAAAGTCTCATTTACCTTCCTGACTACAGTTATTGAACAGGTCAATTAGATTCTAAAAATAGAGGGGGGAAAAGTTCTTAAAACCTTTTCAATCTGTCTGCTCTTTTTCAACATTTCATATTCTGCTCACTTCTGTGCTCGGAAGCCTTTTTTCACCATTCCTCATCCTCATCGCAATCCAAATGAGAGTAATCTAAACACAAGCAGGGGAATTGCTCCACAGCTTAAACCGGCCTAAAACCCAAAGTATTTTACAACACTATTTTCTTTTATCATTACTTTAATGCTCATAGCTTACACCAACCTCAGCATTTTCATCCCCACCAAAAGTTCATACAGAGTTATCTGACCAAGGTTTAGACAAATTAGCATCTAAATACAGTATGCACTGGCAATGTTGCCAAAATGAAAGGGATTTAGAGCTAACAGAGTAGATTCAGAAGCTTGGATAGACTGCTGACTTCAGTTGTACATACCATTCCATTAGCTGGCTGTAATTATTTGATAGCAGAGGGGCGGCTACCCCCTGATGCTGTTTTCTCCAGCACCACGTTTTAACTTGCATTATGCCTTGTGGACTTAAATCAGTAAACTTCCCCAGCACCGTCATGATGTACCACTGCAGGGAAATATATTTTGGTTGCCGCAGTTTCATGTCCTGCTAATTCCCTCTCATCACAGGAATTAGAATATTCCTCAAATATTTTCTAGTGCAGTTGCATATCTGTAGAGCTTTGCCCCACATAGAAACACGCTTTGAAATGCGAAGGGGGGAAATTAATGCTCTGGGGACGAGCAAAGCCAAGGTTCTCCATGTGTTTGCATTGCAAACAAGCTGAGCCATGTGGGGGGAAAATGAATGCCATTTGTTGAGACTAATTAATAAAGAACATGCAGATGTGCAATTGGGGAGGATTTGTTTTGGGTAGCTTGCACAACTACAAGCTTTCCTTGCTTAATCAAGTAGATAATGGCAAATTCATTTGAGGCAGAATCTGTGATATGGAGGAAAAGAGTATTGGGGTAAAAGGGAAAAAAAAAAAAAAAGAAGCTCTTACAATTACAATTACAAGAAAACTTCATCCTTGTGAACATATTTCGACACATATGTGCTACAAGGAACACAGCAGAACATCTGCCTGCATTAAATTGAGCAAATTCTGAATTTACTCAAGTGAATATCTTATGATCAATATGTTAGACCCCAGGTTGTTCACCAGTCTGTTCTCCCCTGAAGTATCCCACTCAGCCAGCCATGTGACAGCGTGCACATATTGCTGAGGCTATAATCCACGAGCGAATTGTCCACAAACAGCTTCTCCATCCTTTAGAGGCATTTGACGCTCCTGGAGTGTGAGACTGGTCCTGCCGGAGAACAGCTGTCTACAGTGACCCAGAGAGATTGGAAATTGAGCTTTAAGAAAGGGGAAAAAAAACAATTTGTGCTGGCACAATCTCCAGGAATGAGAGAAGTTGGAAGATTGTTCCAAAAACACCATCTGTCCTCCACTTTGAACTAACCGATCAAACGCCGTCGGCCAGCTACAACGCCATTCTCCTCTATTTATCCTGTTGTTTTCACACAAAGTCTTGGTATCCCCCCTTTCCTTCCTTCTATCATTCCTCCCACTCGCCCTCCGTTATACCACTACTCTTGAAAAAAAAGAGGAATTAACTATGCTGAACATCGATATGCCATCGCATGATGCCTCACCCAGTAACTCATGCATTTAAACATCAAAGTGGAAAGCAGACTTCTTTATTTCTGTCACATCAACAGGGTCAAAGGTTAGAGACGGTTACGGTCCCTGATTCACAACCCATGGCCACTGCTGACAGACTTTTGACAGCTGTTGCTCCCTTAGCTGTCTTTGTAGCTTGGGGAGATGGAACGATCAACAAATTAAACTCATCATGACATTACCTCCTGCTAAAAGGGACTGAGGAGGGAGGGTTTCTCAGAGCGGGTCAGTTCAATCATTTAAAAAGAACATTGATTTTGTGGTGGGATTGACGATAATGAGCATTTGTGTCCTTAGAAGTCTTCTGGCAGCAAGAAGAAAGGTTGGTATGATTAAAAAGTCTTAGAAAAGTAAGAGTTTTAGGGAAAATGTCTTCTGAATTAGTTTCTACATTGAAATGTCTATTAACACAGACACTAACTTCAGATCTTCCCACTTTCTTTTTATGTGTGCCTCTCTGTGTACGCTTGCAGATACTAACAGAATTTTTATTACCACCTCCACTACTGCTACACCTGTCATTTTGCCCCTTGGGTTACTTATGTCTACATTTTCGCTCAAGCAATTAACACAATGTTAAAAAAACCTGATAAGTAGCTAAGGCTATTGCTCAAGGCATGGATGAGTTTCTCATTTTAACTGTGGCGACACACCCATGTCTTCTTTCATATACGCACAAACCAAAGACGCAGTCAAGCTGCTCGGTATTGGGGAGATCTACCGGTTGATTTTGGCATTCGGTCTTCCAGGATCCACAGTGTTGTTGTTTTCTTTACTGGCACAGTTTTTGAGATGGTAGATTAGTTTGTTGGGGTAAGGTTTGTATGTGTATGGGGGAGGGGAGGGGTTGTACGGAAGGGAGAATTTGTCTGTTGATTGGGGAATATGGTGTGTGAGTTGGAAGGAATGTGGCACCTGGACCACTGCCTCTCTGGGGTTTTCTGGCAGGTGAGCCAGCCTGGAGCATCTGCACAGCTACAGGGTAATAAGTATTTTTCCTGCACTTCATGCCCACATACACACACATGCTTACAGAGGGACTTTCCATTGGCTACATTAAAGTGGTGTAAGTCTGCTTCTTTAATCTTCTGTTGATCTGTGCTAACTCTTTAGCCACATCCAAACACAATTCATGGTATCACTGAAAAGAGAGTAAATATACCTTTGAAAAATATTGTTAGTTCTCCCTTATGACTAGTGGCATTCTACTATTAAAATCCTGGTAACCAAACCAAACAATACAGAAAGTGAAATAAGAAAAATGTTTCTATTTTTTGACCAAATTCAAGTCTGACACATCCTTTTTCTCTAAATTCCCCATGAACAGTAAAGCTGTTCTTAAACCACTGCTGGCTAGAAGGCTCTGAATAAAAACACATGTAGCATCAATTTTAGAAAGCCTGACAAATAGCTTTACCTGCTTGAAATTCATCCTCTGAGCCTGGGAGGTAAATAGCTTTGTTTCACATGGGACCGGATTGATATGGAAATGAACATGTATCTTCAAAAAGAATCCCACCTTTGTCAATTAGGATAAATTAAGTTGTTTACTGAATTTGCATAATCCGAATATTTGTAATTGTAAGAACTGTTTTAATTGTACTGTATCACTGAGGTTGTTCATTGTTTTAATTGTGCTGAATTACACTATGGACTGCTCTCTGTGTGCAAATTAGCATTTTGTGAAACTCATTTTCAATTCAACTTTTGCTTTGGTTTGCTCCTCATAGCATCACTAATGAGTATATTGTAATAAAAAACCCAGACAGTTCTGCACTTTTTCACACTTGTGAAAAAGACTACAGTGGTGTTAAACAATATGGGCTTAGATGCATGGTGGGCAGCAGGGATATCAAAGTAAGACTAAATTATTCAGGAATAATTGTCTATTATTTGGAAGATAATCCTGCCGCAAACTGAGATAAGATGTCACAACTGCTTGAGGCTTGAAGATTATGTCAATAACAGTTTTGCCTTTAAGGGGATCATTTTCACCTACAGGCTAACATGCGTGGCAAAGCCACACACAGACCTGCCACATCACAGCACATTTGGAAAGTTTAGAGTCTCTTGACGAGACTGAAAAGGATATTTTGCCCAAGTGGTTTTCTTACTTTGGAGGTTACAGAGTTTTCCACAGCATTTCTAGAATTTCTCTGTTCTCTTCTCTGCCAAATTTGTAATGAATTTCTCTTTTTTAGCCACAGACAATGTCAGAAGCAAAGAGTCTATTCAAGGCTTACAGTTCACTGCATCATGCTTGAGGAGGATGCCAATCGTGTAATTGGGTGTCTGTGTGTCTCTATTTTTTTTATAGATCTCCCACTTGTCAATCTTTCCGTGGAGCCTCAGCCTGTTCTGGAGGGCAACCTCGTGAGATTTCACTGCTCTGCAAAGGCCAACCCTCCTGTTACACTGTACAGGTGAGACCATGAAAAGAAGACTCTCTGAAGTTTAAGCCATGCACAAACTGTAAAATATTCTGTAAGTTATGGGAGAATGAGAAAGACTAAACTTAGAATGGAACTGCTGGATACATTTTACTCCATGTGAAAATTATGAACACTCAAGATTGCTAGCATTAATCATTGTCAGACACCTTCTTATGATGCCATGACACCATTACCTCTACTCATACTGTGAAATGGGAGAACGACAAACAATGAAACGCTGAAGGATGTACGCTAATGGAAGCACATCAGAAAAATCATTTGGGAAATCTCGCCATGTTCCACTGGGCTGTGGCAAAGCGACACAGGGCTTTGTTGCACAGCTGTTTGCTTTGTGGTCACATCATCTCCCTTGAACTTTAAATGTCCATCAGCGTGTCGGAGGGAAGCTGAAAATATAATTTGCATGACATCTGAAGATGATGTCAAGATTACAACTTTTTGTTCTGAAATTGCGATGAAAGTCAGGGCAAGCCCCAGAGACCTGCAAGTGTTTTCTGGTTCAGTAGTGGTTGAATTTAAGCTTTTAATATTATTTGAATGGCTCACTTATTTTAGCAATCGGATTGAGTATGAAAATGGTCCATTTTGAGGAAACACATTACCTCCACTGTCAAAAGAATGTGGTCATTTTACAAAAGCTGGAAAGAATTTCACGTTGAAGTGTCTGAAAATATGCAGCTAACAAATCAGAAACACATAGTGTGTGTTTTGAACCATTATTGCTTTTTTTTTTAAAGCTACAAAGACTACAGATTGGAGTAATGATGTGTTTGGGAAATCACAACAAGAATGCAAAGCCTCTTCAACGGTTCGTGCAATGCAGCGCAGACTTGACTGCCACTAAAAAAAAATCACTTGAATGACTTAAAGATTACTGTTGATAACATAAGTGGGCCACATCTACTCTTTCTTTGATGTTCAATAGGTCTGCTGACAGTTTTGAGAACATGTTTTCAGTTTGGCTTTTATGTGAAAGTTGCTGAGAAAAATCTTTAAGTTCATCCATGTCCCAAAAAACAAAAACTGTATGAAATATTAAGAGAATTCAACATTTTCTGAAGCCTTTTATTAAGTCAAATAGGGGATATTGTCACCATGTATAGTTTTATTGCTATATATGTTGATACATTTGTTTCTATGTGTTCCCAGTTACGCCTATTTCCTCTCACATCTGTAATTTTGAGAAAGCCAGAAGAAATAAATTAGTTTCTCAAACTCTTACATGGCCTTTCATGAGTGCAACACTGAAGTGATTTGTCAAGAGATAGTTCTCTGTGTGGGAGTTTTTTTTATTTTATTTTAAACAAGACAAAAAATAAATGGAGTCAAATCGATAAGAAAGGGAATTGGCTGGCTCTGAATCTCGTAATGGTACTGGGAAATGAAATGGATGTACAACACACTCACAGGTGGCAAAACAGAGATGTTGCCTTTTTGATGGATCATGCCCTTTTGAAAAGGAAAAGGCGGAGGAAGGGCAGTGATATTGTGGAAAACGAGGTTTGTATTCGATTGTGTTGGTGCACAGCAGAGACAGAGCGTCTATTTCACCTGCAAAGGGATTTCACCTCTGTTGTTATGGGACTGGATCAATGCTAGAAACAGACTTCTCCTCAGGGTATCAAGAGCTAAGACTCGATGGTAGCTGAGATGACATTTTCTTTTAGTTAGGCAATCTACAAAATAAAAAATGGTTAAAGGTTGGAGCTAAAAGGAACTAAAGCGCCCCTTTCTCACTCTCTAATTTCTTTTTTCCCTCTCCGTCTTTTCTCTCTCTGCTTCTGCTTACAGAAATAATCCAGTATAGGACTGAAATTATAAAGTCATACTTATACCTTTCAGTGCGTCAAGGCCGTACTCTCCAGCAGTGTTTAATTGTCTCCCATTTAGATTTATCTGCAGTTTATACAAGAACTTCGGGACTCCTATGCATTGCTGCCGTTCAGGACGGGGGATTTTCAGCCTCATAATGCTTGCCTGAGGGGCTCCAACAGGAGGCCCACACAAAGTCCCCTCTAGAGAGCAATATCACAGTGGAAAGCAGGAAGCTGGTCAAGCAGTGTGGGATCATTATTCAGTACTAATACACTCTGTCTACCCCAGATCAGATAGAGCACAAGGACAGAGTAGTTCTTAGACGGATGGCCTCCTTTCCATTCCCGTGAGAGCCATCCATTCCCAATGTGCACTGCACCACTCTGCCATCCTCCAATTCAATAGACACTTGAGACCCAGACCAAAAATAGTGTGGGGGTACTAGTCAAAGGGTTAGTGCCTCCTGCTGTCTATACCCCCTTTATTGAACCACTGTGATTACCACAGTGGTTCAATAAATCTGAGTTAAGACATGAGAATGGAAATGAGATATATTTCTATTGATACCTGAACTTTTACTCATAGCTAGAGGGAAGAGTAAAGAAGGAAGTGGAGGTGAGAGAGCTGGAAGAGAAGATGAAAGTGATGCTGAAGTGTCTAAACTAAGTAAAAGTAATAGGCACGTGTTTCAGTCAGCACTCAGGGAGACGACACACTGTGGGAGGAGAAGGCATATGGGTTGGAACATCTTCATTACTGTTTATAATAGGAGGAGGAGGAGGGAGACATGGCAAACATCACAAGCACTCAACCAGCATCTGATGAAGACACAGAAGGTTTTTCTCAGATCCACACGACAACCCACCAGAGAGAAGAGAAAGAATAACAAACAAAGAAAACCAGGTCCCTCATCTGCACACAACCATAAACAGACCAAAAAAAGGACTTTCAAAAAGAATACAATTAAATATGGCGCACTTAAATATTATGAGCATGTTTTTCATACTTGACTGGTTTGAATAACATTAGATCTTCATAAAATCCCTTTTCCAGTGAAGATCAGAGCTTGTAAGCACTTTTTGTTTTGTTTTTCAGCAGAAATTTATGCCCAAAAAGGTCTCTATTTATTTTAAATTCTTGGCATTTTGTCCCCTTCCTTTCTTTTTAACTTTAAAGCAGCATCACAAAAGTTTCTAACCAATAAGCTTGATACTTGTTTTAATGGCACAGTGGCATTCATTGCCCTGCAGCATCATCACGTGACAGTTGCATTTTTGCTTTATGGCACTGCGCCACACGGATAACTATTTTGAACACACACCATGGCTGGTTCAATAAAGAAAGAAACATAAGATGAAATTATCTGAGGAAGTAAGGAGATGACGGAGAGAAAGCGAAAGAGCAATAAGACAAGAGTCAAAAGACTTGGACTTAGAAAGAGTTTAGAGAAGAGCCTTGATGTAAGATGGAATTTGGATTTGCCTATATTAGGGGGCACCAAAGTGCAAAAATCTGCCAAAATTCAGTAGTGCTGCTTTAAAATGGAACAAAACTAAAATAAAACACTAATCTTGCCAAAAATGTTGAGGGAAATGTAAATCATTAAATTTGGGTCTTTGGGAAAGACTGGCAGAAATGTTGTTAGCGCACCAAAATGTGATAAAATACGAGGGAGTTAAGTAAAATACAAGCAAAGTCCAAGATGTGGAAAAAGAACCTCTGCCAGCATTTCAGGAACAGATTATTTTAGATTCTTACTGGTTTAAAAAGTGTCAAGGTTTGATTTCAACACCCCGTTTCTTTTCTTATTTTGTCTTCCAATAAGATGCAGACTACACCTCAGTTTCTTGAGAGATCATAAAATAACTTAGTAATTTAAGTCCATGTAGAAATGACTAGATTATATTACTAAACCTGCATACTTATTTTATATCCAACTGAGAGAATTCATCACTTTAAATATGCATGGGAGACTGAATAGAACCACACTGTGCTGTGCTTAACCATGCTGATAATAACTGTAGGGCCTGATTTAGTGTGAGTCTTGAAGCTGATGGCGCAGATACCTGCCTAATTTAATTGTTACTCTTTTATTGCCTTAATCACATTCAGCAAATACAAAATTCTCCCCCTCTTCCACGTCACTTTCATCCTCTGTTTCCATTAACAGCAGAGCTTTTATCTTTGTAACAGTGTTAGCTTACATACTCATGGCCATGCATATACACACACCATGGACACACACACACAGTCATGTGGAAAATAATAGTCTTTTGTACTTTAGGGTTGTATGAAACAGGATTATTTTTTGTTTTAAAAAAAAAAATCCTATGGTATATAACATGCCCTTGGCCTGAAAGCCTGTGCCCATTTTTTGGCCTCCACTCACTGCATACACATAATGACCAACCACAAGGTCTATATGAATACTTTTGGAGTCATAGTAAAAGGAACACTTGTGGATTTTTGTTAAGATGTGTAAGTATCACTATATGTCTTGGTGAAGAATAAATTAAGATGGCACACAGCACAAATTACAAAAATCTCAGGCTTGCCAAAAAAAAAAAATCACTTAAAGGATTAATATGAAAATCCCTCAACCTCTATAAAATCATATTACAGTATTTGTCAATTATTTCTGCCAAGGTCAGCTTTGATAAAGTAAAGCAGAATAGAATTAGAGAGGTTTTACTACAGACAGCGAGGTCTCAAAAATGGCCATTTTGGCACCACCTGTTCTCAAAGTCCCACAATATGGTTGTTTTTTTATCGTTGAAATTAGGCAGTTAAATCCTTAGATAAATAACAACATGTAATAATGCACTGTATAATTACTTATTTAACAAAAACTAATCCAAAATCCAGAAGCAGGGTGTGGAAAACTACAAATAACCATAGCAATATCTTAAAGTAAGTGTTTTCTGTATTACATTAGCATTCTCTCAAATTGTTTTAGAGGAATTTGTGATTGGGCCCCACCTTTGTCATGTAGCCGAGGTTTTCCAGTTACACAGATGGTCTTATTTTTGGCTCAAGCCTACTAATGTATACACATGAGTTTATGGTCGACACAGTGAATACAAACGAGTCTTGTGGTTGCAAAACAAGCCTGAATCCTTGTCCTTCTACCACCATGCTTGACAGCTGTGTGAGGTATTTATGCTGATATGCTTTGTTTGGTTTTCACCAAACACGACACTGTTCATTATAGTGGAATATCTCTACTTCCTTCTTTTCTGTTGCTCAGAAACATCTTTGCAAACCTAAGCTGTGCTCCTCCATTCTTCTCTTGAAAACCTTTCCAAACAAGTCATATTTGTACAGTTTTTTTCTAATTTTACTGTCATGAACTTTTAACATGTAACATGCAAAGTGAGGCCTGTTGAGTCTAGGATCTTAGTTATCTGAGCGTTTGGTTTCTCTGAGCATTGCACAGTCTGACCTTGGGGTAAACATGCTAGAATGTCCATTCCTGGGAAGATTGCCAACCGTCTTCTATGTTCCAATTGTAAATAATCTTCCTCATTGTACAATTATGGACTTGAAATTGTTTGGAAATGGCTTTATTACCCTTACCAGAATGATGGGCAGCAACAACTGCTGTGCTAAGATCAGAATGCTGCAGTCCACTACTCTACCTAATTTTATGCTTATATAGAAATTTTCACATTTATTGATAGCTAGTTATTTAAGTATATTTGGTTAGCAGTGCTGCAACATACCTTACCTACTTACCATCTTGTTCTACATTACGTTTTTGTTAAAATAAGATAAATACAACAATACATACTATATTACACTGTGACATGGTTTCTTTAAGACCTCTTAAGGACCAAATTATGTCCTTAAATGTAAAAACTTTATTAAAAAAAAGGACTTGAAAGATGGTATACATTTTCACATGACTACACACTACATACAGAGTCGGACAGTTAGTGCTTCACACCTCTTATCTGAATCAAGTCCCTTCTACGGCAGCGTAGAATGAGTCAGCTATTGAATAAGCTTTCTTTGGCCCTTCCACCCTCCCAAAGGGACTGCAGGTGTTTGTGTTACCCTGGGCCAGCTATGTTTAGACATGAGTTTTGGACAAGGCCCAGCACACCAGCAGATCTCCCTTGCTCCCCGAGGACGACAGCATTCTGTCTCTGCTCCCGCTAACACTGTCAAGAGCTCTCAAACCTGGCAGCTGCAACCTCCACTCGGGAGAAGCCGGCAGCCCAAACATCTGTGCTTACCTCATTATGACTCCCGTGGTGTGAGCTGATAAAGTGTAGGTGGAAACGGTGACATACTCTTATGATGTCATAGTCATTTGTATCACAGTGGTCCTGATAAACGCAGCCACGGCCAGTTTACGAGGTTTGTAGTTCTGGAGTTATCAGACATACACATCATCAGAAGGAATTTTAGTCTCAATACTAATATTATTATTATCAGCATATCCCAATATACCTTTTCCATTCACACCTAGAAAGTAATTTGGGTAAGAATTTCCTTTTGATGTTTCCAAGAGCAAAAATGATCTCTGAAACTCATCAGCATTCCAACTCCTGCCCTCTTATTTGTCCTCATGATAACCATCATTCTCAACCTCTTATTCATCATCATTATTGTCTTCATCACAAGCATGATTAATAACTTATTCACCATGTTCATCTTCATCATATCAGTCATATACCCTGTAACACTAACATTCATATTCAGAAACATCAACAGTTTTGGTGTCATCACATAGCACATACTCTGTGTTTCCTTTGCTGATAATTTGAATACATTTGCAATTCAAATAATTAAACTTTGGAGGAATAATACGTTTCTTACTGATATTCTGCCCCCAAGCTATCCAGTGTACAAGCACCACTCAACTCAGACGTTCGGGCAGATGGGCCTGAGATGTCCATCTGCACCGATTTAAACATTTTTGGAAACACAGGTGTTGCAGAACTCTCCTTGTCATGCAAGAACCAAATTCTGAAAAGATCTACTGCTTAGGATAAATGAGCATGAAAAAAATCCCATGAAGCCCAATTAGAATTCTGCTTCACTTCACTTACTGATTGAATGAGGTAATCTGTTCTCATTTAAATGATAGCATTTCAGTCAAGCATGCGGCCAGCTTAGTCATGGAAAACAAATGAGTTCTCTGTCCCATGAAAACTCTTCTCAGTACTGGCAGGGGTAGAAAATGGAGACAGCCACCGGTTCTCCTGTCACTGCTTTCATTTGCCACATCAGCATGCAGCCACATGTCTATTGTGGAGGGTTTTTTTTTTTGAGTGTGTATGATTCATTGTATGTCCCACAGCACCGTCTACATTTTCCAGGGACCCAACACATCCACAGATACCTTTACTTCATTTTTATAAATGGGCCTTGTCTGTTGCAGCAGCAGAGAGCCATCCACTCCGTGCAGAGTGAGACACAGCTGCCCGCGACATCATAAAAGCCTCACCTAAACATGTGCAGCGTGCCACCAAAGCTATCAGTCACAAACACAAACAGATGTTTTTTTTATGTGATCCCAAGTCAATTTATTAACGTCAGCTGTTGTGTTTAATACAGTATGTGTCGAGCAATGTCTTCAAAGCTGGAGGAGCTACCCATTTGTCATTCTGTGATTTGTTTTTCTTAGCTGGCACTCTGTGCTGCTCTCTGTGTCTGGCGTAATGAGGAACGTGCTGTCTGCTTCGAGTTGCCAGGGAGCTTGTCACAGCACGGAGGGCTGCCACGAAAATACGCTGAAGCCAGCATAGAAAACCTGATTTATTCACACAAAAGAACACTTTTGACACAAGGGGTTATGGAAACTTGTCTTAATGCTTTTTGACCCTTTTTCTCCATTTCTTTTTTCACTATACTCCACTCCTTATATCAGGTGGGCCAAAGGAGGGAGCATAATTAAGGAGGTCTCGGGCGACACATATGAGGTTATTGTGGACCACTCCTTCTTCACGGAGCCTGTATCCTGCGAGGTTACCAACACTCTTGGAAGCACCAACATCAGCCGCAATGTTGATGTTTACTGTGCGTGGTTCTCTAAGTTATCTTTTACGTTTCCTCTATGAACTCCATAAGCTTAGTTGTTTATGTTTATGTTTAGTTATGGATGCTTTATTTTGTTTCTTTAAATAGTTGGTCCTCGCATGGCTGCCGACCCCCAGTCCTTGCAGGTTGACCTCGGCTCCGATGCCATCTTTAACTGTGCCTGGACAGGAAACCCATCTCTCACCATAGTGTGGATGAAAAGGGGTTCTGGAGTGGTAAGTACACACTGTTGACTTGATCTGGCTTGGTCTGTTTTATGTAGAATACAATCATTTATGCAAATAGTGGAACTGCTATGATTCCAAAACTTCCATGGCCTATACAGAATTCTGGATCTATTCCATGCCGCGGCGATGTGGCCTTAAATGTCCATTAAACCTAAGATTTTTGTTCCAACCTCTCGGTGACCTGCTCTCACATGAGATCCATTGCTTTGATCCACAAATTCAGACTCATTCCACCTTTTCCTTTGTCAACATCAAAGGCCAAAACCTTTCTCCACCGAGCTCAGACCCTAAATTGGATTTTAATAATTGAGAAGAGGTGCCCTTTAAGGTATTAAATGGACTATGTGCTGCCTTGGTTTTCCCATAGCGTGGTCTTGCTGCTATCACAAATGCAAAGGTTATTTTTCAGTCACTGCATTTGATCGTCTGTGACGTCTTTGCCACAGGTTCTTAGCAACGAGAACCTCCTGACACTGAAGTCTGTGAGACAGGAGGACGCTGGGAAGTATGTGTGTCGTGCTGTGGTCCCGCGTGTCGGAGCAGGAGAAAAGGAGGTCTCTCTCACTGTCAATGGTAAGTTGTATCTCAGAGATATGTATTTCACACAAACAAGTCCCGATTCAACCACAAAGGAATCAAATGTATAACACATTACAGTGTGAATCTTGAGGTCCGGGATCGACAGTAGCAAAGAAGAAAGAAATTTGTCACATAAAGTCAATATTTTGCTTTCTCTGTAGTTTATAGAAGCTTTTCCACATGATATTCTGCTCCATTTCTTTCTGCTGCCGTCTTTTTCATTTAATGTGTCATTTTCTTATAGACACGCTTAATTTTACCAGGCAGGCGTTGTAACAAAACAAAACAACACAACACACATAGCAGAGGAATAAGGTGCAAAAGCATGCACACACACAAATGACTGTTCCTAACAAAGGTAATGTGATAAAACACAGTCCTTTCATCAGCAGCCATTATTGTGAAGCCTTTATATATAAAAAGAAACGGAATAAATATAAACTAGTGTTTCCGGGATATGGTGGTACATTTCATAAACAGGTGAAATGTGCTTAAATGCTAATTAGATTCTGCATGAGTCACAGGGAAGCTGCCTTTTCTGAGGCACTGACTGACTAATGAATACCAGCCTTGGTGGGAGACCTGGCAACTCTCAAACAAATGACTTCATTATCAGTGCTTGATATTCATGGAGCATGCTCCTGTGTGGCAGAGGTTCTTAGTTGTGGGATTTGCATGTTTCTTATTTTCCTTGTGTCCATCTGAACAAAACCCCTACACAACTGAGAAAAAATAAATAAAAAAGATCAAATAAAGGGACACCTGCAGAAAAGGTTGGGTTAACGCTCATCATGCATCGCTGCACATTTTAAAAGCTAACAAAAGAGGTTGCCTGTGAGCAACACTTGTGCTGATTTGGGGATAAAGATACATCAAGTTCCAAACAGTGGATTTAAAGATCTTCTTTTCAAAATCCAGACACTGATTTTGCATATCAGAGAGAACGGGATACCAGAATTCCCTCCAGCTAAAGATCAGAACCATGACTTTCTATGAACTGAAAGGAGCCCCCTCATTCTCAGGCAGGAATTAAGTTGAAATCCAAGGATAAGAGGAAGATTCATGGCTGCTTCTATTGTCTCCCATTCTTTTGATAGCAACCTAGACTTGCATCGTATTCTCAGCCTTTTATATGTATACAGAATACATTGGATCCAATGTACCAGTTTATTGTGATGCATCTCTTTTATGCTCATAGAGATTATGTTGTTTTGGAGAATTCTGTCAAGAGAGAAAGATGATAGACTATTTTAATAAAGATTACAACACGACTCATAGCACAACAGGAAACATGAGTTATTTATTTAGTCTCTACAGATGTCTTTCAAGGGAGTTTGCAATTCCTTTCCATCCTTTTTTAAAAATTATTATTTGTTCCATTCTCTCATTTTTTGTATGTTGTACCTCTATGAATGAATTATCAATAGAAATCTAAAGCATCCCTCCTTTTTACCCCTCTGAATAATTGAAGCTCATCTTTTTTTTCTTTTCTTTTTTCCAAACCATGCGAGGAATCTGCAATTCCTAACCAGACCTTCAGGCAAATCAGATTGTCAAACTTGTGAATGTACAAACGCTGCGGTTGAAGCGGTGGCGTGTTGGGAGCTCTCTCTCTTTCCCGAGGTTCATTGATTGTCCTATGCCACAATTTCAACAGCGCCTTCCCCTCTCGTCAGCCTTTAAGCCCAACATCATTGACAGTCAGATGCACTCAATTGATTGTAACTGTGAATTACCGAGATAACGGATAAGTGAAGTTATTTATTTATTTATTTTTTAAGGAGGGCCGGCAACATACAGTAACAACTCAAGCAATGTGGTGCGCATTCAGAGAGTTTGTGATGCGAAGGCATCTGCTGCACATTCAAATCTTTCTGTGCTGTTTGTTTTCCCTGCAGTTATGCCCCTATTCCTTAAAGCCATCATTTAGATTACATGTGTTTATAATTTGTCATCCCCTCTGTCTATCTCCCTCAGTCGCTTTGTGTCAGTGGCTCCCACTGTGGCATGCCACACAGACATGAGGGTTTTTCTTTCCCTGGGGAAGAATGTAATTTAATTATAATCAAACAGCTAGCAGGGGAGGCAGTTTGTGTTTAAGTCACTAATGGTTACATATTGCTCACTGTAGTCAAACATTTCTTTTGAAACAGAAAGCTTCTCAGTATTTCATAGAAGGTTGTCAAGTGGCTACCACTATGTCCTTGCATGTGATTATTCATATTGCATACAACAACCTTTTTTTTTATTCTGCCATCCTGCAGAAGCTGGAATAAATCAGTTCTCCGGTGTGATTCAAAAGGGATTTAACTTTTTTAACTTAAAGAGTTAGTTGGGCTCTAAACAATTTATCCAAGCTGAGTTTCAGCTCTGTGTGTGTGTGTGCGTGCGCGTGTGTGTGTGTGTGTGTGTGTGTGTGTGTGTGTGTGTGTGTGTGTGTGTGTGTGTGTGTGTGTGTGTGTGTG
>JBBBVU010000009.1:25456003-25477761 GCA_037177055.1 Atherinosoma microstoma | reverse complement strand
TGTGTGTGTGTGTGTGTGTGTGTGTGTGTGTGTGTGTGTGTGTGTGTGTGTGTGTGTGTGTGTGTGTGTGTGTATCTATTGAGAAAGGCGTATGTATAATGACACACATACAGTACTTGGGCAGCCTAAGGAGAGAAAACCCATTACTACAAGAATAGAGAGGGAGGGCCAGAGAACTCCCCCAGTATCCCACTGAGCAGTGGGTTGTTATAGATCTCTTTTATTCTGTCGTTTTTAGACTGTCTTTATGTGGCTGGTTAATTAGCATTCCAGACTTTTTTTTTCTTTCTTCTTTTTTAACCGGCAGTGATACCGTATGAGATATAAAATTGTGATTTAATGAAGGAAAAAACTACTTTTAAGATGCAGCACATTTTATCTGACCAGTTACATTTAAGCATATAGAGAGATATTATCTGCAAGTCTTTCTGCAAGACTTTGAACTCACTTTTTCCATTATGTGCTGCTCTCACATGCAAGGTCCCCACTTAGCTCACACACTGTTTTTAAGATGTGAAAAATATATTTGTCCCCTTTTGCTGCATCTAAAAAGAAACAACCTGGATGGTTCATTTAAAAGTTTTGGCTTGAATGACAGTAAATAGGCTCATAAGACTACCGGAGACTGTTGGGGAAAAGTTTTCAAGATTTTCCTCCTTTACAAATAAATTATATCTGAGATACAAGTGCCATGATCAATAGGGTGACAGTTGCAACATTTGTCAATGTTATCCTGATTCTAGTCACTATTCCAAATCTTATTGGCATTATGAAGGGCTGTAAAGGGCTCAATAATTGTGTACTTCTCTAAATCCTTTTCACACTAAACAAGCAAAAGGAGCAAATTATATAATAAAGTTATTAACAATTATTGGATTATTGGACTGATAACTCAAACGTCAGTGTTCTTGTAGCTTTTTTACCACAGAAAATGCAACCGTATTCTGCAGCCTGTATAGGAAAGCCACCGCCTTGACATGTGCTGGTTTGTGGATTACTGTTGTGAGACTTCCAAGTTCAGATTTTGGCTGCCACCTTCTTAATTGGAAGCTTGAAATGAACCGTTTTGAACAAAAAATTAGAGCTGGAGATTTTTTTTTTCGAAAGTCGATAGGACTAATGTACATCATAGATCTTGTGCTAGTTTCCACAATTTTTTCCCTTTGACCTCCATGCTTGTTTTTTATGCCGCAGTTTGAAAATTGCATTCACATAACGGAATGAGCACATATATCTCTGCAACCACAAGGTAAATTTTGAATGCATTTAGAGTTACAGTAGCTATAAGGGACACTTGTGAGATATGTTAAGATATACATGTATTACTGGTGAAAAATAAATGAAGATGGCACTTAGCCAATGAGGAAGGTTTCAGGGCTGCATAATAACAAAACAAAAAAAAACTGAATAAGATTAGAGAGGTTTTAGGGCCATTTTGGCACTGTCTGTTCTAAATGTCCTGCAGTTGGAGGACCTCAGGTTTAAAAAGGTTAATTATAACATACTGCATTAATATGGACATGTCAAGTTAAGAAATTACCACCTTCTAAACTAAATAGCCCAATAGACTAAAAGTGGTCTTTTGTCTACTTGAATAATTTGACCTTTAAATACTTATTAAATCAGTCATTATGAATGTCTCAGTATTCTGATTCCTGATATTTTGATTAATCTAAGACTCTTATAAGTGTTAACTAATCACACGAATGCTTTTTTATTTATAATGAAATGGATGTTTGTGTGCATAATGCAAATAAAAAGCTCTCCACGGTCGTATTATTAACATCTCTTGAGGCTGAGCCAGATTTTTTTTTTATGATATTTTGTGTTGATGCGTACAGTGCAGAAATCCTGTTTGTAAATATTGATTGTTGCTTCAGTTTTGGTTTAAGCATCACGCTTGGATAGAAAATGAAATGATGAGTGTTTGTGGCCCATGGCAGTGATACTGAGTTATAACTGTGAATTGTGTTTCACTGTGTAAAGTGAAAGCAAATACAGATCATGGTGCATGCAATGAAAGAAAAAAAAAAACTAGAGAGAGAGAAAAAAATAGCCTGTTGTAAAAATGAATTCAGCCAAAGCAGGTTAATGTGGCGAGGCTGTCGGAGTATTCACGGCAGTAAAATTTGTATTCCTATAGTTAAACATGGTTATCAAGCCAATCAGGGAAGGAGGTGTGACTGAGCTACATTCCCTAATTTGCTGCTCTTAATATGATACATGGTGGCTGAAATATGACACCATTAAATAAAAAATGATGACAGCAACTGATTAGAAATGATAGCTTAATAATAATATAGTTTTTACCTCCTATGTACTTACACCTGTAGTACTTATGTAGCGTACATTAAATTAATTATATCCATCAGTTTAATTGCATTTTTTAACACACTGGCAGCAACTAACCCTGGCTCACAGCATCAGCATATTAAAGACAAAGAACATTGTGGCCATAAATGACCAAGTCAGATTCTTTTCTTTTGTTTTTGTTGCCCTGTAGCTGTTTGTGCTCCCTTTTTTCACACCTAGGAAGGAAAGAATAACACACAAATCCAAAGAGCTGCTTTGAGGTAGAGTGGAAATGTCAAGCTGCTGTTCAAAGCAAATGCCTCGGTTTAGGAAGGAAATGTAAGCTCTAGCATTTTTGACTCCCACATTGCTATTGTGTAATCAGATTGCAATGTCCACTCCAGAGTTAACACCTCTTCAAATGAATGAGTGAAACATTGCACCCAACATTTTGATTACCTCCCCTGCTGCCTAGCATTGATGTTGTAGTGCCACCCACCACCCTGCTCCTAATGTGTTTGTGCTCTGATCACACACTGCAAATAGCAAATACTCACTCTTGCTCACACTACCATGCAAATACGCACACACACTTTCAACCCAAGCTGAGCCAGAGAGATAAAGCTATCTAATTATATCCCTAATTTGCTGTTGTGATCCATAGAATAGATCCTCCCTAACCGCTACAAACAGCCTTTTTGCAACCTGTAGGCAATTGATCTTGCTGGTTGGTGACGTTTGGAGCTAACGCTAACCATGGACATACATTTCATTCGTAATCAGGAGATAATACGTGCAGATGACACATGCAAAAGCCCTTACATGGACCACAGCGTACATTTAGTGTTAATACAACTATTGCGTGCTGATAAACCAGGGAAAGAGGGTGAATACCTTTAGGTACATGCATCTTAAAATTGTCAGAAGCATTCAGTGTGGGGCAGTAGCAGCCTTCCAGCCTCTTCCCGTAGCATACCAAGACACCATCTGGCAAAGTCTCATTAAAATGCTAATTCATTTTAATAAGAGACAGGTAATAAACTGCAATTATGTATCCTCAGAGAGACGGCAGAGAGCAGGAGTTTGGGGAAGTCGGCTGGGATGTGAGTTGTTTCACTAATCAAGGAACTGCCTCGCTTAGACCCTTTCTCCCTCGCCACGTCAAACCCACGCTCTTAACCTTAACCACAACACATTTGATTTGAACTGTTTTTAAAAGCCTTTTTTCCCCCCTCGCTCTCTTTTTCTTTTTAACAAAATAAATCACAGATGATGGGAACTTTTCATTCTGTTTTTGTGGAAGCTTCTTGGTAATAGCCCAGCTTTTGAATGTAAGGAAGCAGAGTATGATCTGACATAATTACATTTTTTAAACCTAGTTATGTCCAGTATATTACTAGAGGGCTCAAAAAAAGATTCAGCCAAGAAAATACATACACAAATAAGATTAAAAAAAAACAATATTGAATCACTTTGGTCTCTGTGTCTGTAATGCGAACAAAGTCAAGGCTGCTGATTTTGATCTTCGCAGACGTGCCTGATAATGTCAGCTAGATTGGGTTTCTGCTTTTTGAAGATATCCAAATTTGAAATGTCAGACTGATGGTAAGAGGAGCCAATCAAGAATAGGGATAAACAAGATATCAAGGATAAACATAAGAGAAGACAAACAAAAATAGCCCACTACTCCATAAAAATCCCACATTTTCTGCTATTTTCCTTCAGTGAGCCCTTCAGGACCAAAGAGTAAATAGACGTGAATGACAGAATTGGGTTATGTGTGACATCTTGTCTTCATATTAGTGCTGTCACCTGGTGTGAGCAGCCTCCAGACCAGATGGCAAACAGATCAGTCGTTTAGGCTGAGCTGCCCGTGTCAGGTGAGATTTTGTAGCCTGGCCAGGATTTAACACATTCTGGCTTTTTAAGTCCAAGTAGACTGAGCAAATCTTGTTTAAGTGGTTTGTCATTCCAATTATAAATTAATGTGATCAGGTCTTTCTTTGGGAGAATCTGAAATTATACAGAAAATATGTGTCTTTTGTTCTTAAAAGTTTAAAGACAGTAAAATATGAGCAATAAAAAGAAAATTTGCTTTCAGTTGTTGAATTTTCATTTCATTTTTTGGAGGGGATTTGAATTAACTTTGTTTTTTGTATTTATGCAGGGCTAAAGTTTTCAATATTTAATGACTGGCCTATTGGTTAAGGGGTCAACTCTCCTGCAAGCAAATTGATTGTGGTGACACGTAGCGACATGTGGGTTATCTCCCCACTATGGCATTTTTTTCCTTCCATCTGTGCCGTCTTGATTACGCTCCAGAGAACAACGTTTATCTCAGTGGGGGAAATCAAGTGAGCCATAAATCAACAATTTCTTGAGCCAGAATGAGGTCTAGGTCGCCACTTACGGCCTTTGTTCAGTCCTGGTGTGTCTGTGGTGAGATTGTATTCCTGTTCATATCTGACTACAATGCAGTTTTCCCCAGGAGTCCCAAATTAGCGAGCACTTAAGCCGTTACTGCTCGGAGCAGAAGACATTTGGAGTATAATGCGACAACAAGAATTCAATTGAGCACAATTGTCATATGACCTGAAACTGAAAATGACTTTAATTATTCATGTTCCAATTTGGGTGACTTTTCAGGGCCACCTACTATATCCAGTACGCAGACTCAGCAGGCTCTGCACGGAGAAAAGGGACAAATCAAGTGTTTCATTCGAAGTACACCTCCTCCAGACCGCATTGTGAGTACATTTGATGAGTTTTTTCCCCACATACATGTGTTGTCTGACTGTAATGTATCATTATATCGTGTAACGCACATTTTTGTATGTACAGATTCCCAAGTTTAACAAATGGGACAATTACTGTCAGGTTTATGTAAGAATGGTATTTTGGGTTGACAAACAAAGTCTACAAAGGGCCAAAGCTTTGAAAGAACAATTCAGCAACCCTTGTATAACAATACACTGATCTGCATATTATCCAATAATCAAGGACACAAAAGTATACAATAGTACTGATCCAAAATGAAAACATCAATCAGACTGGGAGTAGAGTCAGACTGTACTACCTTGGTTATTATTAGTCCTGCAAATACTTTGAGACTCTAAATAGAAGTAAATTTACACAATATACTGCTTTAATCCCCTGAACCCTGGCCATATTTTCAAAGCTAACCCAAATCACAAACCCAGATGGATCGACTCACCTTTTTTTTTTTTTTTATTTGGCAGAGGATAACTCTGTGGATACAATGATTCCATGCACACAGATGCCATTGATCAGCATACAAAATAATTTATTTCATCAATCATTCTTTCAGTTTATTTAACTTTAAGTTAAAAATTCAAAGCTAAATATACAAAATGCGTCTCTTAATAGTCTGTGTTTGTACAAACAAAGAAGAAACTGCTTTGTGCTCGGAAATAAAATATTTTATGATATTTTAGTTGCTTTTGTGATTTGATATAAATTGAAGTGAATGTTTGAAATCACCATGTGCTATCTTCTCATATCAATAACTGGCTCTTGAATTAGGATAAAATCTGTGGCAGAGTTTGTGATATCAGCAGACATTGAATTGATGTCCATTATCACTCGTCCATCAAATTGATATGATATTGTATCATGATCAGTCTTGTGATTTATACCCCTACTAATGCATGTTTTGAACTTTAGTATTGTAAGGTAACAATACAGAGCAGCTCAATGTACACATCCTGAATGAATATTTTGGAGCTGAAATGAACAGCTGCAAACATGCCATCAACACACTTTTAACCACATAATTTCTAACAGCATGCAGAAGCGTTTTAACCAGCCAGCAGTGTGAAACATGAGGTAGTCAACGTCTATTAAAAATGGCAGCTCATGATGCTCAAAGCTGGCTTAGTTAAATGGCCTTTATTTTAAATAGCCTAAGATTTATTGACTTACTGTAACTTAAGTAAAGTTCAAATATGGCCTAAGCACATTCAGTCTTTAGTGGCACAACAGACAGTGACTCAGTCTTGAGATGATGACAGAACCACCCCAGATGGGTCTCAGCTATTCCACCCAGCAGGGCATCTTGGCATATATACGTTTTTTAGTTAACACACAGACTTAATTAAGCCAGTACCCCACTGCACTTGTCACAGCCTCGCCATGACAACATCAAGCCAAGTAAATCATAGCATAGAGAACAAAAATAATATATTAGCTGACTAACATAGACTTAATGGATATCACAAGTCTGGTGATGGATGACATTGATCCAGTCTCTTACAATCATCTGAAGAACTGACAACAAAGTCAATGTCATTTTTTCTTATATTTGTGTGGTGGTTGATAACATCACAGAAATGAGGTTTGCTGTTATTCCAACACTACTGTGTGTGTGTCACTAATGGTTAAAAATCCTTTGTCTTTTTAAAGGCCTGGTCATGGAAAGAGACCGTGCTGGAGTCTGGAACCTCTGGTCGCTACACTGTAGAGACTGTGAACACAGAAGAAGGAGTCATTTCCACACTGACCATGAGTAACATTGTACCGGCTGACTTCCAGACCATCTACAACTGTACTGCGTGGAACAGCTTTGGCTCTGACACCGAGATCATACGCCTTAAGGAACAAGGTGGGAGCCAAGGTTCGACAGGTTCCACCTTCCTCTTCTTCAAATCCCGTGCTTGTGGTTTTTAAGTAGTGCGCATTACTGTGCTTGTGCCAATGAGTTGTGACTGTACTTGTCTCTATGTAAATGTGCTGATGCATTGTGTTTGTGGATGTATGTTATTATGCTTATAATTGATGGGCACATGCATAAAAGCTATTTTTTCAACATTCTTAAGGATTTGACTAACAATAACCTTTATAATGCCAGCAATAACTTCTCACACGTTAGTTTCTCATTTAACCTGAAGTAAAGCTTCCTATTAATTCGCAGTGGTGACCTTTAGCTTCCATTCTATAAAATACAACGTGCTTCATGTAGAGTTCATTTTAAAAAACTACAAAGCGTCTTTATTTGTGACCTCGTCCCCTCTACCACAGCAGCAGCCGCGTTTTCTATCCACTTATCGCAGACAATAAATTATAAGCCACTCGCATGAAACTGGCATTGATCAATGAAGACATTAAGTGAGCTTTAATGGTGCAGGAAGAGCACTTATTTGTTTGCATTTGTTTAAAATGCAGGAAGGTCGCTAATGTGGGCGGGTTGCTCAGGTTCCCATTAAAGTATTCCTTTACTGCTGGAACAGCCTTCTAGTTTGCTGCGTTTCTGGTCACAAACATGATGCTCCTTAAGCTAATGCAGAAACAATTCCACTTTGTGTAATTGAAAGCACTTTGCTGGAAAGCAGAAATTAGCGTAAATTAAAAGTTATTAGACGTTAGGATACTAACATAATATTAGAATAACTAAAAAAGTTTTTTTTCTGGAAGTTGCAGCTGTTTGGACAGACTGTTTTTTGGTCTTCGGCATTGCATTTGTTATTTTTTATCACCTGGCATTGAACCTGTGGGCTGATGTCAGTGTCATTTACAGAGATAGCATAAAGCACATCTTTCCTGAGTTTCATGTTTTGCTGCAGATACTCAAATGAGAGCAAAGATATGAGGATTCGTGCCTATGTGTGCTTGTGGTGTAAAAAAAAAAAGTGTCCGTGACTATGTGCCCCTGTGTCTTCCCCTGCCATGAATCCAGTGTACATGTCAGATGTTTGTGGTATTTCACTAAAGGACATGCCTTAATGTTGCCCTCTGCAGAATCCCTCCCAGTGGCTGTGATCATCGGCATTGCTGTAGGAGCCTTTGTGGCCCTCATTGTCCTAATGGGAACCATCGGCGCATTCTGTTGCACCCGCTCTCAGAGAAGTATGTCTCCTTTTACATCCACTCAAGCAAGCATGCCAACATACTGTATTATCCTTAAGCACACAAAAAAATGTCCATCTATTCAAAATCTCAATATTATTTTGATCTTGAAACAACTGAGAAAACGATTTCTGTTTAGATCTCTTAAATATGGGAAATCAGCAGCACAAAATTCTGGCGCGTAACATTTAACACGAGATGAATCACTGCTTGAGATGGGCATCTTTTTTGTGGTGCAGATTGCCAGATTGTGACCAGGGCTCATTTCATGCAATCTCAGTCTGGCTGCTTTCCCTTTTTGAGGCTATTTACATCCTGCGTTGTGTTCACTGCCACCCACCCATAAAACCAAGAGACTCAAGGCAGAAACAGTCAGCCACTGCCTCCAAGAATCACACTGTGTGCCACTGGTCCCTTCAGCATGTCTATTGTCTGTATACTACAGAGGAAGCGCACCTGGTTATGCCCTCACTGCCCGTCTCCATCTGTGCACACCAGAGAGAACTTGCAAGCAAAATTAAGACAGAAAGTAAGATTTTGTTATATGACAGTTTAACATCAGTATTGTCCTGAACAGAATGAGCCACCGTAAGAAAACTGCAAGATTGCATTTATATGGAGAAAGATAATCTTGTGTTGGCAGGAAACAGATGATTAATAATGCTTTGTGTTGTTTTCGGGAAATGGGAGCGCTGTAACAAAGCACACCATGGGATCTTTGCTAAATCTCACAGTACTGCAAACTGCACTCAAGGGAATTATCACATCAACACATAGAGAGCGGTGCTTTTTCCAGCCTATTAAGACCTACTGTACATGTCGTCTGTTTTTGGCAGATTTGAAAGGAGTCGTGTCGGCAAAAAATGACATCCGGGTGGAGATTGTACACAAGGACCACAATGCAGCGCGAGAAAATGAAGAACACACATCCATGA
Source organism: Atherinosoma microstoma (assembly GCA_037177055.1). Lineage (NCBI taxonomy): Eukaryota > Metazoa > Chordata > Actinopteri > Atheriniformes > Atherinidae > Atherinosoma > Atherinosoma microstoma. Next base: position 25,468,672 of record JBBBVU010000009.1, on the reverse strand, counting down.
AACAACTGATGGTGAGTGTGAGTGTCACAACATACTACTTTACAGTTCTTCCTGTTCCCATTTTTTCAGAAATAAATTTTCAGCTTTTTCTTTGTTATTGCTGTCCTTTGAAAGATAAATGAATGCATGAATGAACAACTGAAGTGTGTGATGCATTCAAGGCACAGGATTTATATAAATCAGTGATGCATACTGTGTAATCCTGCAGATCATGTTCTGTATATACACGCAGAACTGCTTCTCCTTCTGAGCTCTAATGGTGTTTTGGTTTTCTTGCAGTTTGCTCCAGGTCTGAGCGGCTTCTAACTGGAGCTTTGTGACTGCCTTTTCATTCAAAATACTTTGTACAGTCTACATTTGATGTTAGAGAGGGGAGTTGAGCTGAGCTACCTCACAAATCTGCATTTTGTAAAGATAAATAAAAGATATTCAGAGATAAATTATTAATGCCCCCTGCCAGCCCCGAGTGAAGGTGAAGCATGTTTGACTGATAATAAAAAAGAACAAGTTAGAAAAAAGAGGAAGGTTGAACCAGTTTCTTTCAGAAATTCTTCTTATTTTGAGTTTAGGATCTTCGGAAAGTGTGCAGGCTCTTAATATACTTCGCTTGATGTCTGTGTAGGTTGAGCGAGGAGAGTTCCAGCAGGAATCTGTTCTGAAGCAGCTGGAGGTATTACAAGAGGAGGAGAAGGAGTATCAGCACATTAAGGTACGGCTCATGAACAATGTCTGCCTGAATGCAGGAATCTGGGAGAACAAAGGAAAAAAGGTGATGGGAGAGAGAATACCTTTGGGCCAAATGGTGGTCTTCAACTCTGGAACCAAAATAGCTGAAAAACATTAATCCCTCTTTTGCTCCACGTTTTTCTTTTTTTTTTTTTCTCTTAAGACAAGTCCAGAGGCAAAATAAGTCCTCTTACAGGACTGATTTTAATAATTAGTTTCTCATTTAAGGTGGCTCAACAAATCAAAGACTGGTTGGCCCTAAAGCAGATTTTTTAGTTTTTATTTATACCTTAGATGAGAAGATTGGGATGGCTTCCTAGAGCATATAGGACTGAGAAGATGTGTTGAGGATTTATTCAATGGCCTGATTTTACTTGCCCAGCTGTACATGGAACTTCTTACCACTTCAGATATGCAAAATGTCCATTTACATATTCTAATTACACAGTATTCTATTTAGGAGTGTATATATATTATTTAATGTATATATTGTCCAAAAAACAACCAAACAAACATTAGTTTAAACTTTAATGGAAATGTGTGAATCCTTCTTGTCCCTGTATGCACTGCAGAACTGTGGAACATATCAGTCACACAGGATAGCCCAGTATTTTCTACAGTTATTTCCATTTTCAGCGTATGTGTCTTGTGATTGCTCAGGATCTGGCATTAGAAAAAAATGGTTTCATTTAGAAATTAGAAAAAAAAATATATATATACTGGATATCTTTTGTGTGTTAATCATCATAAAAATGTTAAAAGATGCATGGACTGCTATGCATGTGCACTGTTCATCATACAGCTCCATGTAATTTCAGTTCCAATGCTGGCTCAATATGGCTGTGAAGTTTTCATATAAGGCAAGGCAAGGCAAGTTTATTTATAGAGCACATTTCATGTACAGGAAAATTCAAGGTGCTTTACATTGCAGAAAAGTACATTTAAACAAAACAAACTTTTAAAAGAAAGAAATTAAATGAAAACAGAAGAAAAAAACTAAAATCAAGATTGAAAAAAGGACAACAGATTAAAAACATGATCAAGTTTAATTTTCAAGCTTAAAAGAAACAGTACAGAGTTGGACTTTTAAATAAATACTATGTAAATGCAGCAGAGAACAGGAGGGTCTTTAACCTGGATTTAAATAATGATCTGAGGCTTTCTGGGAGTTTGTTCCAGACATGTGGAGCATAGAAGCTGAATGCAGCTTCTCCATGTTTGGTACTGACTCTGGGAACTGATAAGGGACCAGATCCAGATGATCTGAGAGGTCTGGTAGGTTCATACTGGGTCAGAAGGTCACCGATGTACTTTGGTCCTAAACCATTCAGAGCTTTATGGACCAGCAACAGAACTTTAAAGTCTATCCTCTGACGGACAGGCCAGTGTAAAGACCTCAGAGCTGGACTGATGTGGTCCACTTTCTTGGTTTTAGTGAGGACTCGAGCAGCAGAGTTCCGTATAAGCTGCAGTTGAATATTTTGGTAGACCTGTAAATACGCTGTTACAATAATCAAGCTGACTAAAGATGAAAGCATGGAATAGTTTTTTCCAGATCCTGCTGAGACATCAGATCTTTTAACCTTGATATATTCTTAAGGTGATAGTAGGCAGACTTTGTGATTCCCTTAATGTTCAACTGAAGAAAGTTCAGGCTCATCCAGTCATTAATCACCTCCCATGCATTTACCAAGAGCCTGTACTGGGCCTCGGTCTCCTGGAGACATTGTAATATAAATCTGTGTGTCATCTGCATAGCTATGGTAACTAACTTTGTTGTTCTTTATTACCTGTGCCAGCCAGAGCGTGTAGATGTTAAACAGAAGAGGCCCCAGGATGGAACCTTGGGGAACTCCACGTGTAATTCTTGTCTGCTCAGATAAAATGATATAAAGTGATCAATTTGACTGTAAAGCTAATTGTTTGCTAGCCTAATCGCTACTCTGTTTATCAAACAGAGATTTGAATCACATAACCATTTAAAAAGTTGTGACATGATCAGCAAGTAAGAAAGACAAAGTGTGACTCACATCTCAGCTCTCAGGGTGGCTTGTTAGACAGAAGAAAAAAAAACTTTATTTAAAAAGTTGATGCATGAGTCTTACCCCAAATACTACATGCAATGTTTGATCAGTGATATCTACTGTGCCATATGTGTCAATCCTTTCATATTGGTTGCCCTGCTCCCTAATCCATGTTGGCGCTTATGCTAGTTGGTTATAAACGTATGAAGAGCTAAAATGTCATTGTGGTCACATCAAACCCAGTGTGCCTCATTCAGGAATGAAAGGATTTAGTGAATGCAATAAAACTGACGTCAGTGCTATTTATTGTACTGCTGTGTACCCCTTTACATGGCAATGAATAGCTCAATCTGCACAAACGATGCACTTTGCTTTGAGCTCTCCCATTGCACGCAAAGGCACTTAATGACTTGGAGCCTCTGCAATAAAGGATCCACAGGAGATTTTACAGATTGTAAAGATTCTCAGGTCAAGGCCTTTTCCAGTCCCTGATGAGTCAACTTCAAGTGAAGGATAGCCTCTGTCTCTTTTTTTAGGTAATTTTTTTGTTTTGCTATGGTTTTAACACAAGATAAGTCACTCCAGAGATCAAATTTACCCCTCAGATTTCCGTCTCATTCATTGCTTGCCATTGCTTTCACACTGTTAAATGGTTCATTCATTCAGTCTTCTTACATAAGAGGACTTCCAGTCCTATTTTCTGGAATTTTTTCCAATTAATGATATATGTCTTGAGCCATCTACAATGTAGTGGCATTGTAATCCTGAACTTAAGCCATGTCCTTAACCTTTCAAGCATAGTCCTTAAATAGGACTGAGCTTACTTGCTCTTTTTGTTATTTTTTTCCAGTTTCAGTCTAGTAGTTGTGTATTGTAAAATAACTTTAAAATAATTTAATCAGAAATACACTGTTCTATGTCAGTCATGTAAGATCTTTTCTGTTGTTCTTTCTATACGTAAGCTGCTCTTGTGGTCAAAGTGTTAACAACCCTTTAAGAAAATGCTATGGTAAAGTGAACATGGAGGATTATCTCTGCAAGTGTTTTTTCTACCTAAGACCTGATTTGCTGTCAGCAAGACTGAAAATGAATTCTTACACAAGGTGCTATAGGTGTCTTCCGTTCACTTTTTACATCTTGCTTGAATCACTATCACACAGACGAATTCTGTCCCTTTCTGCTGTCCTTTTGTCCAATTGCTTGTTGGCATCAGCTCCCTGGTGTGTGCTACTGTTTTGTTTCCCTGCTTACCTGCTGCCTCAGGGGCCAGATTTTTTTTTTTTTAGCCTAGTTAATGACTGCGTGCATGAGGCGGGAGCAGAGAGGAGCCCAAACAAGAGATAAAGGCCAGACACAAACAATCTCCCTCTCTGCTGTCTCGTAATGACAAGCATAACGAGGATCCTCTCAGGTTGTCTCTCCCATTATGAGCATTCTTCTTTTGGGATTTGCCACCACGCTCACTGTGCTTGACATTCACATCTATTCACACGAGGACATAGAAGAAAAAAGACACACCTGCTCTGACTGGACCCTTAGCAACAGCTGGGTGCCTGCAGCCTCGCAGACAAACAAGTGGCACACTGTTTAAAAATTATGTGGAATTGCAGATACTACAATCCATTAAGTTCTAATTAAAGCTGGTATGCAAGTAAACTTCGCAGTGACAAGAGGATGTCTGACTTAGAAACATCAAGCCCTGCTTAATTAGTGGGAGACGTGATTTTAAGGTTAGAGCAGGAGCTGACTGAACCTAACCTTGACACCAAGCTTCATCACCGTTTTCCTTGTGATGTACACAGCCGACTGCTCAGCAGTGGAAATGGTAATTACTGCCAGTTTGGCCTTAGTTCCTGTCATCCTTTGGCTTTGAGAGTACTGGGTAATCTCTTCTTTTTCATCCTCCACATTTTCTTTTTTAGCTTGTTTTTACTTATTGCTTTGGAATAAAGTATGAAACATAGACAAATATTGCATATTTAGTCATAATTATAAACTTTTTTCCCCATTTTGTGTGTCTTCAATAGGACCCTACAAATGGCTATTACAGTGTCAACACCTTCAAGGAGCACCACACTCCGACCATGTCAAGCAATCAGACTGCCGAGGTGAGGAACCCCACCAGCACAGGTACCCTGGGCAAGCAGCGGGTACCAACAGGCATGTCCTTCACCAACATCTATTCCACCCTGGGAGCGGGCCCCAACCGCCTGTACGACTACAGCCAGCGCTTCGTGCTGGGCATGGGCAGCAGCTCCATTGAGCTGTGCGAGCGGGAGTTCCAGCGCGGCTCGCTTAGCGACTCCAGCTCCTTCATCGACACGCAGTGCGACAGCAGCATCAGCAGCTACAGTAAGCCGGACGGCTACGTGCAGTTCGACAAAGACAGCAAGGCGTCAGCCTCCTCCTCCTCCCACTACTCCCAGTCCTCCTCGCAAAACTCTGACCTCACCCGGCCCCTCCAGAAGCGTATGCAGACCCATGTCTGACCACCAGGGGAGGGAGGGTTTTTAAACGGGGTTTAACGAGCAGCAAGGATTGTAAAACTACAAGAGAAATCAACCACCCGAAGCCCCTGTAGTATCAGTTTTACAAAGTGTTTCCTATGGATGCCCGAAGATGCTGGGGCTGCTGGGCTGGACTTACTTACACTTCTCAATGTCCCCAGAAAAGAAAAAAAAGAAAAAAAGAAAAAGGATCTAGAAGCCTTATATTTCCTTCATGCTTAATTTATCAACTCCCTCCTTTTTTCAACCCATAATACAATTGTGCCACAGAGAGGTTATTTGCCAACAGAAACCACATCAGTTTGGTATTGGAGCTTTCAGGACTTGGTCTACGCAGTAAGATTGTTAACAGATCAGAGAGCAGGAATACAAGGCTTTGTGTGACAATCGGCTCCCCGGGCACGGACCAAATTAGCTTATTGGAGATTGTCATTCACAAAAAGGAAGACTGCAGTGAAACACTCAGCACAAACTGTTCGACAATGAGTGCGAGCCAGTGTCCTGCTGCTCTCTTTTTGTTTGAAAGCACAACAATGAATGTGCATGTGATTTTTCTTTTTTGTTTATTTTTGCGTTTTCTTTTCTTTCTTTTCTTGTTTTATTCTTAAACCTGTTAAAGTGATAACTTTTCCACACCTTCCTTTCAAACACTGTGTGTTAAACTTGGTTTGGTAAAGCCCATTATCTTGCGTAGGTGGAAGAAAACTTTCTCCACATGCTCACAGATGTCTCAAATATTGAAAAGAACATCTGTTTCGTTTTGTTTTTTGTCTGTTTTTCTTCTCACTCTGCGGCTGTATCTGAGCTGCAAAGCTGAGCAGATTAGAAAAAGGGGGCTGAGATCTTTTTTTAAATCCCTGAGTCATCACTTTGACACTCTGAGATAAAAGAATATCAGTGTACATATGTGACTGTAATTTCTTTTTTAAGCATCTAATTTTTGACTCTGATTTCCCTCATGGATGACTCTAAATGAGACATGAGCACTTCTTCTTGTCCATATCTACTTTGCCTTGAGGGTCTGTTTGAACTGGGTCAATACAAACTTTGACTGAGTGAGATAGACAAACACTATCAGCTCTTCTGTGGATGGGGAGCTGCATCCATGCCCAATCCTGCTCTGAGGCATTTGAGGCTGGAAAGCCCACAAATTACAACTTGTGTTGCACTTGTGAGTCTTTCCTCTTAATACTACACATCGTCATCATCCATACTTTAGGTCACACCTGCTGAATGAAATGAAAACATAATATTTTAGCTCCTTATCATGTGTTTTTTTTCCCATCGCTAGTGTCAGTATCACTGCTGGCACTGGAGCTTAGTGGATCCTGACTGTATTCCCTACCTGTCATAGTACTGACTACTGTGGAGCTAATGGTGGTAATCTTATGCTTTTTAAGTGCATTGTTTTGTTTTATTCTCCACTGTATGTGACATGTATGGAAGCAGATTTATAATCAAATCACTGACACTGTTTTTGAGTTGAGACTAGATGCTGAGTAGGGATTTAACTTGCAGCAAAAAGTTGTTTATCATGCTTTTTTCATGTTTTGATAACTAGAGACTTTTTTCTGCAGCACTGAACACATTGGCATTTCCCATTTGAAATCTGTGCACAGCAGGTAATGTAAAGCTACTGAGCAAGAAAAATTTCTGTTTTCTTTTGGCCTTGATGCATTTCTACACCTGAACGCTATCGCCTATTGTTGTCGACCTTATACTGTGTTAAAGCAGGCTTTGTCTTAAAATGCCACACATTTACACTAGGTGTATAGCTGCGTTTTCATTGTGCACTACATCACATTTGATGAAAGCATTCAAAAGCTCGGTGTGTCTGTGGATTCTCAAGGTTTGTTCCAGCCATGCTTCATAAAATCAGATTGGTTGTGATTTGATCGGTTCTTTAAAAGATAAAGTGGAGTTCCGGGAAGAACAAATGGCTCGAAGACAAGACTGAAAAACAGTGGCTCATCATGTCAGTGTCAACTTTGTTTTGTCAAATCAAACAAACGCAAAGTATAAGTGGTTACAAATGTTATCTGTTCAGGTCAGGGGGTCTTTTTTTGTTTAGTTTTTTTTGTTGTTTTTTCCCCAGTGTGTTGTGCAGCAGTCATTGAACCGGGATGATACCGTGCAAGCCTGAAAAACTATGAAATCTGCCTCACAGCCCATGAGATACCAAGCACGGTGTGAGAACAAAAGCAAGTTGTTGTTGTAAGCACTTTACATATGATAATGTCAGAGGCATTTGAATGGGGTTTTCCACTTGACTGGCAGTGGTTTGGACTAATTTTACAAATGGATTGGCACCCGTTGTACAGCTAAAGACAAAAAGCTCTGTTTCAATGCTGATAATCCAGCTTGGCACTTAGCAGACTGTATATAAATCTCTAATGCTGTCTTATTCTGTATATATCTTTTCTTTTTCCCCTGGCTTTACTTTCTTTCTTATTCAGATATCACTACAGTACATTAGAGCTCAACAAACACATGGCGTCGAAACTGCACAGCCAGACAATCATTTTCTCTTTGTTTCCTTTCCAAAAAAATGATGCTTGTTTCTCACAAATTACATAGAAGGCTTGTGCAAGCAGTTTTCTCTCCCCCTGAGATCTCTGTATACCAAGCACACATGAGGCTATAGGACAAGCTTAGCTGGGACAGCTTTGAAGTGAGATGCAGTAAGAGGTTATTACACTTTCAACCGCTCGGAGAGATGCCCAGCAATATATTGCATTTGGTACCATGATGACTGTCAAGTATGTCTGTGCAATTTTTTTTAAAACATATATTTTTTCTTAGAATTCATGAGTGTAAGATTACCCCCCCCCCCCCCCTGTTATAGGCAGCATTCAATTATCGTATCTAATTTGCAAGAGACAGATACAGTTTCCATCTATATCATTTGCATATGTTGTGCATTATTTTGCAGCACCAGAGCATAAAATATTACCACATTGCAAACTTTGAGAAAGTCTCCCCTTAGTAACAGAACAATTCTGCTGTCCTGTCCAAAAGGCAAAGTTTTTCTCTATTAACTGCAGCATCTGTGCTGATCCAAACATAACGCATTTTCCCAGTCCAGAGAGTCTGCACACTGCACAGCAAACAGATAAATATTTGATGGACACGCCTTCTGTCCCATCCAACCCCCAATGGCAACAGCCACAGTGGGCATGAGAGCGCTACAGGATTAGAGTGCCATGTCAGTCCTTGGAAATCAAAAGCCCATGTGAGGACGGAGTGTGCCCGCTCACCTGTCGGCGGATCGCCGGCTGGTACTGGCGCCACCTGTTCGCCTGGCTACAAGCACCACACAGATGCCAGGGCATGACAGATGATTAAACACAGAGACCCAAAACAATTACAAGAGGTTGCTGGCCTTTCCTGATAAAACAGAACCACCCTTTCAGAGCAGAGAGTGTGGGGTACTTTATTATTCAGAGATGCTAAGGACACGCTTGTAATACACTGGATGAGAGCATTACTGAGATAAGCAACAAAAATTATGAGCAGTGAAAACTGCTTTCAGGTATGTTTTTCCACTGGCTATATTAGGTTTTGTTTATGGTATAACAAATTTTGCAGTGAATAAATAAACTGGGGAAAAAAAAAGAAAAGAGGAACATCAGCGCAGTCACCCTTTGCAGACCATGTCTGCAAAGGGTGACTCGAGTCATGCTGTTTAAGGTCCCCTTCTATGCTAATGCCTATGATGGAACACATTAGAGCAGATGCCTTTTGGAAATCACTGAATTGATCAACATACTCTAAGCCATTTCTCAACAGTGTAAATGCTTTCTCTCTTTCTGTGTAATTTTTTTCATTCCTACCAATCAATACCTTGTTCGTACTTAAATAACATACAAGTGTAAGGCCTGGAGTAAATAGTATTTGCAAATAATCCTCAGATTTTGCTTTAGCCTTCAGGGCACAAAGGTAATCAATTGGGTTGGGTTTGTAGTGTTATATAAGTCACAAGACAAATGAAAGCATCACAGAAAATCCTTTGAAAGTCAAATGAGTACAGTTCTCTGTAATTGGTTGAGTTGTTCTGTACTCCAAATAATGCAAATGAGTTGCAAATACTACACGGCACAGGTCTGACAAGTACGTTTGATGGTCATTTCAAAAGTTTGTATAAATATTAACCATAAACACACAGTAATTGTTATAATAAGACGATGTGTAAATGCATTTGGGTTAACCACTATTTTCAGGCAGTGGCCCTCTGTATCTAAGAAAAAACAAAAAAAAAAAGAAAAACGGTTGTATTTTAACTGTACTGGTCTGTGAATCTATGATGCTTTTGCTCTGTATATTTGGAGAATAAAACTAATGTTTGAGTTTGTGTTTATTTGCACTTGTCTCTTTTTGTGCAAAATCACAGCGGTTCATTTAATAACTGCATGACCAGTTCAGGTCAGTGTATCCTGCCAATAATTAGCCTAGTCCAGGGGTGTCAAACTCTGGTCTCAAGTAGCTGTTAGCTTAGATCACCTATGCATTCAAATCAAATAGATCCAACAGCTTTATATCAACTTCTTCACAATGACCTATTCATTTCAGTCAGGTGCGTTGGAGCCGGGAAATAACAAAAACCTGCAGGATAACAGCCCTAGTAACCACTACAATATACTACAGTGTTAATTCAAACTGCTGTGAGATTTTTTTTCAATAATTAGTTTTGAATAATAAACATTCACTCCTCTTCATAGCCCTTTCATGTAAACTTAGATCACTTACCAGAATTACTTTGATTCCCCAAATCAAGAGATTTTGGCCTTCTGTCCACGGCAGGATATACACTGAACTCACAAATACTTCTTACAACCCCACTACAAAATTGAAAAAGGAGAAATGGCAGAAAATATGCATGCAAGAGGTGCATAAAACCAAAACCATTACATAACAATAACAAAGCAAGAAGAAATTAAGCACATTTTGCTAAATTTAGTACATTCAATCTGTCATTTCTCCTGTCTTTTTTAACACAGCTTTGCAGTTATCAAACTTAACATGAGCGGATGCAGGTAATTTATGCCTTGTGATTTTAACTAGTATTCCATCTACTCATGTTTACTGACAGCACTGATACATACCACTGTAAAAGATTTGTGTTGTTGTTTTGCATAGCATCCCAGTGTGGTCCAGACCTCTAACTAAAGTGAACACAGCTCCAAGCTGTGTTGATTTTGTGGTTTTTTTGTGGTTTTTGTACCGATTATATCTCAAGAAAAATCAAGAGTGCACAATTACCAACACAGCACCATCTCTAACAACATTCTGCAGTTGAAGTAACAGAAATAGACAGTATGCATGTGTCATCATCCATATGTCTTAAAATAATACAGCTATTCTCTAGTTTCTGTCCAGCTTAAGTGTGCTTTTATACTGTTTGTTAAATGTAAGCACACTCTTGTTCATTTATTTCCCAGTTCTGCTACTTCCTCAGGCAGTCAGCAGATTCACACCGTTACATTAACATGCAGTCCTTTAATCCATTAATAGGACCATTGCAGACTTATTCCAAATTAAATGAACTCACATAAACACCTTAGCTTGTCTCAGATACTGGCTCCAATCCTACAGAACTGAAACTTAAAAGTGATTTGAATTCCCTCATGCATAGAGTCAATACAATGCAAGGGCAATTACTCTCCAGCTGGATTAATCCACTTGCAGTCAGCCAAGAGACGTAACGTTCTAGTAGTCGGCATCAGAAACAATTCTCTGATTTGTGAACACAGTGCGGCTCAGAGGAGAAAAAGTGAGTGCTACACTGTAACACATCAAACTAGCACCAAAAGCAGGCAAAGGACTCGCTGTGCCAATATGAGGTTATGTAAAAACAAGTGCTGCGGCCACTCTGGTTTTGATATTCAGAACCCATCTGCCAGAGCATGATTTCTCTGGAAAGGCTTTCCATGGTGGCTACAGAAAAGTGTATGTGTTTTCCAAATATTACACAAATAGTGCCATTTGTAAAGGATTTGACTAATCACAGCACTCCGGCTCATTACCGAACAGATCTAGGCCAGGCATTTGCTTACATTATCGCTTTAAACACTCTCCTTGGAACTTGTTACTGGAAGGCACCAATCATTTATTCTTGCCATCTCTGACAAAGTAGAAAGCTTGTGGAGCTCCCCATGGCCCTCACCTCTTCCAAGAGATGCAGGGTTGTAACAAAATGATTTATAAATGCATCGTTTCAAATGAGCAGACACAACAGGCTACTCTGTCAGGAACTTCTCTGCCAGACAATTGCATTTGAAATGTCACTTAAAAAAAAGGATGAATAGCAAAGCAAATGCCAGACTATGCATCTGGTGTTCCAACACACTGTTACAAAACTCTTACAGTCAGGTATTTACTCAGTGTGAAGGAAAACGTAGTTGCAGGAGGAACGTGAACAGACTGACAAACACTTGACTAAAATCCCTCGGAAAACAAAAGATGTAAAAAAATAAAGTATAATGTTCTTGATGTCATTATTTTGTTGTGTGTCAAGCAGTATTCACATTCAGAAAATAGTTTTGTTGTTTCTCTCCTCACACAGCCTGATTAGATTGTCAGTCAAACTTGTTTATGGCCGCCACAATGTAAAGCATATGTTTTAATAGCAAACAGAAAAGAACAGTTGAGTGACATGTTGAAGAAAATTTCCATACTGCTGCTTCCTTGATGAAATTTCCAATGACATTCATTCTTTATTGTCATTTGTTTATTACGGTCGGCTGTTTTGGTAGAAAAACTCACTGACCCAACATGTGTCTTTCAGGGAAATGTGGAATCATTAAAGAATCACCAAAGTAAACATAGAAAATGTTCAAAACTAATGGAACATAGATAGATAGACAGACAGCATCCCTATGGCTGTGATGTGGGCCCAGGCCTGGCCAGATCTGGACGGTTCCTGTCGTGGCGCTTTCTGTGGTCATGGGTGGGCTGGCCCCCGGTGTGGACGGATCCCCAAGATATCGTTTCCTCACAGCAGCGTCAGGCCAGATGTTTATTTCGATTTTTATCCTACATTCAGTTAAGAGACAGAAACTAGGGATTTTAATTCACATTTAGAATAGAAGGGGAGAAAGAGAGGGAGGTAATAATTTTGTGCGTGCGTGCGTGCGTGCGTGCGTGTGGTTGTCGGTGTGTGCGAGTGCATATGTATTTGTGTGCAAATGAGATTTTAAAGAGGTGTGTGTGTGTTTTTTAGATTTATATGCTATATACTTTGGTGTGTGAAGGCTTGTTTTAATATGCAAAAAAAAAAATTATTATGTAAAGCACTTTGTGTTGCTGGTTGCATGAAAAGCGCTTTATATATAAAGTTAGATTAGATTAGATAGATAGATAGATAGATAGATAGATAGATAGATAGATAGATAGATAGAGATAGATAGATAGAT
>JBBBVU010000009.1:25429612-25448357 GCA_037177055.1 Atherinosoma microstoma | reverse complement strand
GTGGTGTCTATGCCTCCTCCTTGCAATTATTACTGCAGCCATTGTGCGTACTGTTGTGCCAGTTAATACCTGCTTTTTAGACGTGCTATTTATAGGCGCAAAGATAGTCACCTCAAACAAGTTCCACGTTTCATAAATCAGATTACGCGTGCAAAGCTGATTATTTTGCATAGTCTCCTCCCAACATTTTGTACGTTCTGGCAGAAATGCCCATATTGCATATTCATCAGCGGCAGACACGCAAAATGGATTGCAGGCGCAATTCTCATTGCGCCCTTTTAATAAATCAGCTGTGGCCAATATTTGCGTGTGCAATCAAGTTAGCACTGGTATTGGTACATGCAAACTTTTCGTAAATCAGGGGCAGAGAGTAATGAGTAAAGAACGAGGAGTGCAGATTTCCCCCAGCAGCCAGTGATATGCTGTGTTGTAGTTCATCTGAGGTTGTATTGGCCTCATTTTAAGGCCTTTTTTTTTTTTTTGGTCTTGTGGTTAGGGTTGGGAAGACATTGTGACATGCATACATTTATTTTAACAATATTCATTGTTTATTGAAATCACAATTTTTTTGACTAACCAGAGGCTACCAGCACAGATTTTGTCACCAGCCCAGTATATACAAACCCTTGTTGTTTGACTCTCAATATATGTATGATCATGTAAAAGGGGTGTTGCACCATTAGCATGACCAATCATGAACATGGAACTATAGCTGCATATTTTTCTGAATGAATCACAAACCCATATATGGAATTTTCTATAGAAATGACTTGGAAAAGGACAAGCACTTAAAAAAAAAGACTTGCTTGAATGAATGAGACGAATTCAACCAGAACTGCACAAAACCAGAAGGTGAATATGACCTGCAGTTGCCGATTATTGTCATACCAAACCAAGTGACACAACTTCAAATGTAGAAAGCTGCTTGATTCAAACCTTTTGTTCAGTCATAAATGGACCGTAAAGACCAAGTAAGTCATCTGGAAAATACACAAATGTGGTGCAGCCATGAATGAAGGTTCTCAAATTCATTTCTTTAGATTACTTTAGCTCTCCCTCCCAGAAAAAACCCAACATTTTACTTCATGTTTCATCTTTGCCATTTTTTTCTTTTTCAAAACTACTTTTTGTTTTGTTGTGTGGGCAGGTTGAGCATTGTTGTCCCCTTTGCATATGTAAATTAAACTGAGATGCCCCTTGAAAGTGCTGCATTAGCAACTGACTGTTTTCCGTGTCTTTTTATTTCTTTCCTTACCTCCTCTATGTCCCTATGCATATTTAAACACAAACCCAAGCCAAAATGTTAATAAGCATTTTTATCATTGGTCCTGTTTTTGTTTGGTTATCTATTTATATAATGTACTATGTATCTCCATCTGAAATTACAGCTGGAGCAAGCTAATTAGCGTAACTTACTAAAAGCCCATCAGACAGCTGCAGTTAGTCCAGAATGCTTCTGCTAGAGGCCTCAGGAAAGTTCAGGAAAATGTAACATATCACACCAGTCCTCAGATCTTTACACTGGCTTCCTGTTTGTCAAAGAAACAACTTAAAAATCCTGCTGTTAGTTTACAAAGCACTGAATGGTTTAGGGCCAAAATACATTCAGGAACTTCTGGTTTGTTATGAACCAACCAGATCCCTCAGGTCATCAGGGTCAAGTCTACTTTCAGTTCCCAGAGTCAGAACTAAACACGAAGAGGCAGCGTTCAGTTTTTATGCTCCTCACATGTAGAACAAACTCCCAGAAACCTGTAGGTCTGCTGAAACTCTCAGCAGTTTTAAATCAGGGCTAAAATATTTTCTCTTTGCAGCCTTTTATGATAACAAGTGATATTTTTTTCTGAGGGTTTTCTTTCTTTATTCATTTTATTGTCTGTTTTTGTGAATTCATTTTGTTTTTAAATTCTTCTTAATGCTTTCTGCACCCCGCTGTAATGTTTCTAATGTGTGTATATAAAGCACCTTGAATTGTCATGTACATGAATAAATAAACTTGCCTTGCCTTGCCTTACTATAGTTTGCATGTTTATCTTGAAAGACGAACTGAACAGAGCAGAAAGCCTAGCCAGGTTTATGGATGGGAAAATTGATGGAAAAGTCTGTGGTAGACAATGCAAGAACAGGGAAAGATTAGACCATAAAAGTGTAACACAAACTTTAGCTTTTAAAAATTTCCACTGCTTCACAGGAAATTACTCAATGGCTTTTAATTGTTTCTACCAGTCCTTAAAGTCTTTAAAACATCTTTTGAAAATTTCAAACAGTCTGTAGTATCAAATATAATCTATTTCCTCGCAAAAATGTATCAAACAAATTGCAATTAATAATGAATGCTTTGACAGAGCTGCTCAGCCTCCGTGACCATGATTTGTATCAAGGTATCATAGATAATGGATGGATGAATGCTTTTACCATATTTACAAATACATCATTTATCAGTTTTCTAAGATCCTTTCTGATGTTTGTGGTGAACCTCCTGGGAGTATTTGCAGAAATACTGAAACACAGGAAAAGTCAAGACATGCATTTTAATGACCCAGGATCGATAGACAAAAAGACTCATACAGTAGAGTAATAATGCTGCTTGTGTTGTACGAGCTAATGAGATAATCATTATCTTCAGATGAAAGTCTGGATTTTCTGGTTTTCTGTCTGAGATCATTGAGACTATCCACTCTGGGGCAGCACAGCTCATTGACAACGTTTACATGCCATCAATATTCGGGTTAAGGCCAATATTCCGGTTTCTTAAACTTGTCAAATTCCCCGTTTACATGTGTGAGCAGACAGAGTTACTCCTGTATAAATGATAATTGCAATCAATTGGAATATCCCGACCCAAACCGAGACGCACGGAGAACGTCAAGATGTAAATATGCGCCATTTTCCACTTCTTCCTGTATCCGTGACAACAACAATAACAGTAGGCGGAAAATGAACTATCCGAGACCGATAACAGTCGCTTGGGCTTTGGCGCTAGTACTGACCCACCAGCAGTATGTGGCACTATTGTGCATCATGGTCTTCAATAGAAGGAGAGAACGTGTAGTGTAAATGGGAAATGGAGCTGAAGTTTTGCCATATTCATCCACGCTTCCCGTTTCCACCAGAGCCCCCCTGACACTTTGGATGAAAGTGCGCATGTCAGGACTGGTGGGAATGTGTTGTAATGATGAAAAAATGCGTTTCCTCCTCGCTCCAAAAGTGTGGTGTGATGCGTCTTGGTTGCGCAATGTTTGTTTACTAATTAAAAGACCAAGAGTGCTTGCGGATGGAAAATGCGCAGAACACAATTTTCCTTTCGATGGAGATATTCCGTCACACGTTTACATGACCAAATATTTGGATTGGAAAAGGAGTAACCGAAGGGTAATATTTGTTTTTTTTTAAACGGGAATATGGGCATATTCGGTTTTCTGCCAGTGTTTACATGGCTGTACGCAACTGGGTTATTGCTAATGTTCCGGTTATGAAAGGGTTATTGGCTGCATGTAAATGCAGTCATTGTCTGATTTGCAAGTGTCACACTATGTTGCATTGGTGTAACAGCTGGCATGCAGCTAAGAAGATGGGAAAATAGAGCAAGAGCTGACTTGATAAATTTGTGTCACTGAAAACTTGGCAATTATCCCAAAATCAATACCAGAATTAGCAAGTAGAATGGATTAACTTGATAAAGGAGCCTGTGAATGAGAGCATTAAGACAATGCAGCAGAAAATGTTTTCTTGTTATTTAAAAGGAACAAGAAAATATTTGTATGTGCTTTATGTGTATTTCTGATCAATCTGGCCGCAAGGTCAGTTAGATTTAAATCTTTCCCTAAAAATGTGAAGTTACAAAAGTTTTTGAGGTGCATTGACAGTCCTGGCTCGCATGTGGCACAGTATACCCTTCACAGCATTTCTTTTACCTTTTTGACCTTTCAAAAGTGAATTTGTGACAAGCATTTCTGTGGTCCTGCTAGAAAGAATGGGAGAGACCAGCCCCCCCCCCCACACACACACACAATATTTTTAAAAAAAAAGTGAAGCAAAAGCCAGTAAACTCAAAAGCTGTTGAATTTACTGTTAGGTAAGAGCAGCAGGCA
This sequence comes from Atherinosoma microstoma, assembly GCA_037177055.1. Classification (NCBI taxonomy): domain Eukaryota; kingdom Metazoa; phylum Chordata; class Actinopteri; order Atheriniformes; family Atherinidae; genus Atherinosoma; species Atherinosoma microstoma. The sequence continues at coordinate 25,444,266 of JBBBVU010000009.1, read as the reverse complement.
AATTGGACCATGATCAAAAACAACATTATTGATTGGATTTTTGCGTGGGCCAAGATCCTGACTTTATTTGCAACACTGACATGGTGAGCAATATCATGGCGAACATTCCGTTACACAAACAAAACACATGTCCGCACAGACATACACACACACACACACACACACACACTCAAACACATGCTGCCCCAAGGCAATTCTCTGTTATATTTCAGATGTAAGATGTGGAATTTGAGGGAGAAAATCCAATATCTACAGTTGGAGGGGACAGTATCAAACCTGAAGAGTATCCAGTAATTTAAACCGGAGTGCTGTAGGTGCAAGGCAAAGGCAAGATGTCTGAGAGCGATACCTGTCAAGCCCAAAAGCCTAAAACTCAATACTGCCAGTAGAATTCTTGCTATCCCATAAAAAGAAGAATTAAGAACAGTTGGAGGGCTGAAAAAAAAGGAGGCAGAAAATGAAACAAGGCTATATAAAAAAAAATCAGCAACATACTTAACAGCAAACATAAATTCATCAGAAAAAGAAGTCAGCAGAGACCGAGACAGACTAAAGGCTTTTCTATAGGTTTCTGACTCAAATGATAGATTTTATGATTTAATGCACTATAAAACTGACTGGTAAACTGTTGCATTTGTGGTGAGGTTCTTACGCAACTCTTTAAAGTTTGATTTGAGAAATCCTTTCAGCTTATTTTGACAAGTGCTGCCCATCTCTCTCTATCATCTTCTATCCACCAACTCAACAATAATGAAGAAGGAGAAATATAAAACTGCTTGCCTTTAATCCAGATTTGTTGGAGTGCTGTTTCTTCATGCACTGAAAAAGAAAAAAAAACATTTGACTTTACTTAATGTTAATGTGTACATAATCATGTGTAAATCCGACATAATTTTCTTCTTTTTCCTAATGAATGATTGCTTGTTTAACCAATGTAATTATTCATAGTCAAATGTTCTTGTGAAAATTGTGTTCATTACCTCCACCAAAGCAGAACTTCTGTTTTCGCCAGCGTACATTTGTCTGTCTGTTAGCAATATAACTCAAAAAGTAATGGACAGATTTTTTTTTAACTTTTAGGAAATTTCCGAAATGGGATAAGGAATAACTGATTAGACTTTGGGTGTGATCCAGATCACCATCTGGATCCAGGAATTTATTTATTTTTTCTTCCACACTAGAACCGCCAACATTCCAACACTCCCAAGAACCAGAGGGGGTAATTTTGACACCTTGCTGATGCAGTATTAAAAAAAAAAAAAAAAGAAGAAAAAGAAAATGTAAAGGTGGTGTTGAGGCCATTTTTTTCCTTTGAATCTTCTTTATCATTCAGAAGTAGACAAAGCTTCAATAAATAAATAATTGATTTATTAGCATTTCCGATTACTTTGGGCTTGCATTTCAAATAGAAAATGTCAAATACTTCCTAGTTTTCAACTTTCAGCTTACATATGACTTAATTAGATAATATTTTAGGTGTATCTAGATTTTTATAAATAATTTGAGGGGGAAAAGTTGCAAAAAAATAAATAAAAATCATATAATGCTAAAGTAACAAAACAGATCGCTGGATGTCAGCTAACATTGATCTATCATATTGCACGTCAAGAACTCAATACTGAACGCACACCAGGTCATTCTTGCATCGATTCAGCTCCGGAGGACACATGGATTCAGTGCAACCATGTCCAAAACATTATAAAACTCAGCAACAGGCCATCTTCTAGTTGCAGCTGTCTGTCTGTCTGTCTGTCTGTCTGTCAACATAACTCAAGAAGTTATGGACATATTTTGATTACAATTTAGGGGAATGTCAGAAAAAGAAAAAAAAGGAGCAAGTGGTAACATTTTGTGGGTGATCTAGATCCAGGAGTTTTTAAAAGATTCATAATATTGGGATGTAAAGTAAATTTTGCCTTTAGATCCTCCAACTATACGGATAATGCAGATTCATTGGCAAAACAAAACAAATTATAAGATGACATTGTTTGACCCGGGTCATGTTGATATTCTGGATTTGGTGATCCAGAAGGTTCAAAATATAGGGGTACTGGGTGGACTTTTGGGGTTTTTCTCAAGTGACTGACCCTATGGCTTATAGCGGAGGTCTGCACTCTCTGAGTGCTTCTAGTCGAACATGATATTTTTGAGTAACCTTAATATAAATTAAACATGTTATACTCAATTTAATCATATCCAGTTCACCTAATTTTTAACTGTAGCTTGAACTTGATTTCTTGATATCAAATATTTAAAGAAATCATGTAAGCCTAAAGCTATTCAATCATGTCTTTGGCACACAAATTAGTTTCCTAAAGTGTACTTGATTCTTTAAACGTGTCTTGGACTTAATTTCCAAGTTTGTGTAGAGATATACTTTGTATAAAGAGACATGAAAAAAGGCAAACATATTAGTTCACAATTATGCATCAGGTAAACTATATTGACACTTCTCAGAACAAGGTATGCAAGAACATGGTCTGTGGTCAGTCAACACTTCAACATCAACACTTTACATTCAGCAGTAGAATAATAAATGTACAATGGAAACAATACTTCTGTGCAGTTTTTATCAGTGTTACACCTTAGAACATGTTAGAACATAGTGTGTAAAACAGATGCAAAAATTATGCTGTATAAATTTCCACTCGTCTCTCCTCAAACTGGTGTGAAATTTGCAGCTATATTTGTTTCAGATGGTGAAAATGTGCTCTTTTTAAAACCTTCATCTGTGTAACTCTTGGCTTACCCTCTGTTTCTTCAAACTCAGTGTGCTCTAACTAACCAATATCTGCTGCCGGGAAGATACTGGACTTTAAAAAGGAAATCTCTTTTAAACAGTAGGCTATACAAAAAGAAGTTAGAAAAGACAAACATATTCAATCTTAATCTTGGGAAAATGTTTACAAAATCAAAAGCCAACAAAAATAAGGGACTAAAACTTATTTATCTAAAGTTTTACTGAATCAAAACCTTGACAATCAAAAAATCAACCAATTCAGGAAATCAGCCCCAATTAAAACAGCAAGCAGAACATTTCAGACCATAAACTGTTAAACAGTAAATGTTAACATGCAAAGCACAAGCTCAAAAGGATGCAAATATTTACAACTATTTAGTTGACTCAAAAAAATGACCCAAAAGAGGAAACGTATCATAACTACTCAAAGTGGGTTGACAAAATAAAAGGACAGTCCAAATGATAATAAATAAAGCACTTTTGAAGCGATACAGATATCATTGTTTTTTCTATTCATTGGCAGTGTTAGTCCGACTTGTTGAGTCCAAGAGAAGTTCATCTTCATCCAGCTCCATGAAAGCCTTTTTGGACAACCTTAAATGTGTCAGCAAAGTGGCCAAGGTTCAGGGCAAATCATCTGTCCAAACAGCACAGCAGCAGTGAATGCAACGTCAGGATCTTTTGAAACCTTGATCCTTCCAAAGATGATGCTAACATCCTCTGGTCCAGCATGTTCTTTAAGTTCATAAATCCCAACAGTGGTGTCTGTAATGGCCTTCATTCATGGCACCTCCATTCCTGCCCTATAAAGGAGACAAAATAGGGTAATTAAATCTGACTCAATTAAGCCTTGTGCAGAAGAAGCAGTGATTTACTTATCATTGCATATACTGAGAAATTACCACCAGAATAAATTTACTTTTTTAAATTCTTGAATTTCTTTAGAGAGCAAACATTATTCTAACAAGAGAATTGTGGAAAATGAGCCATTTTTGACATTTCATTTCTAAAAACACCTCTCCTGACTTCATCGTTAGACTTAAAACTGTAAGTATTGTGATCAGTTTAATGTTTTAGATCGGGTAAACCCAATTAAGCACATATGAGCTTTAAATCCTCCTATTAAATGCATCTGAAGAGCTACAATTTGACAGTTATGCCATTATTTAGACCAGGCTTAAATTTTAGTTTGAGTTTCAGTGGTTGTCAAGTCTGATTAAAATGTTATAGTGTTGGTTCATTTCTTTCTGGAGATATTTACAATTCTGTGCAATTCTAACAAGCAATGTAGCAGAAATCAGGCCAAAACTGTGAGGAAAAATACAAATAGTAAGATACTTTACATTCAAAATAAAACAACAATATGTAGGATTTCATGTTTTCCAAAAACCTGACCAGCTTACCTCAGTCATCTGTACAATGATTGGTTTGAGTCGTACATTTAGTTTTCCACTTCTTGTCAAGAAGAGCTTCATCAGTTTCACAAAATCCGATGGAAGCTACGGATGGGCTAATCGATACTGGAGTCTATACTTTGATACCAGCCAATCAAATATTGGATTTGATACTTTTTTGAATGTGGAGATACCACTGCTGCTTTTGTTATTTTTCATGGCTTGATGACTGTAGACTCCCAACAAACAAAACAAAATGACTTTGTAATTATCACAAACAGCTTTCATTATGTAATAAATTGATTCCAACTTTGATCTTATCTGCTGATGAAGCCAAATAGATCACAAGATATGGAAACTGAACATCCAACCATTGTGTTGGTTCATTTAACCAGGTGTCAGCAGACAAACATACAGACATTTGTTCAGTCCTACTGCCACTGGCTTCACCTCATATGTTTTTCTAACCTTAACACTGAGGGGATCAACATAACTGGATGACATTAATGATCATGTTCTATCAAAAACCCATGGAGAAAGCTTCCCACTATGAGGATAAGTTGCACACTTCCAAATGGACGCTGGTATGATGCAGGGTTAGTTTTCACCGGCAAGATGGAGACTACCCGGTTGTGACATAGGTTCGCATCCACCCATATTTCATTCTTTTGTACAGTAGATGTCTCTTTAGAGGAAATGAAGCCTCAAGAAGCTTTGCCCTTGAATGAACCACGTTGATAAAAGCTTCAATGCTCCACAAGACTCCACCTGCTCATCACGAAAAACAGACAAATCTTTCGATTAACTTGCTCCAGAATTCCAACTAATTTTGAAACAGCAGAAGGTCTTAGAGTTTTGCGTATCACTTTTTCTTCTATGTTTTATGAAGGGTTGCAGGCAGTGTTGTTTTTTTCAACGATGACGAAGACAAAATTGTTTCGTTGGAGGTCTGCTTTTATTCTGATAATTTTTTAAAAAGTTGCACATCTGTTTTATAAGTAAAATGACATTTGAAATAAATCTGTGATGTTTGCCTGAAAAGAGGATTAGAGCCTGCAGGTGAATGGAACCTCACCAGCTGAATCTCCTGGGACACTGTGATTGGAGATGTGGGAGGTAGAGAGTGCAGTGTGCCAAAGACAGAGGGCTGTGATAGCATTTTAATGTTTCCTAAAGGCACGATCTGTGATGAAACTAAAATAAAAAGGTAGACTGACTAACACAAACCCCAGAATAGCTTGAAATAATACAGAAATAACTTGGTTTTACAGTAAGATTTCACATCCAGGAGATGACACCACTCATCACACAAATACTCCTGCATGTGAACTCATCACCCTCTCATTCTGCATCATTAAAAAACATTCTAAGAATGAATAAACCCAAAACAGGCTCTCACCAGAACTAGTAGCCTTTATTACTGTGTTATTATTTTCGGTACCCAAACTGAACAAGCTGCAAGAGAAACCTTCAGCCAAAAGGAAGGAAGAACAAAAGTGCAGTCTGAATCTTTAAAAAAAGAAAAGAAAAAAAAAAGAAAGTTTCCTGCTTCCCCTCACTTAAATGGGTCACATCTGACAGTAGGAACAAGTGAACTAAATGCATTTAATATTGTCTTCTGTGTTGCCCACATTTTTGGTAAGAACACTAAAAATAATCTAAAATCTTTCTGATGTTTGAAAAAGAAAGTACAGAAAATGTGTTTGCATTACTGTTGTCTGCAAAGAAGGTGGTAAAACAAGGACATGATTTTTTATTGGTGATTTAGATGATTATTTACCACATAGTTAAAACGCAATGCATTAATGTGCATGGAGTTTAAACAGTATCACATCTTTTATACCAGGTCATCACATGGGTCACACAAACTGTGTTGAACAATGGTAACATTATTGTCAAATAAAATATCCACCATAAGAAATGAATCAATAAAAAGCCTCTAACGTTCTTTCTTTTGTGTGTGTTTTTTTTTTTTTTGCACATAACTTAACCATGAATAAAGCCTATGATGGGGGTGGTGTGACTTCTTTACCTAAGTAACTTCGCTTCTCCATCCAACATTCATCACACATCAAGGTCGCTCTTAGTCATAGACCTGACATGCTTTGTTTAATTCACTGGAACAAAGAATTCAAGTTGGAGCTCTTTATTAGAAAAAGACAAAGAAAAGCTCCAAATGGACTGAATGCATATGAAGGTTTCTTTGAAAAATGTTTCTCTTTAAATTAAAAAAGGAATTTTTTCTAACTCGTATGTCTTACTTTATTTAGATACTTGATTTGATGAATTGTGTGGGCTTTAAGCACTATGTTCAACAAACCAATCAAAAATCATAATTCGTGAATACTAGTTCAACTAGTAATGTTACATTCATTAAGAAGGCTTCTTAATGAATTATTGTATTTGTGACATGATTTACTTGTAGTGATACTTTTCATAATGTCATAGTTGAAATTTACCTGCAATCAGACCACAAGAATAAATGTTGAACATGTGTTTCTTTGGAGCTTTTTGCACTGCATTCTAAAATCCTAGACAAACACGAAGATAATTCTCCTTTATTAAAGTGATAAAAAAATTCCATGACATCCTCAACACTAATTTCTTCTATATCCACATACGTGCTAATTCTATTCTAAGCTACATAGCTGTATCACCCACAGGTAGCAGTTGTAGATTTCACAGAAAGTAATGCAAAGAATGTTCTTTATTTCTAGATAATCCTTCTTACGGCACATTAGGAATGTGATAAAAACCAGATTTGAAATAGCTTGAGCATATGCTGCTTGAATTTCAGTCTGAGTGAAAATGTTCATCAAACCTGTGTTGTGCCAAACCAAGCTGATGTTTAATAAATGAGGAAACTCTCGTGAGGCTGTTGTATATTTGTGTGTGAGTGTACCACAGTGTGCATTTCTATTGTGGTTTTTAGCATCACTCCAGTATAAAGAGAATTTATGCATTTGCCTGATTCTCTTAAGGCTGGTTAAAGGAACTGGAATTTCTACATATACCAGACATCTTTGTAAATCTACAGGAAAAACCTTTCTGAGATTGAGCTGGCCTAATTTTCAAGTTAAAAAAAGACAAAACAGGAGCAAGCTTCCAAACTGAGCTGTAGCCTGATGGTCACTATGTTAGCTTATCGGACTTGCATGTGTGAAACTGATTTAATCTGGAGTAGAAAGAGGAGGAAAATGAAATGCTTGTTAGGCTGATGGAAAGTGAGCTCACTCCACCATGGCAGTAATTAAAAGCCAGGGAGTCATGTAGACTGGCAGATACTGTCCATATATTTGCAGGTACCCAGAGTGTCGCCGTCACCGTGTTAACAACGGAGTTCCAAGGCTAATTAAAAGAACCACTTTCTTCTGGTTGACTGTGCCAGTTTCCAACAAGAGGACGTATAATTGAAGTGACACCTGTTCAATCCCATTTGCAGGCCCTTTACGGCGTATTGCTGGACTACAATACAGAGGTTCAGCAGTGCCAGAGAGCACATAGTGCAGTGTTCAGTGACATCTTGGGAATTCAGCCATGTGGAATAATGGCAGAGGTGCTGCGAGCAGATAAAGTCTCCAAATAGCCCGAACAAAATCTCCTTTCTTCACCAAGAAACTGCTCAATCCATGTTTGTGTAAAACACATTCACAGAAAAGTTGTTAGATTTTCAACAATGTAATAAAAAACTTCAATCTGTATTATTTTGATTTATTTGAAATTTTAATAGACACAATTTCAAAGAAATGATTTTGAGCAGTGGTATTTTAAAAAAAAATACCATAATTGAAATTGTGAACACATTTTAAAAAAGGGGGGGAAAAAGTGACTTTTTTCATCCTTCCTTTAAATCATTCATGCATTCATTTTCTGTACCACTTAATCCAATGGGGGGTTAGGGAAGCTATTTACAGCCTGGATGGTCTTCATCATCTTTGGCACATAGAACCTGACACCATATTTTCCTTAAAGTAGCTAAATTGTGGACTCATTGGACCACAGAATAAATTATCCACTGTCTTTTTGTCCAAATCCTTCTCAGAGAGGTGTGTCATGCAAAGCTAATATCTGGCTTCCTTCTTCAGGTTACATTTCTGGATGCTCAATTCGAGTTGAGTGAGTATGATTTTCTAAAGTCAGCATGAACACGTGTATATACAGATCATGGTTTCCCATGTAGTGCTGCATGAGAGCTTGAAGGTCAAACAAATCCAACAGTGATTTCCAACCTTGACTTATATGCCCCAAAAATTCCTCAAATTTCCTGAATATTTTAATAATATTTGCATTACAGATGTTAAAGGTTTTTTTTGCAATTTTCCATTGTGATTTTTTTTCATACTTGATATTGATATTTTCCTCATAAAGTTTTGTAAAAACTAGTGAGCCACAATGTGTCTTTACTTGAAAAGACAAAGCTTTTGGTAGATTTCTGTCTTTCTTTGTCTCTGTTTTCCCAAGGTGTTATTGCCATCAAATTAGAATTTTTTTGTTTTTTCTTTATTTATTGAAGTTGGTCAGTTCAAATGAATGACCCATTTAAAGGTTTATGTGTTCATTGCATTTTAGAAAATTTCTCACCTTTCCTGAAAAGGATTTTTGTTTTATGCTCAAAATATAAGCTTGCACTGATTGTTTGTTTTTTTATCACAAGCAGTTTATTGTATATATTTCATATACTCCTTATCATTACCATAGTCCTTATTACCCAAAGCAGATTTTCTTCTAGAAGACTTTTTCTAGTGTGCAAAAAATGTCAGGTTGATGCTGAAAATACCCTTTCCTTGTGGTGGTGGTTCTCATGTTGTACCAGGGATTGTTTGATGTTAGTAAAGGAAGCTGTAACTCCTGCTGTGCTGTCATTTCTCACCGGTCCCCAGTGTATAATACACCACTGTACTGTGTGCAGATTCAGTGACCCAGTCTGATAAAGAGGGGCCCAGTGGGACCCTCTGCCCTACTCGCTTCACAACAGGTAATTATCACCACCATCATCGAATAAGTGGTGTATTCAAATGTAGTGAATTGAAATGTAGATTAGGTCCTGTGCCTGTCATTATGCCATGCATTTGCACATGTGGATGCATACACACCATTGAGCATGTATGCACATATTTTAGCACACAGTTGTCAAGTAGATGCTGCTGCTAAGAAATGTAGAATTTCAGACACACAAACACTTGAAATTCAATCTGACACCGGCAGATTAGGATGCAGAGGACGTCCTGTGGGGCTTCTTATTAACATATGCCATCACTCCAGGGGGTCAACATTGCTTAGCAAAGCATCGCCAGCACTACAAAAAATTATATAAACACTTTTTCAGCTCCCATTACTTTCTGCTCTGCCAATCTGCTGGTTCTAAGTGCCTCCACTACTCTGCAGGGACACTGATTTAGCAGTTTGTCTGGTAGGGTGATGGAATTTTAACTCTGCAACAACATAGCTCGTTTACACAGTTCTGCTCTTCTAATTGTTACTCTGATCTAGCTGTAAAGCCTTGGATTTTACATTTTATGTCAAATGAAGTAGCATAAAATTCAGTAGGAGGTTTAATAAAAGTGGAAGCTCACCAAAAAAATGATAAGATTCACAATGAGTGATGAAGTCAAAAATAGGAAGGTTGAAGATGAAACTTTATTTAATGCTTTTTTTAAAATTGTGGAATTTGGATGACTGACAAAGCCACCTGTGGAATAGGACCCCAGGAAAAAGAAGCACACAGGCACGTACCTGATAGACAGAGACGTGAGTGCAAGTTAAATATTCATTTCAGTACAAAAGTTTAAATATCAAAAATGAACCAGAAGCACTCAGATAGTGCCGACCTCTGCCAGACCATAGGGTCAGTCACCTGAGAAAAACCCCAAAAGGCCAAACAGCCCACCCAGTACCCCCTATATTTGGAACCTTCTGCATTATTAGATCCACAATATCCATGATCTGGGTCAAACAATACTAATTACTAAACTAATTACTATTCAAGTTAAAAGGCTAAAAGCTAAATAATTCTAAACAAAATGACACTAGCCGGCAGGGCCGTACTAGGACAAAAAGTCAGGCCAGGAGTCATACACTCACCGAGGCCACCACAACTCATATAGGCTACTACACACATGCACGCACACGCAGGCAAAGTTATCACCACAGCTCATTATTCCATGTACAACAAAACTGACACAAAACTATCAGCCACCAGTCCAGTTCTTTTCTCTCCTCTACCCGCAACAAAAAGGCTCAATACAATAGTCACAACATGACTCCTATATTATGAAGGGCTCCCAAACGTTTTCAGACAGCAACCCTCCTGTGGAAATATGTTTGGTCCAGCAGGACCAACCAAATATTTTATGCAGTAAAATAAATCAATGTTATTATTATGTAAAAAGAAAGTCAACCACAAACACACACTCCATATGGAGTAGTGAACAAAAACTTCAACATCAACATTTAGCCAACAAGCATTTAAAAGCTGCAGTCACATAATTTACAGCCAAATAAGCACACTTAGAAACTGTTTAAGTCAAAACATTCCCTCATCTGCATTTAACCTAGGCTAAAACAAAATGTTCCTCAGTTTTGCAACTATTTCAAAGTTCGACAAGGACAGTTGTGTACAACTTATGTGTACAAACCTTGTACATCCAAGGTTTGAATATTCAGTAGCTTTTCTGTGTGGGAAGATGAGGGATATAACAGGCTACTGCAACAAACCACAGAAACATTTACAATAGAGGGAATAAGTTTTTATTTCCACAGCAAGTAGTGTCAGGGTCATTATTACAGGTAAACAAAAAGAGCAAAGGAGAATCTCAACTAGTGACCATCATGTTATGTTGGGGCCACCGGGGAGACTTCTCCCTGCAGCCTCAGCACAGCAAAACATATTACTTCAGACTGTTTTGTGATAATTCCCTGAAATGGACTTTTAAAGAAGCAGGTGTGCAGATTACAGGGCCTACACGGAGAAGTACCCAGGTGTGCCACCACTTTCACCTCATTTCACCGCAAACCTCACTGCAAACTTAAACGTGGAGCCGTTGCGTACCCACTGCATCAAACTATCCGCAAAAGTGGGGATTTCCAACCATGAGTGTCTAGTCTGTCAACCTAATGGCTCCCAGTTGTCTAAGGGCTGGGATATACTTGCTGTGCATGCAAGCGTGCGCGTCAATGTTCTGCATCATCTGTATACATACTTGCTGTGCAACAACAGCAGTACGACCCAGCCAAAACGATTGTTATTCGGAGGTCACCACTAGGGGTAGTGCACAGCACTTGGACTCTAAAATAGTGAAAAGGCCAATCTGCTGGTCACATTGTATTTTCGGGGCATTTCAGTAAACAGTTTATCAATCTGTTCCCAACTGTTAAGGCATGAGTGTTTGTCATTGTGCAACGGGGAAGAAAAATAATAAAGATGCTGCTAGTTGCGGACTAGGTCCGAGACGCGCTTTTTTCAAAACTGTTTGCATAAGCACCTCTAGAGTTCAAGTCAATATTACAACTCGCGTACCCAACACGTTACCTCGTGCCAATGCGAGCAGGCTCGCGTTATGCTAAACGTATGCTAGGAATGTGTGGCAGCCATGATACATACACAGATGTGTTGCTAACAGCAATTATATCCCAACCTTAAAGAAAGCACAAGTTAAAACAACGACAGAAGGCAATAAATCCAAATTGATCAACTTATACAGTAAACTTTAAATAAGAAAAGGGAAAGAAAAGAAAAGCAAACAACTAATTTCTAAAGATAGGCTAAAGACAGATATAACTAATAAGTAAGCCAAAATGGTGAACAAAACTAAAACAAAACAAAAACTAAAGTGGGCAAAAACAGCAGACGGGACAAGCCAGCATCAGATGGTAGTGATGTTATGCTTAAGCCCATCTGCTCGACTCCAGCTTGATCTTATGAGCCAGAAGTTTCACCAGCATCATTTCAATTCGTTGCTTCAGCATACCAAGTCACATGACCACACCTACCGAGGATTGGTAACGTCATTTATGCGTGTCAAGCTGCTCCTGGGAATTTCGAAGGGCCTGAGCTTGTCAATCTGTCAATGGATCCTATCGCATTGTAAACCAAAGGTTTTAGAGAGGAGATTTTGCTTGAAATCATTCACCATTTCAGTTTGAAAACCGATTGAAGGAAAGCATCACATTAGAATGATCTTGGATTAGCTTTTGGGAATCAAACATCTGCACGAGATGCCTTTGCCAGGGTAACCCCTGAACTGAGTATAAGAATATAGTGGGCGGTGCTTTCAACATCACAGGTAGGTTATGTGTTATTTTCTTTAGATTGTTGTATATTATATAGCTTTACTAAAAGCATACTTTAAAAGTTAATCATATCAACTTTTTCAGGAAGCATCAGAAATGGCCATGACATCCTGTGGGACCGTGGGTTTGCATTAGCCTCTAATCACCATCAGCATCAATTTATAATGCCTTTAAAGTTGCTTAATTGTCATGTAATTCTTGTGTTTCTTTCAGGTTCAACCAAGAGATGTAGTGTGCCAGAAGAGCATCAGACTGAAGCCAAAAATCATCAAAGAGATATTAAAAAAAAAAAAAAATCTATAACATTTTGTCGCACAAGCATTTGTGTCAAATTTTCATTTTAATAAAACTTCATGAATACAGTAACACAATCACTGTCCCAGTTGCATAAGCACAGTTCTTCTCCTGCTTTTCCCATTTAAAAACACTGAGTTTGACACTTCAACACTGATTTAAACACCAGCTGATGAAAACAGAAACACAGGGTTTTGTTATCAAACCATCCCTAGCAGGTGGGACACCATGATAGGCAAAGCAGACGACAATCCAGGAGTCCAAAAAGACAGCCATTACCAACAGCAAGTCGAGGAAGAAGCCGAGGGGGAGGGAGGTAAGCAAGTGCTTTATATACCCCTGTTCTAATTAATGGGATCTTGAGAAATATTCAAAAGCTTGTGTGTGTTCACCACTACAGACAAAAGACTTGTAGCTTGCTGCTCTGCGAGTTTATGTTGTCTCCTTTTGACACTCAGCACCATTTGCTATGCTATGCATTGGTGGGATCTCTACCTACTGTAAATATCTTTCATATAGTTGCCTAAATATATCCACTGTTTAGTAATGGGCCATAAGAGTTCATGTCAATCACTTTTTTAATCACTGTAAATTGCAAAAAGGATTTTTGCTGAAGGCTCTCAGTGCAGCTGCAGCACTGAAGCAATAGAAATACAGAAAATACAGACCTGCTTATGGTCTTACAATCATGATTAGAAAGTAAATGTTTGATTAAATGATTTCAGACTTAGGATTTTTTTATTGTTTTTATTTTAGATTCACTGTTATTTCTGAATTATTACATCTTGCTTTTAAACCAAATTAAAACATTTTGTTTATTCTAAAGCAACAGATATGTATCTTTTTCTGAAAAGTTTATTCTATTGCTTATAAAAGTGTCAGCTAGGTCAAGAACTGTTGTTGATGTTGTGTTGAGGCTGTGAATGTGCATAGAATAGAAATCAGCCTCACTAAACCTTACTTTTATCTGGCTTTCTTTTTGCAAACATGCCTAATTTGGATTCTTTGCCTCTGTGTTCATTGAGGTGTGCACTGCCTGTTTTAAGTGTATTGAAGGGGTCCTCTCCATCGAAAAATTGAAAGAAGAGACTACAAATTGATTTACCAGATACATTCTAAGTTGTAATTTGCATCCATGTCTGCCGAGACTCTCATTAAATATACAGTGGAGACTTTTATAATGTCCCAAGAGGTATCAAGAGTTTTTAGATTTGGTAAACTGATTGTAAACACAAAGCTGTTTCCATGACTCTACACAATGCATGAATGATTAATGCAGCTGCAAAGAAACCATAAATTCTAACGTGGGTGCCTCATATTATCTTAAGCTCAGTAGAGCAGACAATCTATAGAATCCCTACCTTGTTAACAAACCTCAAGATTATCATTGCTTTCAATTTGAATATAACTGATTATAGTGAATGGCGAGCATTTATATAGCTTTTTTAGTTTTGTTGGCCTTTCAAATCACTTATATAGTACATTCATATACACACTAATATATAGCACTTATAGACTACATAGTGCTTTTTCTCTACCATACACTCATAGCCTATAACAATGAATGCATTGGAGGTAAAGATGCAAAGAGGAGATCAGTATCCTGTCTGCCAAAGGTCATTTGATATGTGCAGTGGGGAAGCCAGAGATCAAACCATTGATCTCAACTCAACTCAGCTCAACTTTATTTATAAAGCGCTTTAAAACAACCTCAGCTGACACAAAGTGCTGTACAAAATTAACACAGAAATAAAACAATTAACACTGAAAATAAATAAAGAATAATGAAAATAAATGCTTTATTGTTTTTAGAAATTTAAACAATAAAACAATTTAAAAAAGAATAAACACAAAAACTACTTAAAACAAATAAAACCAATAATCAAACAAACCATAAAACACCAAAACAGAAGCAGAGTCTCATGCCGGGTTGAAAG
>JBBBVU010000009.1:25403700-25420453 GCA_037177055.1 Atherinosoma microstoma | reverse complement strand
ATGAGTAAATAACACACTAACATGGTTAAAAGCTCATAAAAGTCCATTTTTCATGATATAGCTCCTTTAAAATGAAATGATTATTGAACACATATCATAAAATCGTTAAATGAAATGTACAAGTTTGTTATGCAATATTTGTACTTTATATTCTTAACTCCAGGATTATTAGAATAAAAACTCAGTACTCTGTGGGATTCATTCACAAGGCTATAAAATTCCCCCAAAAATACATATATCTACAGATACGTAAAAAATGTAAGATTAGATTTTTTAAAAATAATTACGTATTGAGAACAACCACTTTTTAGCAAATGCAAGTCAAAGCAAACAAACTGTGAGACTGAAAGTGATGAAAGTGTATTTCTTTTTTTTATATATACCCTCAAAACAAAACAGAGAAAAAACAACAAAAAAAACAACATAACAAACATACGCAAATTTCTAAAAAGTATCTGCTATTTGATGTTTACTTTCTAAAATATTAGAATTACAGACTAATGAAACTGAGAAAAAAAAATGTTTTGTAGTAGGAAAGTAGCAAATGATAATGATGATTAATTCAAAGTGGCTGAATGTGGGAATGTTGTTTTTATGCATATCAAAGTCTTGCCTAACACATACAGCTAATGAGCAAATAACTTCCCTTGGAAGATTCTTGTGGAAGATTTAAAAGAAAACTCATAAATGGCGGGGGCTACACAGCATTCTCCTCAAGCAAAGAAGATCGCTAGACAGAAATCCCCCATGGCCAAGAAGAACTCATTAGGAAACACAGAATCGATAGCTGGATTGTTAGTTGGAAACAACAGAGTGTAGTGGACCAGACCAGTCCACTGGCTTACTTTGGATCATCACTTTAAGTCTGTTTTGATTTCTGGTTCTGGCACCTTTCCCCACCATCATGCACACACAGAGCCCCCTCCCTCCCTCCCCACCACCACCACCACCATCTTCATCAACCTTTGCCCATCCATCCGCTTGACGAACCAGCTCTGCGGTCTCTTGTTACAGTATCTGAGCACCAGAGAGAAAAGCATCCATGTACAGAGGACGTTTTCATCCACGTTCCCCCCTGCCAATTCTCGCTGCCTTGAGACATCTTTAATAAAAATCCAGAACGCCTTCAATATGAAAACACGGTGCGTGGTGAACTGTATACACAGAAGAAGTTTCAATCAGGGAAAAAATGTATCTGAATGCCACTGTGGTGAAGGTTTCTGTATTTTGAATGTCTGCCTTTTTCCCCTGAAAAACTCTGAACTACTCTTTTTGAAGATTCTGGACTAGCAGGACGAATGAAGTAATGAAAAGCTTATGTAGCTAATACATTACAGCCAAAACCAACAAATAGAAAAGATGGATAAACATGACATTCGTCATTTCATTTTCCACCTGCGATCTCTTGCAACTTCACCTGCAGTGGCTTCATATTTACCAGCTACTGCAGCCCCAGGCTTACATGCCATTTCTACTCAAGACAGCTCATCAGGATGAGTGGCAAGTGTTGGGAGGTGAACTTTGCAGGCTGATGGGGAGCGGAGCAGAACAAAAATGTTTCATACTTATAGGTTAAAAGTTGCGTGTCGCTCCTTTTTTAGATAGATTTCAAAGGTGTTTATGGTTTAAAATCCTGAACAGGTGCCAGAATCTGTTTCTCTCCTGTGAACAACAGGTTTGCTTTTCTCACTAAATGACAAAATGTGTGTGTTACCACTGATCAAATGGAAGGCAGCTCCCACATTTTCACCTGCTGGGGGTCAGATTGCTTCAAGTTTCATCATGTATTGCCGTTCACCTTGACTGAGTCTCTTATGGGACTCGGGAGAAATGGCGGTGTTCTGCAGTTAATCATCTGTTGCGAGTGCAGGGCCTGTCCATCATTCATGTCCCTGTTTCATGTAACGACTCTCTGCCTGTCTGTCTCTTCATCTGCTGTATCAGTTTTGTTTGCCGCTCCAACGTTTGCTCAGAAAAGTCTGCTTTCCTCTCGACAGAAATAGGCTGTACTTGTTTGGCAAGAAGGAGTGCAGGTAAGAAGAAGGAGGAGACATGAAAGGATATCAAGAAGATGAGAGGAGAGCAAAGGGGAGGAAATGTGAGAGCAACATGAATAGAAAGTAGATAGAGTAGGAGTATGTTGTGGCTTCTGTTGCTGCTAATTACCTTGCATGCCTCATTAAGTATAAAACTCACAAGGAAACGTTGGAGCGTTAGTGGGAGGACTTCAGCATTGGAAGAAGGAGTGTAAACCATTCCGGGTCCTGTTCTCAGGTATGAGTAAGAAATGGCAGCATCCCTCTTTGACTTCACGCTCTCATTTGAGTCACAACCATTTGACTAGCTCCTGGCCTAGCCCTTTCTTCTAGGTCCTTTAGAACTTCAGTCCATTAAGCCTGCATGTCAGTTACAGGGTTAAAAGCTCACATTAGTGACCCATGCCAATCACTAAGCTGTAAACCATAGATATGTACTGAATATATTTACTTCCAATGCACATCGTTACACTTCACTATCGTATGCAAATGTGAGACTATCACTTCCAGTCCACACGGTACATTTTACAGCAGTCAGATTGCTTGAACATGATGGCTGAGTAGCTCAACAATCAAGCAAACATCATGATATAACAACCCATCCTGAGCAAAGAGCACAACAAAGAAGACTTGTTTCCACATGGCTATCACCCAATTGTCATTTAAATGATGTAACACACATGTAGTGGGTCATACACCTTTTAACAAATTATTCATGAAAGTGGTGACACGCCTGTGAAGCCAGCCTTTTTCCTGTTCTTGTCACTAATCCAAGAGAAAAAGAAAAAACCTATGTCTTATGACAAAACTCTCCATCCCAGTGGCAAAGCCTGGCCGAAAGCCAAACTGGGATTAAGGAAGCACAGAAATCAATGTCCAATAATGTAACAGTACATTGTGTTAATGTAACTCTTGATTGATCAAATGAGATAACTTGTGGTTTAACAGTGCTCTTTCTGAGCTGCTGATAAAAGTAATACAAATTGGGATCATGGCATGCTGTATTTTACATGTCTAATGTGAAAAATAAAGCAATCAAGCTGTTACATTCCTACAACTGTTTTGGTCAAATTAGAGTTTTATAAATGTGCACAGGAGTTGGTTTCTGATAGAATTATATGCACTGTTTGCAAATTGTATTCTGGACAAAGTTACAATTCATACAGCTGCTTTCAAACCAGTGTTTCTATTTAAGCTAAGCCTGAACAAGCTGGATCGAACACAAAGGTGACCAGCAAATCCCAATGTGTCCCTGTTGTCACTGACAAAAGGCATTGGCTACCTTTTTTTAAACATTTCCCCAGGGTTTTGACAGGCTGAAAGGTCAAACATTTCCACTACTGCGTAAGCCAAGTTTTATTGCAATAGATATAGCACTCCTTTATAGACTAAACCAACAAAGCCAATGTGTTTATTTGGAGCTTGAGTGGTAAAATGATTATTGTTGTTGATTTTAAGACATATTTTGAAGCTCCATTCAAGGCTCTTCAAGCAGAAGAATTATCCTGCTGGCCCTTAAGTGCTACTGTCAATTAAATGCACTTTGATGGTCAAAATCCCTTAGCAGTCAGACATCAGCCACAGGGCTGCATCATATTTTTGGCACGATAAATTACACGCCATATGCAGGGCAACTAAATGACATTTAATAAAGCCATAGTCCAGTTCTAACATTTGAATACTTAAATGATACCTACTTGTGATTTATTTCATTCCAGGTTTGTCCCTGAACATTTCATGTTAAAGTGTGAGAGAAGGCAGAGAGAAAACACCCAGCTAGTTCATTTCAATTCATTTCAGGGCATTTCTTCAGAAAATGGTGATTTGAGGTAACTGTAATACTTTTCTTCACCGATCTCCTACAATTATGATTCACAGGATTGCTGTCGAACTCTGGCTGGATCAGTGACTCCTGACACTGAGGCTGAGATGAGTCTGCAGGTGAGCAAATGGAGATTCAGAAGCAGACAAGAATAGGTAATGGAACAATATAAGCCAATATCTGGGGATCTTTGTTGAGTGTCAACTGTTAAATGATTTTAACTAACAATAAACTGTAATAAAAAACACTTCAGTACAATTTAAGTTATGTTTGTTTTTCATGAGCAGCTTTCTGACACAATTTAAAAAGAATAGGAGAATCAAAATTTCACAGAGGGAAAGCCAGGTATTTGCTGAAAGCCTGTGGCACTGGATGGCATTACAGAGAACAAAGGTTTTATTTTCCTACTTACTGTTTCAGCCGTGGCATTTTTACGACTTGGCCCAGAGGGTTCACATCTCTCCACATACCTCGGCGATAACGTGAAATGAAACTCAGAACACTCCTCTGCTGCTACACATAAATTTTGCCACACTCATTTTGAAGTTCTTGCTTTAACATGTTTCACTCATTTATTGTTTTATATATTCAAGGAATCTTTTACTTTTGATTCCAAATACAATCATATATAAAAATAAAAATTATTTGGTTTTGCAGGTGAAGGTGGTGGTTTTTAATGTAGAATGCGTGTTTGTTTGTTTTATGTAGTTGACAAATCAGCCAAATGTACTATATTTCAAACTGAATGAACCACTTAACTCTTCACATAAAGGAAATAATCATATTAGATTGTTGCTGTAAAGGCATCAGTTATTTAAATGGTGGTTGGAAATATGGAGGCACTACTTTGAATTGATTGATGGTTTGAATATACCAAGAGCTGCAATGAGACTTTTAGGATCTTATTTTTACTAAAGCTTAATTCATGCAGACTATATTTCTCCTATGAAAAAACATCATGAATAAAATGCTGATTATCATGATTGACTGTGATATTAATGACAAACCCAATTAGTCCACTTTGTGCCAAAAGATACATAACAATATGGTTCCATCTACACCTGTCCTGGGTCACGGGATGTGTCTCTTCCCATGTTATGTTCATCTCCTTCGGTTCATTACTAACGGTATGTCTCCAAGTTGATTTGGGCTGGCATTGTTTGCACTTCCCACTGCAGAAATGTTGCTGAGCAACTGACAGGTTAAGGTTTATCTACAGTGATTTTAATTAGGACGGATGATCAAACATATTGAAAATATCTGTAAAGTCTTCACTTTCATCATTGTCATATTTGTTGTCTGCCAGAATATCTTCTATGATCTTGCTGTAAAATATTCACCTTAAATAACAGTATTAAACTTTAATCACCTGAGCAAGGCTACCAGAGAGAGGTTGGAGTCTGATCCAATCCAAACAGTCAAGTGCACTGTGACTTGAGACACAACATGTTTATTGACATTTGACTGCAGCCAAGATTGTTCCCAACCTTAACCAAAGAGCATTTATTACCTTGAGCAAAACAGATGAAACTAAGGACGCTAACCTTAGACTCTGGTTGAAGGTTACATTTTGTACTTCAGGAGCATAAGAGAGGGGCAGTGATCAGAAAAAGAGAGATAAAAAAGAAATTGCAGCCAGTTGTAGATCAAAGTTTGTCAAGTAAAAAACGTGACCTAATAATGTGTTGCTAAGATGAGAAGGCATTAACTTCATTATGTGCATAAAACTTATTTTAATGTTTTAAAAAGTCAATTAGTCACAAGGAAAAGCTTGTGTTGATAAGTAAGTCAAAGAAGAGCTGAAGATAACCTCTAAAAATAGAGCTTTTCATCACTTAAATATTTTATCTGAGTGGTTGTCAGGCCAAGTGTAAGACTATGAGTTCCCCAGACCTCTGTTGCACTTGAACGTGGTGGGAAATGTCAGATGATGTACGAAAAAAAAAACCTTCTAAAGGGTGTGAATTAGTGACACCGAAAAACCGAACAAGAGAATGATTAAAAAAAGAAAGCAAGAAGAAAGGAAATAAATCTTTATTGAGGTTATCAAAAGAAAAAAGCAATTCAGTCAGACAGAGGACAGCACGGCATGGACGAGCGAGGATTGGAGGCTGAGAAGCACTTCAAAGGATCATTTGTAAGTGATTCCCTGACTTCTCTCCTGCAAACAACTTATAATGTACCAATTTCTGTAAGCCCCCACTCAGTCAATCTGACTCCGCATAGATTTAGTTGCAAACAAGCTGCGAATGATTTCCAAATGACAGTTTATGCGAATCAAGTACTTCAAAGCAGCTCAGTTTGACAAACATGACAGCAAGCTGTCAAGGAAGCATATTTTCTTCTCTTTAAACATTTATTGATAAGAGATGGTTTCCACCATATGCCTCTTTGGAAGCCTTTTGGCTATAGCACATAATTTTAATCAGCAGCCTGATTAGTACGACCTTGGATACCATCTTCATTCCACAGGGTAACTGACTGCAGCTGAAGACTCGTGTTAAGTTTCGTCAACGTTCCTCCGAGAAAGTCTAGAATATGTTAATTAACTCATTGATTGAGGTGGGCGGTTCATTTTAAAAGCAGAAGTCGAGGTGTGGGAAGAGGAAAAAAAAAATCATAAAAAATACCGCCGTGCATATCAATAGCCGACATCAGTAGCTTCTGCAAACCATACTCCTGCACTCCAAGGACAGATTTACAGTTTTTTTCCCCATCGAGGCCAAACATGCAAAACAGATCAACCAAGAGTGGTTTTTTTTTCTTCAACAATGTTTCTGCATTAATGATTACAATTACTGCATACTGTACATGATACTTACAAGCAGGTGAATCATTACAGGGAGTTTTGCTTTTGAATGCAGCCGTGAAACTGGGCTGAATCTTTATATTATGTGCTTACTGCTTGCTTGTGCCTATCGTCGAGGAGTTTGAGTATTAAACATCTGACCTTTGAGTGAAAGGCCTTGGCATTCGCTTCAATTGTTTTGGGAATGTCATGAATGTACAAAGCATGCCACCTCTTACTTTATTTTTACCAACATGGTGCATTTCTTCTTTCAATTTCTGCTACATTTTTATTGCCATCCCTGGAGCGGCGTGTGGCATTGGAGATGAGCTTTTGAGTCAATCACAAAGGTAATTGAAAACTGGAGAAAATAAGTCTTTTCCATTTGATTCTGAAGGCTTTTGATGCTTGCTGCACAATCAAATCTTCTGGGAAGAGGAGCTGCAAAAGTATGCTGTATTTTGCACCATATCTAATGTGTAGGGAAAATCACCAAAAGTATCTTTGAGGGATTTTGACAAGGCTTACTTGACTTGTATGATTCACTGTATAAAAATGTGCAAAGTAGAAAAAATTCCCATCTGCTGCCAAAGACTTGTTTTGCAACTATAGTCACACTGAGTTCTGCTTTTTTTTGTGGAAGATGTTGTTCCTTATCACAATTTTTTGATTAAACAACATATAATGAAGAATTAAATTGCCTATGTTATCTATATTGAACATCTGAGAAGTACAGTACAATATATGACTGACAACAATGTCAGCCCTCTATTTGCTGAGTATTTTATGTATGAATCAGGCTCCATTAAAATAATTATTCCTTCCTGCTGATGCGAACAGGTAAGTACTGTGGGAAATGGCAGGAACAAAAAGGAACAACAGTGTAATGGTGAAAGGGGAAATAAATGAAGTCACAAATATCTTTGTAAATACTTGCCATTCTTAGTGCCAGGAAACAAATCAAAAGTTTGGGAAAATACGTGTATTCTGTCTAGTTCATTCTTAGTCATCACATGAAGTGCAAAAAGTGAGAATGAAAGAAAAAAGTCTCAAGCCTGCAGCTTATTCTTCTTGTCTAATTCAAGAAGAGAAGGGGGAGAATAGCCACACAAGATTTTACAGCCCACATACCTCGTTATCATTACTGTGTTATATAAAATTTTTGTAAGTTTGCTCAACGTTGCTATGTGTAGGCGATAATAGAGTATAAAAACAAGGGAGTTTAATTACACCCACTCTCAAGGGATTTCATTATTATGTATTGTACTCCAATATATGATTTGGAATATATGACCAGGTGAGAAATGGATTAATACTTGTGAGGAATTCCTCCAAGCAGAGTCATCTGTCCATCACTGCATCGGCAACTCACAGCAAGGACATTGAAGCAGAAGACAAACATGCAGTTTGAATTTATGAGGGTAAAAATAAAAAGTGATAAAGTGATTTATTAACGTCTCATATAGACTCGTTACAGAATATAATTTTTTTTTTAACTATATTCCAGAAGTTCACTTTTAGCTTCTGACTGTGTATCTTTTAGCTACATTGTGTTGTAGTTCTGTATTTATAGCATGATTTATTGCTCCTTTCTTCCTTTACAGTCTTATTTTCTTCCACTAACAACATTTAATTAACAGTTGTAAGCGGGAAGCATTATTACTTTCTTTTCAGGAAACAAAATAACTCTTGAACACAGATGAGTTGCTCTTTGAAACCGATTAATAGAAATGAATGAAAGGTCATGTCTTTGCTTGTGTTATGATGCCTGCGTAGACTATTTCTGTTTAGACTGAGCATCGCTGATATCCTGTGAGAAGCATACAGCTACTGTTCAACATTCAAATGATGCTGCGTGTGAGAATTGACTTTATCATTCCAACCTGATCAATTCGATGCTGCCAGCGCTGTCAGAGTATGAAGTGCTGTCAGAATCAAGATCAGTTTTTATTTGAATGCAAAAGTGCTTGTTTGGGTATAAATATGACTCAGTGCAACACAGAAAATTGAGCAGCTGAATTAGTTTTTGGGGGTCTTTTGAACTGAGGTTACAGTGAGTGCATGCTTATGGTGAATTATGTTTACAAGAGGTGTTTGTGAGCCTTTTGTATGCCTGTCAGAAAAGTAACACAATGCAAGATGTGGCTGGAAAGTAGACAAAAATGCCATCATAAAAACAAATGCTTTGAGCTGCAGCTTATTTCTTTAAGCAAAAAACAAAATGTTCTTGAATGCATTAACTATCCTTTTTGTTTAACTATAAATGTTGTGTTCTGCACAGGTTGAATAGAACTACAAGCAAAAATGTCTCTTTTAATGGTAATTAAAAGCTTAAAGCTGTTGATAAGTCAGTGCTTTAAAACACAGAGTTCCCAGGATGCTAATGTGTTTTACAGGGAGGAGAAAGGTATGTTTTTGTATTCAGATTACTTTTTATTAAAGATTTTCTTTTAGCAATGAGGTTGTGTAGTACCCATCTGCCAGATATATAGATATAAGTAGTACTGGATCATAGAGCTACATATACAAATCTCTCATCCACAGTGTTACAGGCAGCTCACTTTGTCTATCTGGGACGAAGCTGCTCTGACAGCAATAACTCAGCAGTGCAGCACCAGCTCCATCTGTTGGAGCAACGGGGGGAAGCCGCCTCATCTCAGAGCACATTTTGTTGTGATGAATGATCGTGGAGAAGGGACTGTGCTCCATTATATACTTGATTAATCACTACAAGGGCTCAGGCATGTAGCATTTTTTCCTGTTGTCACATACTGTAGCTGTCCTGCCATTATTTTTACATGCTTACTGATGTGCGGGCAGTCCCTCCTCTTTTCTTTTGTCCTTGATGTGTTTGTTGAGTGATGGTTAAGTTTTATCCCTGTCACAGATGGAAGTTGTTGTGTATACATTCATTCAGAAAAGGTATAAAATACACATTAATGAACATAAGCACAATGCAGAAACCTAAGAGTTAGCCTAGCAGCTAATATGCATCTGATTGTCCATTGGAAGGTCACAACAATACACAAAACAGCAAGGTATAGATAAGGTAAAGTGCAAACCAGTCAAAGTAAATATTGTATACAAACTGTGCATATTCCAGGATGAAACACAAACATTATTTACCACTCACTCACACAGTAATAAAGCATGCAAAGAAAGATACAGCACATGTAAACATGTCTATATGTGAATATGTCCCACAGATAAGAATAAAACATTAAATATAAAGCAAGGCAGATGTATGCAGCACAAAGCTACACTATGTACATAGCTGTGTGCCGTAGAGCAGTGCTTCCCAACCTATTTTCTTTGAGGACCCCCTTTATGCAAATACTAAAAAGCCACAGACCCCCTGCCCCACTCTGTGCTGAAACCATGCTTGGGGGACAATGTGTGGACATTAATCAGAATGACTCTGAATGTTCAAAGCCTCAGGGACCCCCCTCTTTTATCTAGCTGTGAGAACAGGTTTGGTTGGTTTAAAGCCAGTTTTTGAGCTGGGATGTTCAAGTGGTGCATGTGTTGTGTTGTCTTATTACAGATGGCATCGTGTTCCAGATGTTACTACCCCTTACTGCCAGCACAGATTGTCCAAAAAGTGGTGCGTCTGCGGGGGACTCGCAGTCTCTTGTGGTTGCTTTAGTTGTACTTCCAGTGAATGATTTTAGTTTGTAATATTCCTTCATTGGAGACCACCGATGATATGTATTGAGATGGATTACTCTGCAGTCAAAAGAATCGACTTTTAATTTTGTATGGAAGATTTTAAAAAGTTAAGTGATAATTGATGTAGCTTTCATTAGTTATTGCACATGAATACAGCTCTGGCCCTGATTTCCCAGCCAAGTGGTCTCATAGAGGTGAAAGACTTTAAACAGAGCAGCATATTTCTGGAGTGTGTCCCTGTGTTATAATGCAGCACCTGTCATCTTGAATGGAGGGAAGTAAGTGGAGGATCTGTGCTGCCTGCATTTGATCTTCACTTTATCTGAGTTTAAAGTGCTGCAGAGGAGGTGATCAAGGTCAGACTTTCTATTGCGCTTCAGTTACAAAGAAACCCTTTTGCACAGATGAAATAGGCAGGGCAAGTGTTCCCATGTGCTTTTTAGAGATTTCATATGGAGGTTCAGCTACAACTACAAGTCAGGTTGGTAATCACCTGGGAATGCCCTGCATAAAAGCCACAATTATCTCCAAAAGATCTGTTTTTTCTTTCTTTTTTATGAACATAAGTTGAGCTGCTCACTCATTGTGTGTAGGCCATGTGTGGTTTTCATGCATTTAAATCTTTATTTTCTTTGTTTTTACATAAAGTGAAACAGTATCAGCAGGATTAATGGCTTTGCTCGGTAACTTCAGGCTCAGGTCCGGATTCTTGTTACCATAAACCTGGTTCACTGCTCACCGAGTTGTATCGCCATGGTAATTAATGCTGGAAACCTAACCTGCTTTGGAGTGCAGTTGGCATTCTTCTTCTTTTTTGTTGCCTTTTCTTCCTGCTATGGCTGTAGCAGCTGTTATATTTCAGACTGCTAGAAACATGATAATGATTAGTCATCTGATCTCAACTTTACCCATTTTACATGAATTCATACCGACATGAATAACTTACCAAGTTTAAAGCCAGCATAGTTAAATGCTGGCTTTAAAGATGTCCAGGATATATTGAACCTGCTTTATAAAACAGTCCCCATGTCTCTAAGGGTTTAATAATAATTCACAGTGAGGTTTCTTCTCCCATCATCTTTTATATTTCAATTACTGTTGAAAAGGAAAAGGGCCTCCTGTGCGGTCTGTAGTGAACTCTCACAGCTTGTAAACACTTTTTCATGCCAGCTTATAGAATTTCAGTTCTTGTTTTGGGGATTTTCACACATTCTTTCTCAAAAGGCTACATCTGTGAGATTCTTAGGCAGCCCTACATGTGCTAGTCCTTTGAGATCTTTCCACAGATTATCAGTGATGTTTAAGTGAATTTGAGGGTCATGGCAAAACCAGCTCAGTTCTTTTGTTTAGGATCATATTCCTGGTTTCATCTTTGGCTGATGGTTGGGTGTTTTCTTGTAGAATGGGTTGGCAATTAACTGGGTCAATTCGTCCCTATACCCAAAGAATGCCCCCATGCTTTATATTTGGCATGATTATCTTCCCTCTAAATATGCATTCATTTATTGAATCTGAATAGTTTCTATTTCAACTTCATCAGTGCACAGGAGCTGTTTCCATAATGCATTAGCTTGTTCAGATGTTTATTTGGAAATTTCTTACTGTGAATTTTATGGTGAAGATGCAAGGAGGGTTATTCTTCTGATGTGCTCCGATGAGTGAGTGTATTTATTTTGTCATGAATTGATTCCTAAAAAGCTTTTTGCACTCATGAAGGGACTACAAATTCAGTGGGAAATAGGGGATTTTAGAGAAAGTGCCATCAGCGTATCAGCTGTCTCTGTGTGCCAAATGTTGAAAAGATGAGTTGTTAAGTTTCTGAGTAACATTTAAACATCTTCCAGTCTTAATGCACTGGTCAATGTAATTCTAAATCCCATCCGTTTGGGTGATACTTACTGCAGCCCAGTTTCAGGTTACAAACATGAAATAAATGTATTTGAAACATACATGCAAGGTGCAAATAAGCACAATATCTTAAAACAGATACAATTAGCCTGCAGAGAGGTTTGGATTTCTAATTAAACGGTTGCAGGTGTAAAAACTAGGCCGCATCTGTTTCAAATAAAAAACATTCACGAAAGGCAAATTAGATAATGTTGTGCACCCAGTTTTTTTCCACTAATTATAATTCTAGAGTGGAAAGGGAGCTTATTTATTTATTCTATTTTTTTTTTTTTAGGAAATGCTGTACCCAGGAATGCGCAGAGATAACAAATGTGGAAACCAAACTTAGCATTTTTCTTCAGCAAGTTTTAATAGAAGCATATAGCTTAGCCTCCAGATAGGATAGAGAATTTAAAAGTAGCATATAAATAAGGGATAGGTGTTTGCTTTACTCTAATGGAAGGGAAGTAATGACAGAATGGAAACGAAGCACTTGAAACTTCTGGTGTGACATATTGTATATCATGTAAATAAACAAATGAATAAATAACAAGGCTGCTTGAAATTATTTTTGGACACAACCATTTATGGGCATTTGTTCCCTCGATGTTTAAATGCAGCTGGTGATCAAAGTTAAAAACAAACATGTATATTTTTCAGGTTTAAACATGGTTTTTATGTTTAGATTGAAATGAATTTGTTTTAGCTAAATGGCATGATCGGGATATTTGATTTTTTTTTTTTTTTATAAAATTTTGACCCTCAAAGTTTTATTTTTCTTATTAAAGACAAAACCAGGCTCTGGTTACATTATCCCCTGACTTGAGGCAGACAGACGCTATACTGCGAGGCTTGTGGTTTTAGGGGATTGTGCACTGAAAACCACAAGACAGCTGGCATTTCAAAATGTTATTCTAATATGTCTTGAACAGCTGAGAGTGGCAAGGGACTGGCTGTTTGCTTCAATGGCCACTAGACGACAGAGCCACTTTGTGAACCGTACGCAGCCTAATTAGTCCTTGTCCCCCTCACCGGGAGAGCCTTAGCTCTATTAAGTGAAGATAAACGACTGAAAGATGGACACTAAAAGTCTCTAATGTGTCACATGAAGTTTATCATATGAACAGGTGAATCTTGAACAGTTGTAGAGATAAAAAAATATAGACACTGTTTTTCAGCCACGCCTTTTCTATAGATCTGAATGATAGCAGCTTCAGAGGGAGCGAGACAATATGCAACCAGTAGATGGCATTACTGAATCATGTCCGACTGACATCAGAAACATGAGCATTTACAAATGTTAGTCTCATTTGCCGCTGACAAATCTCCTCAGGATGTCAGTCTTGTAACTTAGTTGAAACCGTCTTTGCTGTAAGAACAAATTCCTCCAACACAAACTTCAAACTTTAAAAGCAAATGAGCTGTGAATGAAAACAGCAGCTTGTTGGTTCATTGAGGGAGGGCAGTCTGAAGAATGCATCTTGCTTAGATCATTATTAATTCAATAATCATTAAAGCAATAGTTAAAAGGGGATATTTTAACATAAGGGACTATGGGCTGCTTACATTCCTTTTTTTCTTTTTCTTTTTGAAATTTTGACATGATTTTGTGAAAAACATGTTTGTCTAAAGTAATTTGAAATCCTCTCCATAGAGATTGTAGAATACAAAACATCCTTTGTAGCACAAAAACACACTAACTGGTGGTTTTGGATGTGTGATGTAAATAACTTCTCATTTTGCATCTTGCTACTGACAAACAAATAAGACAATCACAGTATCTTGTCAGCTGTCAATGAATTTATTTGTGTTTGGCAGTTTGGAGAAAATGATCTGCTTATTTAATTTCAGATGATAAAACAGGACAGGCCAACAAAGAGTTGGCACACTCTCAGCCCCCCTCAGCATATTGCGACGCCATCATGCCCGGCCCTCCCCTCGTTGATCAGAGGCAAATTTACCGACGCCACTGTGTCGCATTCTGGGGATAGCTGCACATAGGGCCGCTGTGATGTTCCACCTGGCCCATGGCCCCATTGGTGAGAAACTCTCCCTGACCTCTCCATTAAAACTCGTTTGCCACTGAGAGCCACATTGGGAGAGTCTCAGAGGGCCACTTGCGTGCATTCTCCCCGCTATGAGGACAGCCCCGAGGGAC
Source organism: Atherinosoma microstoma (assembly GCA_037177055.1). NCBI lineage: Eukaryota > Metazoa > Chordata > Actinopteri > Atheriniformes > Atherinidae > Atherinosoma > Atherinosoma microstoma. The sequence continues at coordinate 25,406,093 of JBBBVU010000009.1, read as the reverse complement.
CCTGCCGACACCTATTGGGGAAGCTTCGCCTGCCTCTCAATAGGCTCATGAAGCCGCCTGGCCCCAAGAACTACACAGTTGCAGATCAAAGATTGTCCATTTGGTCGGCAGCCAACAGACCACTCTGTTCCTCCTTACCCCATTACTAATAACCCTAAGCTCTAAAATAGCAGGGTGTCTCATGGATGAAAAGCCAGAAAGATTTTGAAAGGAATAACTGTTAAAACTGATGACGACCTGCTGGGGGTTATGTTTAGGATTGTTGTTGCCTTTTCATTCATTCTCTGTTCTTACACAAACAGATGGTACGTTTCAGTATTAGAATGCAGTGAGTGAAATGTGTTTGTAAGGTTATGCACAGTTATGAGATTTTTAAAAAAATCTATCATTTATACCACACCCTACTGTCTTTCCGCAGACTGAAATATTTTGCATCACCTTGAAATCATCTTTTTACAATAAGATTCTCTTTCTTAGGCAATAATTAACCTTATTTCTTTCTATCAGATTCCCAGAATTATGGGGAGGTGTTCGTACAAAACAGGTGTTTGGTTTGTTTTGTATATCCAGTCACCTTGCTGAGACCCCAGACCCTAGTCCCAGACACAGCATTTACACCAGCAATAACATGTGCCATTAGACCTCACATGTAGTCTACACCATGTTTGTCTGAGTGGTCCTCAGCAAAATGATAATATTTTTCCAAAGAGCTGGGAGTAGATGCTAGAAAGGTCCTGGTTCTTGTTCTGCTCGTGGAAAGACACCGTGTCCACCTGTTGTGGGTCAGAGGTTAATGTCTTAAGGTCAAAGTGGATTCCAGCGGGCTAGTTTGGCACTCTTGCTTTCTCTAGTTGTAAGCATTCCCACCCCGGGTGCTGAATGTTCGAATCAACAGATGAGACAAGTCAATGAGATGCACTGAACTAGAAAACAAGTTAGAAATGAATCATAGGGAATTGTATGCATGCATCACAAATTGTTTTAAATACAAAATGTAAACATATTTTGGGGATTTAATTGAATGATATATTTGAAATGTTAAACATCTTCAGAGTTCACACCCCCCAGGTTGCCATATTATTCCTTAAGCTTAGCTGGAGCAACAGTTGTGGGCAAGAACTTGTAATATGTGGCAGCATATAAGATAAATGGTCCACAATAAAGCAAAACCAACTGTTGTGCGGTTACTGGACTCCCAGAGTGCTGGGCCATGTTCAACAGAGCAATGTAATGAGCATCATATAATACATCCCCAAATACCATGGACTTGTATGGCATTTTATAATGGTACCAGGGATGTATGCCACTTTTAGCCACATTTAACTCTGGTATTGTACACCTCAGAGGATTCAGTGGTATAACCAGGGGCTAATTAGCTTGAAAAACAATAGCTCCCTGATCACCATTCCATTGTGCTCCCCTGCATTGTACGGCGGATCTGATTACAAACTTGTGATAAACAAGGAGCTAAATTAGATGTGCAGTTGTTGCCATTGTCCCTGATTTCTGATACCCAACCCAGCCCCATGTCCTTTGTAAGCAGAATGTTCGAGCCAAATCGGACAAGCCTGAAAGAGTCGCAGGTCCCTGATGGAGTATAAATGTATGGTAACTGACAAGGAGGGAGAACTGATACAGTTGCTTTGCTCTCTGCGGTCACCTTCATCTGGCAGGGCCCGAGGTAATTAAGACCACGAAGGCTGTCCAAGTCATGGGCTGCTTAAGACAGAATATTAATGTAGCTTTGATGGATGGAGTCAAAAGTGATTTCTTGTAGCAGAACGTGGGTTGAGAGCCAGCTGGTCTTGGGTCAGAGAGCTGGATGGTGGGCAGATGCTTGCTGGCCCTCTTAGCCTCTGCTGATGGAGCACAATTGATTAATGCCCACCAATTAGGGAAACATTAAAAGCCACGTTTTCCAAAGCACAACTCAGTGTCTCATAATGCATGTGGGATATTTTGTGTATTCCCGGGCCAATAGAAGACGGAGCAGCTCAGTTTGCATGGAATCCACACTTGGCAAATTTCCACCACATTAACTGCCTGGTATGTGAAGTGTTGATTCTTAATGGTCCAGCTTTTAGGAGAAGCAGCATAGTGAGCATTTAGATATAAAGATATCCATGTCAACAACACAGTGTACATTAATGATATTCTTTAATACATGACTTTTGTTCCTGTTTGTATTGAAGCACGTCCTTGATCTCAACTGATCTTCGTACACACTGCTTTTAGCATATTCAGGTCTCCGTTGAGCAATGGTAAACTTTGAATTTCATTAGTGTTGGAAACTGCCATGTGATCTACAGGACAAGTTTTAGCTTGTCGAATTACACTGTATGGCAATTGGAGCTATTCATTAAAGTGAAGTAATAAAAACAGCATTTTCATTT
>JBBBVU010000009.1:25378536-25396327 GCA_037177055.1 Atherinosoma microstoma | reverse complement strand
TCTTTCTTTCTTTCTTTCTTTCTTTCTTTCTTTCTTTCTTTCTTTCTTTCTTTCTTTCTTTCTTTCTTTCTTTCGTTCGTTCTTTCTTTCTTTCTTTCTTTCTTTCTTTCTTTCTTTCTTTCTGTCTTTCCTCTTCACACTCAAGCTGTCAAACGTCCTCTGTGTGTATTTTTCCGAAATAATTCATGACTTGCCACCATATATTTTTAATACCCAAGTCTGATCTACTGAAGCTCATTTCTGTGGCATAAATGAAACGTAAACATACTTCATTACAGATTAAACGGCTAAGTTAATGCCCCCCCCCTTCAGATATTTTTAATACCCTGCAGCAGCACCCACCCCTAAACACAACTTTTTACGACCTACTTCATAAATGAAACCATTCTCCGCAAATGTGCCTCTGTCCTCTCGTGTGGCCAACGATAGCCAAAGGACTGACGGAGTGTGCCGTAATGAAATTTGGATATTAAACTGGGTTAGCTGCATGTGTATTGGCAGACCTCTTGTCTCTGAGCTCAATTCACCCTCAGGACTTAAGGATAATGTTTCCCTCAACCACCATTAATATCAGTGGCTTTAAATACCACCAAAAACTACAACTAATAAGTAATATTGGACTACCTGGCACCTGGCTGTTGACATTTAGTCAGTGTTTCTCATTCAATCTAACATGTCATAATTTTAGATGTTTCCTTGGTAACACTGACTGTTTGGTTACACACTAGAGTTGCCTTAAGAGGAGCGAGTTCACAGTTGGATTTGTTTCTTGTAAATTGAGGCAAAACTCTGAACATATCATATTTTTCTGTAATCAATAACCAGTTAGTACCATTATAAATGGTTTGTACGTACGTGATAACATTTTTTTTTAACTTGTTGGATACTGAAGACTAATTGGTTACAGTTATATTCAAATAAAATTGTAATTGTCTCATGCACAATCATTTTTTTATCTTTGTTTAATACTGTGAATTGTTAGTTGTGAACAACTTTATCTGTCCATTTATTTATGCAAGAAATATGTCAGGCAGAAAAAAAAGAACTGAAGCTCTCATATTTGTGATGGTTTGTCTTTGCAGCCGTGTCATGTTACCTGAAAACTTAGCCATAGAGTTAGAGTTAACTGGTGCGAACGCACCCTGTAATCAGACAGTGTGTTATGGGCTGCTGTATAAACAGTTGATTTTCAGCAGTGTGACTCATTTGAAGCGTAGCATGCAATTCAGCTCTTGTGCAAATATACCTTGCTTTAAACAGTGACAGAGCCGGATGCATTATCCAAGCATCATAATTCTGAAATAAAATTACAAGGATGAAAACACAAGGTGGAACTTCTTCCTCTTGTAATTTCCATTAAATTTGCCACCCTTAAAAACGTATCATTTTCTCAAGATATACAGGGACCAGCACTAGATTTTCTCATTTTAAGGTGACAGATAATACATGCTTGTGTGTATCACACAAATGTGAAGGATTTGCAGTGTGTGAAGTGATATATTGATATGATGATGGAAAACACTGCTTGGCCTGTTGATTGATTTATTGACAAAAACCAGCAATTTATTTATTTATCTATTTTGATTCAATGATCTAAACAAGGTAGTGCCCCTGTGTGGGAAGAAAGAGTATAGCAATGGGATTCATGAGAGTTGAACTCAGTAAAGTTCAGACTGAATTTTTGAAGAACAACCTGAGATTTCCTGAAAGGATTCAGAGTGAGTGACAGGGACACTGGGTCTTGATTGCAGCTGTCGGCCTCAGGAAGCTCTGCCTGTGACTGTGTCGATACTGGGTAACATTTAAAAACATACAAACCGAGGGGATACAAATAGAAAAACAAGAAGAAAGGGTGTTAATAGACCACCAAATCAAGGCTCTGACCTTTTGGTGGGAGATTTGTAAGAGAATCCAGTGATTGTTATATTTCACCTGCTATAATATTGCCCAAAAACCACAAAACTTCTCTCCAACTCCTGCAGCTTGTTGAACTACTTAACCTACTATTACATCATTCAAACTGGATGCATGCCAGATGGCATTTGGCAGCTTGCCAACTTACTTTCTTCAATTTTCCAGTCTGTCTTATATTTCTATTCTTTTTTCTCCCTTCTTTTAACTGCTGCACACCATCTCTCGCAGCTTTTCTTACAACCGCCATGCGTTTTATTGCCTGACGGACACAGCATTTGGCCTCAGTTGCTGACAGTCTGTCGCTTCTCCTGACAGGTTATCTTTTATTTATGCTACTGCTCACCTCATGTCTGCCACTTGAGAGACAGATGGATGTATGTAACACCAGGTTTTCTTCTGAATGGTGAATTGTATGTTTCTCTAAGTAAGCCCTACAGGAGAATGCTTGCTGAAAGGTGCCCTCCTCCTTATCAGTCAATGGGCGTAAGTCTATCAGCAGCTGAAGCCTGGAGGAAGGCCTGTATTTTCGAACAGTTATGAATAGGTGCTTTTCTTGCTTCCTTACCTCCGAACCCTTTGCCCAGAGGCAAACACTGTAAATACGTCTCTCATGAGCTTAACAGAACTTTTAAGAGAGAAGGTCTGAAGGAAATAAACTTATGGTGTATGGTGAAAATTCTTCTTTTATTTCTCTTTTTCTTTTAATCCAAGTTGGGGGTTTTTTCTTGTTTTTTTTTTTAACCAATGACATGATTCATCAATTGTGCCACTTTGTAAATGCATAAGGGCGACAATGCAATCAGATCATTCTGTGTTGCTTAAGCTGATACTTGATTTTAATCACGTTATGTTGTTTACTTTTTTCATTTTTTCTCAATTTATTTAAAGTTTTTCTAAATAAATTGAAAAAATTCCAACCTGATTTCAGTAAAACAGCCAATATAGAAATGAAGAAATGTTTGAAATTATTCAAAATAATTCAACAACATGTCTGAGGAATTCAGAACAGCTGAAAACAAACAAATTAAGTAAACATGAACTTTTAGTTTAAAGTACAGTATTCACAGCTTTAATAAAAGGACAGTACTAAAATAGAATCATGACATTGTATGTATATATATATATATATATATGCAGGACATCTGAACAACAAATAAATAAACCACTCTGAAGAAGTGAATGTGATTAAAGGTCATCTAATTAAAGATATAAATGTGTAAAGTATCACTTTTGTTGTCATTGCCATAAGATAAGTGAACAAAAACATGTCATGAAAAAGTCACATTCACAAAATGATAATCAGGAGTTCAAGAATTGGTGCCAATGACTAAAACCTCTGTAAGAACAGCTGGAATCTGTTTTATTCAAACATCTGATAACTGTAGGGCCTGTTGCTTGCTCTTTTCTGAACATGAGCTTGTTAGATCTTGCTAAGATTTAAAAAGATCTCTAAAACCCTATAGAAAGTCTGTGGATGCCTCTAAGTCTGATAAAGGTAAAATAACTCTGAGAGAATTTTCTACAAATGTTGTAGATTTCCAGCTGCTGATGTGTCCAGGAATGGCAGTCCAAGAAAATTAAGCACAAGATTGAGATGCAATTGATGGAGGAAAAAGTCATCCAAATCCTCTGTATTTCATAGAGTTTTCGCAGTTTATCCTTGAATTGTTAGTGTCACAGTGTATATCTGGACTCAGTGGACAATGATCCAAAAATGCTGACAATTCCAAGGGAAGGCTCAAAACAATGAGATGAACAGTAAAGGATTACCCAAGTCAAAGCCCATTTAAATGTTTTACTGGAGTTGAAATGGATGGAACAATTAGAGAAAAGTCAAACATCTTACAACTTAATGAAGCTTGTATGCGCTTTTAGAAAGTTGATGACGAAACCAGTCCCACACCTGCTGAAGAGAGGAATACTAGCTTCTAAGACCAATCATGTACCTACATTTAACACCAAAGAGTCTTATATCTAACAATGTTATTTTATATAGATTATTGGTAGAAGTTTTTTTTCCCCCTTGGTTTTGTTTTTCTCTTCAAAAATCTAAAAAATAAAAAGGTCCACTAATGATTTTTCACATGACTGGGATTAATGATCTAAAAATGTTTCAAATACATTTTAGTGAGTTAAAACTATTTCTATATACCGTCAATTCTGTTAGGCATTTGAATCTATTTATGAGTCTCAATTTGCAAAATAATTTTGAATGTTGTGATACAGTGAATTAGATGTTGTAATGTTCAGTGTTAAAACAGTGAGTCATGGATAGAAAGAAGCACTCAGGAAAAGTTTAAGCAATTAAATTTGTACTGTGTATAATTTTCTAAAGCCTCAGGCACATAAAACTTTAAGAAAAACACCACAAGACAGTAATTTCCCATAAACTTTGCTGGAACCTTTAACCAAAGCAGCAACAAGCTTTACTGCTCTGTAAAACTATGGTCTTGCAAGTGGCAGGAATTAAGGTGTATTTACTTACACATACACAAATATATATACTTACACATACACACACACACATATATATATATATATGACTTTGTTGAATTATTTTACAAGACAAAATTTACTTTGCAAAACTAAATTTAAAAGCTCCTTTTAACCTTTTCCTTTTTGCAGCAAAAACAATATGAATTTCTAAATTGTTACTTCTGCTTCCTTTGTACGATAAATATGACAATTAATGCAAGTGTTTATTGAGGCTAAATCTTTACTGCACCACCAAGATGTCCAGGCATCAGTCTGTCCACAGTGGATTTATGAAAGTTAAGTATACCAAGTATTATCCTGTAATGCTATGTACACTACTGCTGGAAAGTTCTGGCTAATCTGAACATTTGTATGAGGCAAACATTGGTCGTTGTTTGAGAATGGATTAGATTTTTTTTTTCTTAACGCAGTTTATTGCACAGTTTATTTTTGTGAATCCTCATAACTTGACAAGTTAAACCTTTGCTGTTGCTTCTAGTTGGAACAGGTTCATATTTTTTTTTTCTGTTATGATACTCGTGCATCTCATACCTTAGTAACAGTTTCTAAAATCCTATCCATCTTCTGCATATTTGTCTGTTTCCACCATTTGTAAAAATGACTGACATGTATTGATAGGTAAGGATCTGAACCTGTGAATTCATTCTGAAAGTTGGCATCACAGTAGCAGGGCAAAATAACACTAAGCTGTGGAAAAAAACAGTCCCTCAACCCCACCTCCCCTTGTGAAATAAAGACAACCTCTAATTCACCTGGCAGGAAAGGCGCAGAGCATGTCCAGTCCTGAGAATCAATGCCAGTGCAGTGATCTCACCAGTTTGACCAAACTCTTGGAAAACAGTTCAAAAGTCATGGGAAATAACACTATCAAAGAAAGTTTAGGTAATATTGTTTCCTCTGGATGCTCTTTTGATAAATTAACAGCATTAATAACTGTTCAATATAGACCAGTGAAGATCTTTTTTTTAAATTATTTGGGTTTTTGTTTCTTTATAGATTATGAGGCAAAGCTTTTCTATAAGCAAAGCATCTCTCAGTATTTGCCTCTATCTGCAAATAGAAAGATTTACTCACCCAGTCCAATGTGTTGACAGCCATGCTAGAATGTCAAGCTTCACACAGATGCACAAACTCTGGGCTTTGTCAGCAAGCTGTGTAATTGCTATCTAATTTATAGACACTGAATGCCTCAGAGGCAAAGCCAAAGCTGCAAAAGCGGGCAGCAAGGAGTTTGCACAACATTGTGGAAGGGGATTTAATGCATGGGTTGTATGACATTTCACACCTATCTCCTCAACTGGATGATTGATGCTACAGTTGTTGTAAAAAAAATATATATATTGCATTACATCTGGGACAGGTGTATCCATCCTGATGAAACTTTACATTAATATTGCAATTTTTCTATGGTTAATTGCGATCAGAGATTTTGTCACCAGTTCTTCCCGGACACGTATCATTATATAAATGTGTTAGGAGAATACCTGAAGGTAAAAACATGAAAAGCAAAAGCAATTTAACTGAACAACAGAACACAAATTCTTTCTGCTTTTGTCATTAAGAGGCTGTCATTTTGCAATGTGACCTTTTAGATTTTTCTTTTCTTTTTTCTTTTTTTTAGTTGGTTGTGTTTTGAAATCTAGTTCTGATTCGGTATGGTTTGAAAAAATAGTCTATTCAAAAACAATACAACAAAGTTGATTGATGAATTGAGTCTTATATATCTGAACGAGTAAATTTAAAGACCGTGCAGAGCACCTCGGTGGGCAAAGATGTGATGGCTGTATTTGAAGGATACACCTGGGCCTCCAGGAAGGACTTGTCAACGATTCACATGTAAAGCCATGAACTCTCTGGGGGTGCTTTCTCTTCTGAATGGCTTTATTAGGGCCTCTGCGGTCATTCCGGCTTCTCTTAAATAGAGCGACACTTAGAAGTGTGTTGAAGTAACTCGGGGCCCATTAGCTCACTTTGCAGCACAGCACCATGCCGCTGGTGCGGAGTGATATTGCCAGCAGCTGGGTTGACAACATCCATCTCATGAGCTATGGAGCTATAAGGTAACCCAGAAAAGCAACTTCCTTCGACTTCTTTTATGTGTATTTACTTAAACAATAGAGTGAAGTTAAACATCTGGCATTCAAAAAGTTGAATATAAAATGATAAATATTTCTATTCATACCAGCACTTGTGTTATTTTCATCAGTTTTTTTTTCTTTCTTTTTTTAGAAGCTTGCATACCAGCTTTGAAAAAAATCTCTTCCTGCCAGTCTATTAATAGTACATGTTATTTCTAATGATATTGATAAGATGAGTTCAACAACACTTCCCTTTGTAGTCTGAGACTTCCTTGAACTTTTAACTGATCTTAAACTTTGTAAAAAATCTTTCATAAACTGAAACCACACAAAATTGGCTCAGGTTATTTCCTCAAGTGAATTGGATCCACTGATAAAGCCAAATGTATACTTTGGGATAGTTTTAATGCTATGAAAGCTTTTAATTTTCATTTTTTCAAATTCTTTTTTGATTAATTTCTTAGAATGTGTATCACCAAAATAAAGTTCAGACTTTTCACTGGTTAACTTCCTTCCTGTATTTAGAATATAAAACCAAATTAAAATTTTGCTTGCCATCAAAATATTTTTGAAAAGTCAAAAGTCAAGAAACAAAATAAACCCAGAAAAAGTTTATATTATATATAAGTAACTTCGGTCTGGGAGACTTGACAATCAACATATTAACTGGTGACAAGTAAGGGTGTCTGGATTGGGTATAAAACTCTTTCCAGACAATAATGGGCTATAGTTCACCACTGTTCCAAATTTGAGGTCTTGAGAATTCTCTGGGAAACCTTTTTTTTTTATTATTAAACACTCTGACTTTGCATCCAAAAATGAATGACACTGTGTTACACTGGCCAAAAGCTCACTCCAAATGGAAAGGAAGACAATGCATTCTTGTTTTTTTATTTGATTCTACTTGCAAAATATGAGAATCACCATCCTCCCCAGAAGATGCACAAGCCAGTGTTTGTGATGCCCAGGGATGCATCAGTGTCCACAGCATGGCTGAAAGTTCCATTGTTGCTAAGGTTTATATTGGAAATTTGGAGAGTCAAATGTTACTGCTACTGTCAAATTGGTTTATATTTTCCAAATACAATTAAGTTGTAATGTGAACAGATTGAAATAATCGCTTTGGGTCTGTTAAATAGAGGTTCAGAGAAAAGAGGGGAAAAAAAGAAAATAAATGGTTTTATTGCATTTTAGAAAACCTACTTTTCATGCAAACCCCGTTTGAGAGAAAATGTCCTCCTACTGACTCAATCCGAACCTGCAGCTTGACATGAAGCAGTGAAGAGCAAAATGTTCAGCATTAATCTGCAAGTGTTGCAAGAGGTGTGCACACGGTCATTTGTGTATGCTTGTCATGCTGAGATGATCCAGAGGTGCTGATAAGCCGCTGAGCCTCACTGAGACCTTCACCAACTTTTATGCACATTCCTCAGCTTAACATGTCAAGAAGAGAAACACGTAATAAGATGTTGCTGTCCCTGTGGGTATGAATTAAGCATGTGACAAGGGTGTGTGCAAGTATGTTTAAGTGTGCCCCGCACACTAGAGGAATGTCCCCGGTCAACTCAGTCGAGCGGAACTGCATCGAAACCAGAGAGCGAGTATCACCTCAGCCCAGCACTGATACTGAGAGGTTAAAAGCAGATACGTGCATCTCCAATTCACTTCACTTTACCCTTTTAACTCTTCTGTCACCAGTCAGAGCAGTGAAGTGAAGAATGGTTAGAGTCCATGCATCAAGCATAGACAAGCAAAGTTCATATGTTTGACTGTTTAGCTCAGATTCAGTTTCAATAGGTCAAACGACACTGTTAAGAGATATTTATTCTGTTTATTGTTAGTAAAGCAACTCTGCAGCATAACAGAACAAAAAAATAAAGTCATGATAACAATTCAGCTGTCAAAGATGATTAAGAAATAAAAGAAAAGTGCAGTCATGGATGTAGGATGACGATATTTAAAGATAAAGTTTACCAATTCAGTGCAAAGACTGATCACAGCCTGCTGTGTCGTTCTGCTGATAAGATATCAAGACATTTACATCCTCAAAGAATCATGCAAATAAATTTAAACAAAAAAACTGCATGCAATTGCATCACAAAAAGACAAAATCTAAATGGAATGGTGTACAATAACCTGATTCATTGGATGGAAGAGACAGAGATGAATGGATAACAAGATACTGAGACAGAAGGGAAGATAGAAAGAGGATAAAGAAAGGTAAACGATTAGTTGCTGGTATTTCACGCTGGATGATACTTGGCTGGGCCTCCCTTGTGAAACTGGCTTGCTGCTTGAGTGACTGGGCCCTTGTCCCTTCAGGCTGATTTACACCCAAACACTTCTTTTCTTTGCTGTGTTTGTTTACTGGTTCCTTAGCAACTGCAGGTTGTTTTCCTTACATACTGTTACCTGTCCTGTTTGTTTCCTGACAAGCAAGGCAATTTGTCTCATCGTATTCATTGCACAATAGCATTGTTGTAGCTGGGGACAGTATGACTGGTTATATGAAGACAGTTCAAAACACTCACCCTGAGCACTATACTCACATTGGAAGTGCACTTGAGATAAAGCAGTTGTTTGGTTTCGGGTAACTGCCATATTTTAAGCCAACGTTTGCCTTGTAATTTGGCATTTTATAAGCTTTAGCAATTTAATAACCATGTCATAACCTTTGATTTCTGCTTATCAAAGCACAGTAAAAAGCACAGCAGCACTTTGAGAATCTGTGTGGTTCGCGGATTCAACCGCAGCACATTGATGTTAAATCATTACATGCTTGCACAATTCTTCTTGGTATGACTAAATGGTTGCCATTGTCCATATAAATACTCCTTTGTGTGGCAGTGTTTTTGCAAGACTTAGGTGCGGTCAGTCTGTACAGGAGAGAAGTGAAGGTAGAGAGCTGTGTTGAGCAATTGTTCTTTGTGCTGGCTTAATTATGTTATTGTCTTATGAGTGATTCCCTAAATCATTTTAGTCAGTATTTCATGATTTCATAATGTAAGTTCAATAAGACGTAGTTTATTTTGACTAACACATAACCACACTGATTGTTCATAGTGAGATGCTAGAAAAACAAACAGTGGTTTCCCGTATTTCCACATCTCCCATTCACAGGACTTTGCACGTTGCACCTGCAAGTCTGCAGCCTTTTTAAGAGAAGTTATTGCCAGTGCAAACTCTCCCTTCTCTTCCATTAGCAGTCATTTGCACGGTTATCCATGTAAATAACTCCCATTTTTATTAACTTTTTTCTTGACACCATTTTCTTGAAATTGCCTTTTTTTATGGTCCACTTTTTCAAGATAATTACATTCAAGTGAATTACTACACATACAGCTGGTTTTAAAGTGCTTGCAGGGACAATAAAGCACCTCATGGGCTTTACACACACTAACATTCTCTTGAAGACGTCTTTTGCCAGGGTATGAAGTAATGCTGTAAAACTTAGAACACGTTTTACATACGATGCATTAAAGCAAAATCTGCTCCACTGAAGAGGAAATATAAAAGGTTAAATGTGTACAACATGTAGATTTATTTAATAAATTATACGTTTTTAGTTTTCTTTTCAATTGCCCACTACATTTCCTGAAGTCGGCCTGAACTGTTGCTTTTCATGCAGCGGTGGGTCAACAGGTGCAGCCCACTGTCTCCTCTGATGGTTATGATAGCTGCTCTCTGGCTGGGATTCTCAGAGGCAACATAATCCAGACTTAATCTCCCTGTAGTTCAGGGAGGATTGGGTTCTTCAGATGAGCAAGTGGAAACCTTTTGCTGGTGTGTGAAAGCTGAATGCAGCTAAATTGACTCTTCATAAAAGCCGGGCACTGGTTTGTTGTTTCATTTATGTGTGTCCTTTTTTTGTGATCTGTTTTAGTCATCCACATCCAAACTCCAGATCTCAGGCTTTAGCTGTAAAAACATCTGCTGTTGTTGTGTTGCTACTGTTTGAATGATCTGTTTTTTTTCAGTCAGAATTTGCTCTTTTTCAAGTCATTTAGACAGTATAAAGCATTTGCACTGGCTGTTGACAACTGACAAATTGTGTAAATGTGAATCTAAAAGTGTGAATTTATAGATTGATATCAGAATCACAATAAAGGTGATACTTCACATCTATACTGATATAAATGAAACATGATTTTAAAACTTTGTGTTATTACTTTGAGCTAAAACTACAATAAAAATGAAAACCTGATGAAATATATTTATTCAAATATATCTATATCTACAGATAAATTAATATAAATCTATATGTATTTATGATTTGATATATAATTATATAAATATATCAGTCTGGGCTGTCAAAATTAATGAGTTAATGAAAAAAGATAAATTTGTGGAATTACCGCGTTATTTGCTTGTTTGTTATTTTTTATGCATCAATGCATGTGCAGGATGACCCAATTAATATATATTAGCCACTCAGTTGTTGCATCTGAAATTTTTGTCTACACTCCTTACCAGTTAGTGGCAGTAATGCACCAAATTGTCGCACCGCCAAGAAAAACAAGCAGAAGAAATTGTTTTCGGAAATTTGGAATCTGAAAAGCCTGTCAGCCCTATAGGTGGGAAGTTTGAAAATATTTCTTTTAAAAACTCAATAAAAACACAGTCCTTTGCAGACAGAATTACCATCTCAACATTCAAGCATGCATTTGTTGAGGCTGCAATTTGAGATGTAACACCTAGCTGTCGGCAAACTGCAAGCTAGGTGTTTATATTTTGAAATATGATTGATCGTAAGTAATCCACAGCTTCATTACAATAATTAGATTAAAATTGTATATATATATATATATATACAATTTTAATCTAATTATTGTATTTGAGAGAGAGAGAGAGAGAGAGAGAGAGAGAGAGAGAGAGAGATTATTGTAATAAAGTACGTATATATATAACTTCACCAAGCACAATTTTCTTCACCTTAACCGTTTGCTTGTGGTTCTTTTTTTTTTTTATTCAATGTGTTACCTATATTGTATTTTTAGAATTAAATTTTTTTTCTCTTGCTGTGATTATGTATATTTTTTATGCACACTGGAATACGCTTGTCCTTTCAAATTTAAGAGCAAATGCTTGTCCTCTCCACTACAAACAAATATACTACAACATTTCCATGCCCTCCCCCAATGAAAACATGAGAAGCAGAAGGCATTTCTTGTAAAAAATCAATGACATAATTCCTCACACACTCAACATTACTTTAACAAAGGGTGTGCCATTTTTCCTCAGCAGTGAGGTTTCATTTATTCCCAAATTGCAGAGCCCAGGAGTGGCCATTTTATCACATCACAACTCTGTACAGACAACGTATGCTACCCTTTTTTTTTAAAGTTTGTATGCTGTGTAAATGTTCATATAAAACAGAATGCAATGATTTGTAAATGTCATAAACCATTTTTCTATTGACAAAAGGACATGAAACACAGATCAAATGTTGAAGGACTCCTTGACTAGAGATCCATGCAGCTGTAGTAGATGCAGTTTTGCTGTGTCTTGCTGAAATATTTCCCTGTAAAACATGTTGTCTGGATGGGAGCATATGCTGATTAATAACCTTTATATAGCTTTTAGTAATGATGTTGCCTTTCCAGGTAAGTAAGTTCTTTGCAGAGGCAACGATGCACCCCATACCACCAAAGATACAGGCTTTTGGAGTGAGTGCTACTAACAAACCACATGTTCATGCTCCTCTTTAGAGCAGAGGACGTGGTATCCATGATTTTCAAAATAGAATTTCACATTTAGGTTTGTTCACCACTTTTCCTCAGTGTTGAGTTGTAGTGTTCTTATATCGCTTTTCTTTTGTAAAGCACTTTGGGCTGCTCTTATGTGCTTGATAAAGTGCTATATAGATAAAGTTGACTTGAGTTGAATCCATTTAAAATTGACTCCAGCCCAGAGAAGACATTTCTGGATCCCTTTTACATATGGTTATTTCTTTCCATGTCATGGCCGGGTTGCATTTTGTGGCACCTGCATTAATTTACCATAAAGTCTTAATGATACAGGGCTAAAATATCATTCACATCATTATTAATGTAGATATATTTCCTTGCACGTTTTTTTCCCGAAGCTAACTTCCTTCCATGAATTCAAAAACTTTTTTTTTTCTTATCATCGAAAGAGAAAAGCTTAAATTCTCAAGAGTGTGTTCCACTTCCTGAGTGTGCGCCAGTAAATAGTTAGAAAATGAGTGCTGACTGAAGAGGATGCTTTCTGCTTAAATGTGTCACAATGTCATCAGTTCAGCTCACTCTGAGCTCTAAGCTCACCCAGCAGGTTGCTGTCAGCACACGTGTGCCCAGACTGAGCTCATACAAACAAACATACACGGACAGAAACTGCACACACCTACGTGTATTCGCACACACACATACAGAGAGCGAGAGAGTTAGAGAGGTCGGCAAGGATTACTGTCAGTGACTGACTGAACAATCCACATTCGTGTGCCAACAATTTCCTTTCACCTCAGGACAAAGGAGAGGAGAGGAAGAGAGGGGTAGAAAAAACCCAGAAGAAGCTGATAGGGACGCTACCATTTGTTTATTTATATGGAACATCTTTACAAAGAGGAAAAGAGCAAAAAATAAGGACTTTTCCCTTCTGTATTGTTGGGATGACAGATTTATTGTCTCAATAAAATAAAGAATTTGCAGTGAGGATCTTTGTCCAATAGCTATTGGGGAAATGAAGATCTTAAGAGATGGAAATCTGCAATGATCCAGCTCTCTGTTTCCATCGTCTGAATGTGGGTGGTCTCCAAACTCACTCTGAGGTTGTAATCCAATTAAGACAACGATAATTTATGTGCTCATAGTGCCAGAAGAGTCAGCCAGACCTTTGTTCTCATTAACAAAAGCCTAATGCTACTTTTATTAATGTCTTTACAAAAAAAAAAACCTTTAGATCTTTGCAGACTGACAGGCTGGAAAAAACATTTAAGAAACCAGCATAGGTCTTTTACTTAATCTTGGATTCATCAGACATTTCAGTCAAACAGATAAAGACGTACATTTACATAAAGCTCAAGACATAAAAAAGAAAGCTTTTATGACATTTGGAAAAAAATCCTGCTTCGTGTGAGGAAAGAGTTGTCATGATGACAGCTGATGGAAAACTTAGAAGTTATTCACTGTTTCTATTGGCTTGTGCTCTGTTTGAATAACCTGCACATGGACAACAACCACAATGAAGACCATGCATTCTCCATCACATCATAACAAATTTTATGAGTATGCATCCACATGCACATCATGTTTGTATATGTATGCTTCAGTGTCTGTTGCTTATACTAATGTGAAGCCTGTACAGACCAGCCTGCATGTGCACAGTACTCACAGTAAAACATGCAGATATACCTAAAGTAACTATGCACAAGTTTCTGACAATAAAAGTTGATTGTTATACTTGACTTGCAGGGTGCCCTGCCCTTTTTTTTAATAGCCAAGTAAATCATTTTTGTCTCATAGATTGTGTCAGTTAACCCTGTACACTGGCTTTCTTTGTGCGTTGCCACTCAAGCTTAAATAAATATATCTGATGTATTTTGAGTCATTGTTGATAAAGATAGCAACCATTAGTTTGTATCCAGGGCCATCCCTGAACAAAAGTCTTCATTGTCTTTTCTTCTACACCGTTCAAGCTGAATGCCAACTCGCTGATGCATAACTGTTGCTGTGTTTCATGCTTAATTTATTGAGACATATTACAACATTACAGAGGAACATAGAGCATTCAACCTGTGGCACTCTTTTGTGATTGATATGTACCAGTTGCAGTATTAAATGGAACTTCTGTGTTAGTTTTATTACTTAATTCCTGTGTTTCTCTGGAATTTGAAACATCTGACATATTCAGTGTTTCAGTATCCTGACATGCATATAAGGCCTACATACGTGAGACTTTAGACTGGTTATAAGTGTGAAAGATATTTAACTTACAAAAGCATGTACTTTAGTTAAACTGGAGACCAGAGAATTACCGGTGCCTACGGGTTTGTGTCAAAATGTTTTATATCAGTATTTTCGAGATAGATGTTAATTACTTGTTGTGTTATATACATTACTCAGATTGGGCATATTGCAATTGTTGATGCATCATGTAACCATTAGTATCCAGAACATAATGTATCTATGAAATATTCAAAGAGTGTCCAAAATACATCAGAAGCTCGCTCTGGGAGGTTTTGGACCAAAGCTTTGGACAATGCTTTTCAACACCATAATCAAAACACCAAATATGTGCATTAAATTGCATTGAATTTCTTAAGGATGGTGTTTCCACCCTCCAGTATGAGTTTTGGAGACTTATATAGATTGATATTTCCGTCTTCAATCTCTCATTAAACTAAATCTTCCAATTACCTTAGCTTGAATGAGTTGAGTGTATAAAAAGTTTCATATAAAAAGTCTGATTATTTGTTACATGTGTGTAAAACTTTGGACTGTACTGTATTCATAGATGGAAATGGGGACAGTTTTATCCTGAGAGATATTTAGTGTATGGAGCTGTAATAAGGGAACCAAGGCTAATGTCAGCTCTGAATAAAAAAGTAAAGAAATAAAGAACAATTTTGATCGAGCAGCGTGTTAGTTTTAAGTAAAGTCTCTCTTCTAAAGTCTGCCTTCTAAATGTGGGGTCAAAAAAAGGAGAAAATATCTTAAATGTAACTTTGATGTTGAAAAACTTTGAGACAAAAGTCCAAAATTGATTCTTAAATTAGTTTGTGGTTGAAAAAGATAATTTAATGGGGGTTTTCTTTTGTTCCATTTTTTCTTATAATTGAAAAAAGAATTTCCTTTCAGATGCATTGAAATGCATCCCCAAAGGTGAGCAGGGGTCTAAGCTACGTTTACATAACTTCATGTGACAAGCTGACCTTTGACTCCAACACCCTGCCACTCCAAATACTGGATGAGAAGTAAAACTAAGAAAACAATGTCCTCTACACCTTTCTGTTATTTTTGATCTCTTTCTTCTGTCTAGCATGAAATCAGTTTGCCCCAGAGCCAACAGTCCCAGATGCCTCTTAGAGGAATCTGTGTGTGTGAATGTGAATGTGAATGTGTGTCCAAAGATTTGTGTGTGCACGTTTGAGGACCCGAAGGGTCATCTGTGTCTGCATTGCTTTCTTCCCTCTTCGCCATCCCAGAGTGCCACAGCACATGAGAGGACTGAGGATTAGAGAAAGTGTCCTCTCAGATGACTTGTCCATCTGTGCTCAGGATCGAGTTATAAGGAGTTGTGATATTGGACCGATTCGTTTCAATCAACAGCAGATCCGATTCAAATAAGCCCCTCAACTGGCAAGGAAAATCCCCCCCTGAGGCTCTGTTACCATGTTCCTTTGGGAGAAGAAAACCAGTGCAGAGACATTATTACCCTCTTTCTCTCTTGGCCTTTCATTTGTTGATCAACTGCTTGGCTCTCCCTTTGTTTCATAATTCCCAAACCTAATAGGAAGACCATTTTCATCATTTCTCCATTTATTCCACCCCGCCACCCCCCAACCAGTTTGGTCACTAATCAGGAAGCACCTAGTCCCTATTTATCATGTAAACTGAATCTTTACCACCCACACTACAGGAAAGAAAAACATCATCATTGCCTAATGCATTTTGCGCTCTGCATTTATAGTGATTGCCATTAGGATTTTTAACAGATGTGAGGGTTTAATGATAATTCTTTGATCTTCTTTTAACAAGTTGGCTTGCAGTTTGACCTTTGAACATGTTCATGTTTGAACTCAGTGATGACTGCCACCAGGAAAATGTTCCAGAGCATCTATGTGCTGTAAAAGGGGAGAGCAGTATCATCATGCTTCAGATACAATTTCAAAAGTTTAACAAGCATGTTTGATTGTTTTCTTTAAAACTATTACTTTGATTCTTTTAGACTTATGGCCTTAGAAATATGATATAGATTATACAGATGTTTGTATATAGATATGTGAAATCCTTCATTTCAGAAAATGTACTTTCACTTATGTGGTTCTTTTTGAAAATGAAAAGTGAATTCAAATTTTGGAAAATGGAAAAATCATCACTATGAGTACTGATACAGCAAGGCACTGAGGAATAATCATCATGTGTACATTTAGAATAAATATAAACTACTACTATTAAGTAGTAGAAATTCAAAAGGACTGCAGGACCACATTTACACTTTGGAGTTTTTAATCTAATGAAATCTTATCACAATGTTAAATTGAGATAAAATATCATTAGTGTGTTGAAATACATCCCTTTTTTTGTGTGGAGAATTTGAAGAGTTCTTTTTATGTCTGCCATTTGATACTTCCAGCTCATTTCACTCTTTTCTACGTTCTAAAGGAAAATGAAACTGAACCACTTCATGTTCATGGTTCACCACTTAAAACCCTTAACTAGGTCTTGAATCTTAAAGTGAACTCATTGGCATTCATTTTCCTTTTTCTTTGCCAAGTCCCACCCACCATGGTTACATGCCTGGCACGCTTTCTTTTCCGGTTAATTTCCGCTGGATTTCTCAGCAATTTCAGAGAAAGATTTTCCAAAGGAAATCTTGTAAAATTTCTGGAGTAATAATTCGGAAATATCACAGAGAACACAACAGAAAGGAATGCAATATGCATTTGAGAAATATATTCGCAACATCATTTGTCGGCGGAGTAATGTTGGCAATAAGAACATTAAAATCGAGGTGAAGGCTATTTATATTTCAAGACTCAGCCACCCCATGTCTTGATGATTCATGTACAGAACAAATGTATAAAGGAACAAGTTTCTTACATTGCGGGGTCAGTCAGTTATTTTCTTATCTTAAGCTTACTCTCATGTATGACTCATATAGTTTTCAGTATCTGATGTTTTAGCCCGTTTTTTAGCCCAAAATATTTTCCATTTGTTTATAGTGCACTAGGATATTGTTCCCACATGGTGGGTTTGGAAATCAAATCAAAGTTTGTCAACTGCATGGTATAAATATATACATAATATTTATATAACAGGGATAGCAGCTACTGGATTGGGAAACTGGCATTTCTTACTTGTGTCTATTTGGTATCCTCAGTGTTGAAACATTATTAACTTTTAATTAATATTCTACTACTGTCTACTGTACTACTGTCATCTTACCTTGGAACAAACAGTAGTTTTTCATTATCTTCGATGGATTCAGCTCCGAATGAGGTCTTCCACACTGTTTAGGCAATGCAAGGCAAATTCATTTATAGAGCACATTTCATGTACAGGACAATTCAAGGTGCTTTACATTGCATAAAAGTACATTAAAACAGAAGAGGAAAAATAAAT
>JBBBVU010000009.1:25353768-25368146 GCA_037177055.1 Atherinosoma microstoma | reverse complement strand
GCTTTTCATACCCAGACCAAGGGGCAGAAAAAGCTCACACAGGTTTAATTCCAAAAAGTTTGAATAAAATTCATTATTGTCACTGGAAAATTTGCTCTACAGTTGGTAGAGGAGGCAGTTAAAGGGTTAAAGATGCTCTTGCTGTGACTTCTGCTATACTTAAACGTATGGCAATATCTCACAGAGAAAGTTAGAAGTTGCTGAATGTTTTGCATGTCTTCTAACACAGTCTACAGCATTGCAGTATTGGGCATGCTCAGATCAGTCCGTCAATGGCCTTTCCATACATGTATTATATAAGGATCGTGGTGGTATTAAAAGGCCAATTCAAACTATAATTGCAGCTTGACTCACTTGTGAAGTGACAATGAAAAAAAGCAATTACAAACATACATAACCAAGGACATTCAGTAAAACACAAGTTCTTCTGCTCAGTGTTTTTGTGCTTTACCTTTTATACTGCAAAAAAGATCAATAGTGGGCAACAAAAAGCTCTAAAAACTTTATTTCCCTCTTTCTAACAGTTGATTTGTTTTTATTCTTTATTGAATAAAAAAAATTATTCGATTTTTTTGCAGAGACTAAAGAGGAAAAATGTTTAGTAATGCTTTGAAGAGATGTGCTGGCTTTTGCTTTTAAGTGCATATGAAGCATACTTTGAGTGTTTACGTAAGGTGTTAAAGCGCAGTATGCTTTACTCAGTGCTAACCTGCACTGTTTGCTTTAGAAATCATCCGTGTCCAGTATCAGGCACTAAAAATACACTCTAGCCTATTACTTGCATGCTCAAGGAAACACATGAGCCCTTAGGTGCTTTATAGGCCATCCTTGTTCTTTGTACAGATAAAAATGATGAATGCCACACCACGGAGTGCTTAAATGCTTTGTTCACTTGAGTATGATTTATGGCGAACTTTGACTATGGTTAATACATTGTGAAAAACTCCATTAGCAATGGATCTGCCTGAACTTCAACCTGCCAGAGCTACTGTAACTGCTTGATTTATACTCGCTCAGCCTAACGTGACAGTAATTTGAAAAGTCATTTCAGAGGATTCTGTAGGTGACTTTAATTTGTTGCTGAATCGTTTTGTGTTGTTGTTGTGTTTTTTTCAGAGACACTGCCAAGCAAACAAGCAGAGCCAGTTTGTGGTTGCATTTGTAAAGTCAAACATGCTTCCAAAAAGTGGTTCAGGATGTAGATCATTTGACCAAATCACAAAGCCACTGCACCATAAATAATATCAAGCAGAATTTAAATGGTAGCATTTGTTTTTATTATTATCAATAGCATTTAAATACATAAACACACACCTGCAAAAATAATTTTATACAAACCTAAAAAAAGAACAGCAAACAAGCTTACCAAACAAGCATAATTTACATCAGAAAAATACTGCACTTTCCATATGAAACAGTGACAAATAAAAATGAATCTTTTATTCAAACAGTGACTCCTTAAATGACAAATCTTTGCGAGGAGAGCAAGTTTGAAGTATATGGATAAGTTGCTGACAGGCAGTTCAACTCTGTTATGTTAATGCAGGTCTAACATACCAGTTGGAGTACTCATGAAAAGCCTGCAGGCTGAAAACGTCTCTGAGATTTTAAATGTTCAACATTTGCCATATATCTCTGGCACAGGGTGTGATTTATTCCCTCAATGGATCACGACAGCTTAAGAGTCTTAGTGCCCTCATGGCTGAAAATCATCCTGATTCCCATGAAGAAAAAAAAAAGGAAAAGAAAAACAAATAACATCAGGGATGGCTGAAACATTATACATATAATCTATTTTAATCCAATTTAAAACAGCTGGTAAAAATACTGTTTTACATATACATATATCGAAAACGCCATATATTTTGTACTTTATACATATTTCTACAGTATGATACAGTGTATATCTTGGCAGAAATATTCAATTTTAGCTTTGTAAAAGTAAAAATGCAAACTGTACTGAGCAAATCATGAACACGTATGTACCTTAAAGCTGTACAACTCAACTCCACTCTAAACAGAGAAGTCTCCTTTTTGAAACTGTACAGATCTGTCTCCATTTGGCACTTGACTTTAAAAAATGTACTGCATTTGATGGCTGTTTTTCCAACACGTTAAAAGCTTTCCTCTGAGACCAACAAGGCACTGTAGCCATTTCATATTATATTGTTTTTACCAGTAAACTGATTTAGGATACAAAGATACATGTATACTACAATAAGGCAGTGTTTGATACTTGGCAGCTCCGAGGGCTGATATGTGTGAGAGAGATCTCACGAGTGAAAAGCAGAATAAGCCGATGATGTGATATGTGTCACTATGTTGTGATTAAGGCTTGATTGACCTGTTTGGATTTGACAGATTTACACCCTCTTATATTATGGACTTAAGGCTGTAGGATTACCAGTGCAATCAGTGTGTATGAATGTTAGCTCTTTGTATGATAAGTTTCTCAATACACAAAAAATGCAAGGCTACGTTTGGTAAAGACTAGATGTCACTACTGTGTATCCAGTCAACTTACTAAAGCAAATGGCTCTAAACACCACACAAGCTTTGTACGCTGATCCTGAGGCACTATTTCTTTTCAGGTTGGCTTTAGTCTTTGGTTGGTTGTTTCTCGCTTAGCTGGCTGCGTGAGTTTCTGACATTAGGAGTGGCTGCTCCCGCTCAGATCCCTCCATTGCTCCGGTTGGACTGTGAGTTTCTGAAGTGAGATCTCTAGGTTCCAGCACAGATGTTTCACCTCCATGAGCCACTGTTGCTTCCCCAGTCGCCCTCCTCCTCTTCTCCTCCTCCACCATCCTCAGCCTTTGCTCTTCAGCCTCTATTTCCTCTGTGGTAGGAATGGAGTTCTTCTTGGGTCTTCCCTTGGGCTTAGTCGGGGCCTCGTGACCTCCCTTGAGCACCTAAAATAACACACAGACAGTCTTAGTGGACTGCTCTGATAATAAATGGCAGCAGAAGTCAAAGGCAATGCTTGCTATTATAGTAATTAAGAGAAGACGTATTGCCACTGGCTGCACCTTGTGCACTCATTCATCTTTAACGATTTCAGGTCGTTTTTGTTCTCTGTGTTGTTGACCCTTCTGAAAAAGTGTTTGCTCTCCCTGCAATCATCATCAGTCAAAGCACACTTAGCCTTTACACACCCTCACTTCCTGCCATTCTGCTATCTACCATTAGTTTTTGTCATCGTGACCAATTGTGGTAACCAAGATTATCTGGAAACCTTATTTAGCAGCAAAATTCCAACCAGATTTTGGAAGAAAGACGAAACAGTTCTGAACTTAAAGTAGCTTCTTTCCATGCATGACCGACCCTCATGAAAGAACAAATCTGACCCACACATTCATAAAGTATGTTGTCCATTGTTCCCAGATGTGCCAGGCTTACCATTTTCTTCCACTTCATACGTCTGTTTTGGTACCATGTCTTTACTTGAAGCTGTGTGAGACCAAGAGACTGAGCAAGGTCCAACCTGCAGAATTACAAAGACAACAAGCAGCATCTTAGTCAGATGTTTTAGCTTTCTGAGCTCAGGCTGCTTTTCCCCTGCTTGAAACATTATTTTCTTTGTTTGTATACATGTTTTGTCCTATCAACAGGACAATATAGAAATGAAAAAAATTATATCATCAAGGTGTAGAACTGTACAACAAGCATGTGTTTATGCGATAAGCATCCATTGAACGGTTTTAACTTTGCCGCTCTCATGTAGCCCTCGAGCTAATTAAAGGCCACCCTTGTCTTAAAAAAGTTACATAATATTGACAGTTTGTTTAAATGTGAATGGGTTTTTATCAATAATCCCTCTTAAAGACTAGTATTACCATTATAGAAAAACACATTTATACCCCTGTATTTAGATTGGCTGCTGTGTGTGATTTACATGTTCAAGAAACTTTATCATTTTATTCTAATTTGCCTAATCAGTAATGTACAATTTTAACATATTTTCAACAACCATTTAAAAAGGCATTGACTTGTGAGCTTTATGCCAAAGATGTCCTCTAACTGCACAAGATTTCAAGAAGTTAAGTGAGGTCTTGTACTTGAAATCTTTGAATCTCACATCAAAGCTACAGTCGGACACAGAACACCTGCAGCTCAGAAGACGTGTTTGAAATATCTGTACTGAGGTCAGTAATCCAGTCACAACACTTTTAACTGAATGATTGGGGCTGTTGGAGCAAATTCTGAATGTATCCACCACATGTGGTGATGCATGACTAATTGTGTTGTTGGTTGGTGTGTAATGCAAAACCTCAGGAAGCGGCAGATAAAGTGAACGAGGGATCCGTGTGTTTAGGGAAAAAACAGCTATGATTTTTTTTTTCTTTTCGTAAGTGGGATTCCTCTTCCTTACTCTTCACAATGCTTTAAACAGTTAGATGAAGGGTTTTTAATGTTCATCAACCCCGAGGGAAAGCAACTGACTTTTATTTGATGGTGAAAGTGGAAGCCGAGCTTGAGCGATTCAAAAACCCGAGCAATTAAAAACTGGAGTTAAAATGTAGAGATTCAATTCTACAACTCTATACCTTACATGAAGTGCTGTCTTCATAAGTGCGTGTGTGAGAAAGAGAGTGTGTTTCTGTGTGTTTTATGCACGTATGCGGTTAACCATTTTACGGGCGATCAAACTGTCTTTCAAACGTCACTATTGCACCTGCACCAAGCTATAGCAGGGCAACAACTGGAGGCACGGAAAAATAATTGCAGCAAAGGAAAACTCCCCAATTATTTACAGTCATTAGTTCTCAATGAAGAGAACACACACACTTACAGCAGTTGAAACAGTATTTGAGTCACTTCCTCCAGGCCGCTGCAAGGCCTCCATTTTGTTTCATTCCCAGATCTTTCGCAGGGAAGATTTAATACCTTTTAAATACTTCTGATGATGATAAGGATGATGACTGTGATGATTATTAAAGCACTAATTACTGTAATTGAGAACTGTGTAAAACCATTACTGCAATATGATATAAATAATAAAAAAATCTTTTCAGGAATATTTTTAGTTTGTGTTCCTCTCGCCCCCACAAGCAGACATAGTTTCAGACCACAAACACTCCAAGCCAAAAGAAGGAATAGAGAAGTGAAGTTATCTTTGGATCAAAACAAAACAAAGTAAGGAACCTGCCACACCTTTGATGTGGTACTTTAAAAGGGGATTTTCTCTGTTGATGTTTTTTCCTCCAGCTGGGTATTTAATTAATTTTCAACACGCTGTCAGAATCGGATATTTTGACAGGATGCAGTATTTTGGCACAGCTATTTATATGGGTGGTTGGTTTTGATCACTGGTTTGTACTCTGCCTCAGGGCTTCTTCAGTAAGATGAGGCATGGCGCCTTTCCAGGATCTCCAGGCAAACCAAGATGTAATATATTTAATAATGCAATGTGGGAGTTTAGCCCACAAATGGCATATAAATTGCATAAACTAAACTGGTTATTTCCAAATATGCAAATACGGTTTTACTTTGCATAAAGCGCGATTTGCATTACATTACCATATTTTGCATAAAGAAGCTTATTTTTGCTATTAAAGATGATTGATTTACTGTCTTCTGCATAAATATGCAATCATTGCTTGATGCATTTTGGAACTGCTGCTGTGCAGGTGAAGGACAGCTTTTTACAGCATTTATGGTTCAATACCTTTCTGGGTTATAATGGAAAAATAGCCCGTAGGAAAAATATAAAAGTGAGGTCCACAATAAAACTGGAAAATATGCTCTAACCTCATGTCAGGTCCCACAAATGACCCACAGTATGGAACACAAGACACAGATATTACCATACATATTACTTCATCTTATTGTAGCAAGGTAAATGTACTTTATATACACCTGCACATGAGGGAAATGACTGGCAGTAAATTAGTGTAATACATTTCTCTTTGCTTGTGTTGGCCACTGTCCCCGTTTCCCTGAATAAGGCAGTGTTTCTTTGTCGGGGCTTTCTTGCTGTTGAAGAGCTCAGGGTTAAAAACCTTAGTCCTGTCTCAACTAGCATGTTGAGGTAATGCCCTGGCTCTGACAAATTCACATTACATGAGACATTCCCCACAGGATAAATCAAAAATTATGATGCTAGGTTAACTACTCCTTGATAATTGCATCTGTGGCTTTGTGAATGTCATTGAGTGTGCGTGCATGTCCTGAACTTTTGAAACGCGCTCTTTGGCAGTTAGAGTGTGCAACTTGTCAAAGTGTTACTGATAAGTGGCATTTTTATGATTCTAGTAGCTGGTACATCAGGTTTATTTAATAACTGTATAACCTTTAGCATAGCAGTTTCAGTTGTTATTCCTTTTTTTGTTTAAGCTGTGAAGTGTATTTAGCTGTTTTAGTTTTTCTTTTTATTTGTACGTGTTGTGTGAATAGTTTCATCTCTGTTGTAGCCATTTTATTCCATGCAGCAGCACAACGTCTTATATACCTGAACCTATTTAGCTTGTATGTGTCTAATCTATACTGACCTATCAGGTGTGGACAAGTACTTCTGCTTCTGGAACTTCTTCTCCAGGCCCATCAGCTGCAGCTCGGTGAAGATGGTGCGGCTGCGGCGGGGCTTCTTCAGCCGGGGCGTGCAGCGCTCTGTCTCCGACTCGCTGCTGATGCTGAGGGGCGTCTGGCTGGGTGAGGGCTCGGAGCCCCGTGGCAGCTGAGGGGAGATCAGGGGCAGGTGGGAGTGGACCGCGCCTGGGGAGGACGGTCGCTGTAGGTGGGGCGGTAGGTTGGGCGGCTGCCTTGTGATCACTGAGAGGAGCGGGTAGGCACGCAGTGACGAAGAACCTGGAGGAGCAGAGATGGTGAGAAACGCATTAAAGCAAAGTGATTAAATGAAGATTTCTCCTTCTGAGTGACTAACTTTTTAGTGAGCTCTCATGAACTCCTCAGTCACCTTGGCTGTACTGTTATCGACTGCCTGTAATTGCTCAGACAGGTTCATTTTTAATTGGGCAGTGTTTTCTGTGAAAAGTGTTTTGGCTTTGACCTCCTCCATGTAGAGGGCCGTGATCCCCATGACGCAGGTAGTGTTTTACACTGATCCTCTGAACCCTTTAAATGAATGATTATTTTTCAAAGGTTGTTAAAACTGAAATGACTGTGCAACACAAAACCACTCCAGCATGGCCTGACAGGTCAGTACCATTCAGACTGAGCTGCAATAAAACCTAAAAGTGAAATAATATGAAATCCACTTATACACATTTTTCCATCTTTTGCATTCTCTCCTGCCTTTGTTCAACACCCTATACAAACACACACACACACGCGTGTGCATTTTAGCTCTTAAAATGAGCTGCAAAAAAAGCGGCAGACGCCAGAATCAATAAAAAGCAGCGCTTGTCTGGAGCCGAGGCTGGAGGGGATGGAGACCTGAAGGGTGGAAGAAAGGACGTGGTGGGTCAACCGAAGTGAAAGTAACATGTGCAGGAAAAATCCTCACAGCTTCAAACAGAAAGCCAGTTCCCCGTATTTACAAGCAAACAGCATTGAAGCTGATAAGGAGCAGGATGGGGGACACAGGGGGAATTATAGGAGTAGGATACAGGATATAAAAGGCAGCAGTGGAGCACTTGATCTCCTCATGAGCCAACAGACAATCTAGACTTATTTGGCGCAAACATAAAATATAAAGTGAGCCTGCATTTGATTTTTTGTTTCTCATATACTACACAATTTTGCATTACTTTGTTTGTTTCTATCACTTCCAGCCGTTTTTAAGAATTTTTTTTCATACATCAAGACGGGGGGGAAGGGAAGTGAAAACATTAAATGGAGGTGGAACCGTTTTTTATTACAGTGACTCATGAGCACAGAGGCTTACATATATAAACTGTCCAAAAGTTCCAAGTAAACGCTTTATTAGATGTGTATGAAGCATGAGAAAACAAATCTGCTGCATGTAAGTACGCATACAGTTGCTCAGCTCACACACACACACACACACACATATCAGACACTGCCTTGGGCTTGTCATGACATCATGGTAAAGCACTGAGGTCATCACTAATCCCTCAATGTTAGATTGCTGCTTTGCAACAAGTCCAAACAAGAAGATCTTTACACTGCTTGGATGCTTTTTCTCTTCATTACGTTTTCATTTCGGTTGTTCTTAGTGTTTCTGGGTATATCTTGTCCATGTTGATGTTAATAATAAAACCTCTATGTTGGATCCCCCAAATATTTAGACTGAGCAAGAATTAATGGAGCACAAGGGCCAAGCGCTACTCATGTCTTCCTGAGTGAATACCCACACACACTTCAGTTTGTCCTCACAACGCTCAGGAAATCTCCTGTCAGCAAAGAGCTCCAGGGTGTCTCCGGACAGTCCCCTCCACCCCCCCTGAGGGGAGTGCAAGAGAGAAAAGAAAGAAGACCGAGACCAAAAGGGGGAAATGTCAGCCCTCGTGGTGACTTTCCACTGACAGTGAAGCCAGCTCCCTGACATGTTGTTGACAAGTGCCAGCATGCTGTCAATAGTCTACAAATAAACTGCTTGAGTAGCTGCAGGAACGCAACTCAGCCCCGTGCAAAAGCACACGGATCTGCTTCATAATCTCAGCTGGAATGCAAAACCTGTAACAAGTGCTTATAGTTACTATTACAGAAGGCATACCTCCTAATAATAGATCAAGGAGAGCAGTTTGTTAAATAATACTAATTAAACAGGCTGCTTTCTCTATTGATGATATGAACTTTTTTTTTTCTGAAAGAACCTGCTTTCTATCTTAACATCTACACTCCCTCGTGACCTCTTTTTCTTCTTTTCAGTGCAAAGCTAGAATGGATGATTCATTGTTTATCCACGATGTGGACGTGACGTTTTGCCATTTGCAGTAAACTATCTGGTGACAGCTACAACAGCTCTTTATTTGTCTAATTATTTTTTTTCGCCCCTTTTCCTCACCATGTGCCCGCAAATCAAACACTGCTGGAGCAGCTTCTTTATTTGTCCCAGCTCATCAGGATATGACACATTGTGTGAACGTAATGGCACCACACATGCCGAGAGTAATTATTATGGCTATTTTGTGAAGACAAACTTGAGCTAAAAGCATTACATTAAATGTTTTGACAATCTGAAACCTGATGCACCCAGAAATCTCCCTGTAGCATAAACTACTTTTAGCACTGATTAATTGCTCATCCCTTTCTGACGGCAGAACGGGAACTGCAAGGAGATGACAGACTGTCAAATATTATCCTTAACTTAAGATGGAAGATGTGTGAACCTTTTGCCTTTGTGTGCGTGCATACTTGTGTACGTGTGTGTTGGCACTGCTCTTATCAAACTTCTCATGTTGACTTTATTCCTAGTAGGTGACATTATTGTCTGCAGCACATTAGACTTTAAAATGGGATGAAAACCCTTTTGCACACTTGGATTTTGTCTATAAGCCCTCAGCCAGAACCACACCAGTACACGTCAGGCGTCAGGTTTCATGCATTCATACTTTTTTTTTAAAAACATTTATTTGTCATTACGCTGTCAGTTGAGATTACACCACAGTTGATCTTAATCTCTCTCACCTCCAACAGATAACACCACTAAGAGCTCTGCTCTGAGTCCTGCTGAGAGATGGGCTTCCAAATGAAATATCCTAACCTGCCATTATGTTGTTCACTGTTCAGCAGGTCAGGGCTCATTGTCTCTGATCCTGCAGGAAATTACAAGGAACTGACTATTAACCATTTTTTTATTGTGCAAAATGTGGACCTGTATTTGATTTCATAATCTGCTGAAGTGTAGAAAATCTCACTCATTTTTTTTCTTAAATGTCAGAAAGAAAAAGTAAAGTGTCTGAGGGACACAGAAGTCAACAGCCATAAAAAAAACTTTACTTATCGACTCCTGGAAGCCACATTATAGAGCATCGCTGTCTTTCAGCGGCCTCCGCTGGTAGCAGGAGGTTATAACATCACTTTCTCCACAGAATGAAAAAGTCATCTTTCCCTGTTAAGGGGCAATGCAGGGGCCAAGTCACCTCTCTATGGCCCAGGGACCTGTGGCTTGCCAGTTTCTATATCAAGCACTAAAAGCCATTGATGTTGGGGAATATACGGTGTCTCACACCCCCGCGGCTACAAATAAGTGGTGGGCACAGTGTTCTGATATGCAGGCCGGGTTACTCTATCCATCTGAAAAAAAAGGGTGCCAAAACCCATTCATAGTGCCCTCTAGCATACAGCAATCCATATCAGAAGGATGAGGGAATTGCTTCTCCTATTTTTATCCAACCATCGCTTTCATCATCAAATAGCAGTGGCTTATTATTTTGGACTTTATAGCAATTATCCTAATGGTTTGAGTTGTCTGGATTAAATTGGATTTACTATCAAGAGTCAACAGAGATTTTTGTTTTTGTACGAGCGCATGCTGCAGCCAATTGTCAACTTTTGGTAAGCAGCTTATAATTTATCCATCCATGTATCAATCTATCTATCTATGGGGAATGATGAAGATGATTTAATTCATGAGGGATCAGTAACAAATGGAGCAATTTGTCATTTTTCAGTCTAACTGAAGGTGGTCGGATACTTTTACGCACTACACTTTGAGACGCACGTTACCGGCAAACATCTTTGCCGTGGGGTCACATGCAGGCTTTACTGTGAATGACCATCCTCCCATCCGTAAACGATAAGCAGCTGAAAAACTCATTCTCTGCCTCAGGAAGGCCTTTGGCTGAGCAGAATACTCATCATATTAATCAAAGCAAATTAGATTAAACAGATCAAAGGTTACAGCGTTGTAACCATGAGCTTCTAAGAGCCAGATTCCCCTTTATCTGTCTCATCTGTCCGACTGCCACTTAACCGACTTTTAACTGCTCCACTTATCAGCTCGGTCGTTTATCATTTGCGTTCAACAAAAACCCTCCAGCATCGCTGACGTTAACTTACTCTACCGCATGTCTTTGATTTGCAACACTTAGCCGCCTTATGATTCATAATTTTAGGGGTGAGTAAGGTGAAGTTGCAGATTAAGTAATTTGGAAAAGAGAACATTTTTTATTAGTCAATAAGATATTTAAGCAAAATGCGTGTTATCGGTCGATGTGTCAATATTCTAATTTGCAAATAACTGTAAATTACGCACAGGAATTATGTAATAACTTTTACATGATTATAGTTAATACCACTTTGTTTATGGGCCGACAAAAAGTGTCACAAATGCCACACAGTTCATAGATCTATTAAACTTTTTGGAAATAGCGTACTCTCATTCAAATTGATCTTGTTCTTAAATTTAAATAATTCACATTTCTGGCTACATCTGCCAGTTTTAATGCTGAAAATGAATTACATCCAATTAGTAATTGTTTCTTTTTGTTTTTTGTCCTTGAAAAGAAAAGAGAAAGAAAAACTTAAGATAACTCTTACCCGAACATGAATGGAGTGGCTTTGGTCGAACAATGAGAGAAGGACACACCGAGTAGAGAGAAAGTTTCTCAAAATAATCACACGTTTCCTTGGAGAGGATCTCGTCAATCATGAAAGTCTTGTAGCGCCGCCTGGCAGCCTTCAGCTGCCCGGGGGAGGAGAGCCTCAGCTCGGCTTGACAGTGCATGATCTGTCCCTGTGCGCCCTGCGCCGACTTTGCTGCGCAACGCGTCTGTCTGTTAAGGATGGCTTCGCTGATGCGGATTAACCGTCTGGAGAGGCGACTAATGGGGTTCATGCGTTTATATAAGTCATTGTTTCTATTTAGTTGTAGTTTTGTTTTCCCTGAAGTGTCTGTAGCCGCTGCGCAGAGCGCCACAGTGCTAATGAGCTGACTGCACTCACACCCACTGCTATATAAACCATGTACTCATCTGTAGTAGCCTACTACTCTCACTCTCTCTCTCTCTCTCTCTCTCTCTCTCTCTCTACTTACACAAGGCCGCCTCCTTAACTCCCCACCCGCCCAACAAACCCATAGCCTACATGATACTGAAGTTTTCTTCTTCATATTTATGTAAGCTACATTACAACTTATTCAATTCATTCAGAGTCATGTTTTTCCTCTAAATTAGTTATTGTACTGTATTTTTTTTTAAATCAATACAAATATTGGTATTAGCCTATAAAAACGACTAACACTGTTGCCTAATAATTCATTTAAATGCCTCGGCTAATGTCGCAGCGACTCCTTGTTTCAAACATTTTTATTTGAAAGAATAGCCTCCATAAAGCCGCGTGTAACCTTTGGTTCTGAGCAAGTGAATTGAGTTTTATTCCAAGTCTTCTTTGGACAAGGGGCTACAATATTACATCTTATTTTTTCCCGATAGCTCTATTTAAATTGTAAAATTGTTGAAAGGGTAATTAACAAGTGGAGAGAAAAAAAAACATTTCTTGTATCTTTGTTTCTCTGTCAAAACGTCTAGGAACACTTTGTGGTAGATAGTGGTAATGACTGTATCTTTTCACACACAGTCTAAAACTTTCTGTTTCACTAACAAAAAACAAGCAAATGCTTCCTTTGTTCTTGTAGCAAAGCTTTCATGCCGCTGTTATAAAATGTTTATATATTATCATGTATTGTAGGCTAACTAAACGATACTAACAGTATTACAAATGTATTTACAAATACTTGAATATATAATAATAATAATAATTATTGTTATTATTATTATTATTATTATCATGATAATCATGATAATAATTAATGTGTCACAAAAAAGGAGTTTCAAACAGTTTGAAATAGTTATCAAGATTTGAAAACAACAAAAAAAGAGTGATCATTTAGAAAGCAGAATTGCGGTTCAAGGCCAAGCCCAGTCAACTCGTTTTCTTTACAAATGTAACAAGAAAACTGCCGCAGGTGCAATCTATTATCAATCAACAACTGCGCGCGCGCGCACGCCTATACACGGTACAAAATTCTTTGTCCCGTTTACAACATCTCAACCACGCATAACCTGAGGAGCCCCATTAGTATTATTTATCTAAGTTTGTTGTTCATTGCACGAAACACGTTTTCTACAAAGCACTAACTTTTTAAATAATATATCACGTTGTATTGTCGGCCACGAGCTGATAAAGCTGAAGTTAATGGGAGGAAATCTCTATAGCTGGCACGTTTAACAGACTCCCTAGAAGTTTTCCTCTAACAGAGAAATTAATTGTCTTTTCTCCCCTTTTAGTGCAAAATCTCAACCTTTTTTAGAATATTTATAAAATATAAAATAAGTTCTATAGCTTCTCAGTTTGTGAGACAAGATGATTGTTTAAAAAAGGGGAGACCATTTTACAATTTACAAGTTGTGATAATAAACAGGCGCTTGTTTCTGATCAAACAGTAGAAACATTTTCAACATTAACAAATGGTTGCTGTCTAAAAGGGTAACCAATTACTTGAAGTTAGCGGAAATTAAACTCGTTGGTGATGGTGCCTTTGAAGCCACAGTTGTTCAAAGTGGAGGATTATAGAGGAGGAAACATGGGAGCTCTGCATGGGAAAGCTCGGCTTCTTATTAGACGTTTGATGGCTTCATCTAGAAGATGAGAACAACGGCTGTTGGCTTGTGGAGTAAGTTTTTTTTTTCCCACTTTTTTTTTTTTTTTAAAGGTGTTAGATAACTGTCAGCTGCACATTTTTTCCTCGCAATTTCAATACATGCTACTGATAATATGGCAATTAAACCTCATGGCATTTATAAATTGTTTTAGTCAACAACCTAGACTTATATAGTCGCCAAGTTTCCGTCGGACCATGAACTCAACCACCTGAGCCAGCGTTAAGCACCGGGCATCACGACTTGCAGGAATCTTGTCACTTGTTTTGCGTTGCGGGGCCATTAAAGGGGTGGGAGGGAAGGCTCTCTGGGTGTTTGGAAGAGGATCATACCAGGAGACACGCTTCTATACAAGTCCACACAGCAGCGGCTACCGAGTGGCCTCTCTAATCCACCCGCTCCAGGGCTAGAGACGCCAGGCAGATCAACCAATTAAAGGAGCTAAGCCACAAACCAGAATAATAATAAAGGCCTTGCTAGTACTGACACCGAGGAAAGGATACTGTCTATTAAAGCGATTTGGGAGCATCAGGATGCAATCAGACACTCGGCAGATTACAGGCAATTCATGGAGCTTAGTTCAAAAGGTGCAAATACAGCTACACTTTTGATCACTGGCAGATTTATTAAAGGATATACTTGTCGATACTGCCGGTGTCAGTAGCATAAGCACTTTCGGAAGGGTACATTACGGCCCCAACTGAGACACTAAGTGATCACCACTTTGTTATAAGCAAACGGTAAAAAAAAAAAAAAAAAAAAAAAAAAAAAAGCCTAAACGGGACACCAACCGAACCGGTTGGAAGGCTCGAACTTTTGAAAATTCTTGGATGGGCCAAACGACAAACGTTCCCC
>JBBBVU010000009.1:25323885-25351362 GCA_037177055.1 Atherinosoma microstoma | reverse complement strand
TTGAAAAGTTTTTTCTGCTCAAAAAGAAAAAGAACAAGAAAGCCTCGTGAGATGGAGCAGTTTGAGGAGGTATCATATTTTGGTCCATTAAATTGTTTATTTCATTTAACCAAAAGGCTGATATTGGTGGAGGTAGGTGTTGAGTTCAGTATTTAAAATAAAAACCTCCAGTTTTAGTTGTTTTTTGCAATTTATTCCTTGAATGTCACAGAACCTAAAGACTTCAAGACAGGTTTTCCTCCAACATAAAGGCCTAATATTTGTATGAATAAACTAATTCTACTGGCCTGTAATGTCTGGAGTTGGGGCAGGGTTCTCGTAAAAAATGGTTTTAGTTGTCTTCTCTTAAAGAACTGACTTAAAAGAATTAAAATTTAGCTGAATAATTTCAGATGCTTCTTGTAGCTTTAAAATAGTCTCAGCAGGTGACTGAACAACAACAGGTAAGCATACAGGTGAATATTTAATATGGCAGCCCAGAAAGTGTGTTTGAATGCTGCCCACTGCACACTCAGGGAATTTATTTTAGTCTGGACAGGAAAAAACGCCTTTACTGTAATTTGAGACCTGTCCCAGTTCAATTACAAGTGGAGGATTTCTATTGGTGAAAATGCCACAGGAAAATGACCTAAGGTTCCATGAAGTGTCTTGGTACTTTTAGCATTAAAGTCAGGCTTATGCCTGTCAAATGATTTGAAAGGACTGCTCATCAGTCTTGTTATTCTATAGAGAAAAGATGAAAGGAAGCCCTGTTGGACAGATCGACATAAATAAAGTTACAGCATAACCCATCTACATGATGCAAACCTTGTCCAGTGTGTCAGAGGTAGAAGTATATCTAGATAATGCCAAGTTAGGACACTGCTATATCGTCCACGACTGAAAAGGTGGTAAAAAAGTAACAAGCTATGAGCTACATATTAGACACCCTGCGGTTTCGAGAGACGGTTACTAGGACATTATAATTCTAAACGGGATGAGGAGGAACACTATCTCCCAGAACTTTTGACGCCAACTGTAACCAGTCGCTCATTACCGGAGGAAGCAGCAGTTAGCAATTCTCACAAAAGCCACAGTGTTGACACGGCAGCTGCTCATGTTTGTGGCCGTTTCCAAACCGTTGGTGTTAGTTCTTTGTTTGGCTCTTGTAATACATAATCTAATGTAATACATAATACATAGTCTGGTGAAAAGACTAAATTAGATTTTTCAAACTGTATGGAATATTTAAAAAGTCTTGCTAAAATTAGTTTCTAAACTGGCATCAACGAAGAGACGCTGTGAGAAAGTCTGTTGCTTCCTGGACATAAAAGGAGTATGGTCGGCGCTGCAAAGTGAGAGGGAGGAAAAATACACACTCTGGAATGGTTTAACATAATACACACAATGCAATGTCAATACTGATCTATTTCTCATTAAAAAAAAAAAAGTTAAAAAACATTTCAACCTTAACCAATGCGATGTCATCAGTTTTATCATCAGCATTAATAGGGTGTCCAGATAAGTTCCAAGGGAAAATGTCTATCGTTTATAGCAGTGGTGGGGAACCTTGGCCCTCATCCTGCAAGTTTTCCATGCATCCCTGCTCACCTGATTCTAATTAATGAGCCACTGTGATAGGCTGTTGGATCCATTTGATTTGAATCAGGTGTGTTGGAGCAGGGATGAGCATGGAAAACTTGCAGGAATGTGGCCCTGGAGGACCAGGGTTCCCCACCCCTGGTTTATAGTGATGATCAGATCCCTTGCTGTCATGTAGGAATATGTGATTAGAAAACTGTGACAAAGACAACAACGCAGGAGGGATATTATCTGATTGGTTTAATACATTTTAATACATTTATTGACTTATAACTCTGGGAAAAGTTTTTTTCAAATCTTTTTTTTGAAAGGGATATATTCAAGTCTTTCTGGGCAAATATGACTTCATTCTCCACACAATTTGAAATTTTGGTTTGTGACATGCCGTTGGAATCATATTCTAAATGAGTACGGCTATAAACATATTTCTAAGCATCAGCAAATATTTGCCACATGAACAACTAAGGTAAGCATATATTTACCGAACCAGTGAGTGTAGAACAGGGCAATTATTATGTAATTTGTAAAACTCAACCCAAACAGTGCCTGGCTGTTAAGCCATTTCACATCTTGCGTCACAAAAGTCAGTATTAGAATCCCATTTTACAATCCCGCTGAGAACCATAATGAGGGCTATATGCAAAGCTAAAAGGGGCATGGATGCCAATCCAAGTTAAGGCTATATCCAGACAAACCATTTCTATAATATTCTTACCTCTGGCCGTGGGGATTTGGGGTATTTGCAGGACTTGAATTCTGTGAGTTCCCAGGACTGCTGCTATGGCTACTACCTATGATGGGATGGAGAGAATAAAAATAATTAGTAAAAGTATAATCCCCTTCCCTGTCACGATAATAGCAAAGCTTCGTTATAATAATATTCTTCAAAAAGAATAACTCTTCAATAGGCAAATACAACTCGAACATTAATAAAAATTCTACCTCCTTTTTCCTTTTAAGCTTTGGAAATAAATATCAGTGGAGGCTGAATAAATCACTTTCTTTCAAATACCTGAGAATGCTAAAATTGGTAGTTTTGGAAATGCATGTTCTTCCTGATAATTCAACCGTTTATTAAAATTTTGCAACATTTTTTTTTTTAAATGCTGTTTTTCAACCACGTTGAAAGCTGAATTTATTGGTTTATATACCATGTTACGCTGTCAAAGTACGCCATCAGATACTTTCATTTTCATATTAAAATCACTTCCGAATGGGTGAACTGGGTGGGGTGGTAAATGCAAAGAGGGTTTTTCAGAAGGGTGGTATTAGCACTTCTAACTGCAACCACATTTATGGGCGCTCCCTTTTCATTTGGCCTAAAGGCAAACTGATTCCACACTGGCTTTTAAACTTAGGACTATA
The DNA here is from genome assembly GCA_037177055.1 of Atherinosoma microstoma. Lineage (NCBI taxonomy): Eukaryota > Metazoa > Chordata > Actinopteri > Atheriniformes > Atherinidae > Atherinosoma > Atherinosoma microstoma. The sequence goes on along the minus strand of JBBBVU010000009.1, from coordinate 25,348,416 downwards.
ACATTGCTGTCAACAAAAACTGACTGAAATGCGGCTGCTCTAATACAAGCGAGGTGCCTCACAATAAACACTGGATGGCAGTAAAAACTCCTCATGTGCTGCTGAAGGTGGGTGCACAGAGAAATTTTAAAAGTGCAACAGCTTGCCGCTCTATCAAATGGCAGAAGAAGATAGAGAAATATATTTTGGTCTCATAAAATCTATTTTAAATGGACATCAATGTTTATTTCACTCAGCCTCTATACAGACAGCTGATAGTAAAAATAATTACAATCCTCTCAAATAATCTATCTGTAATAATTGTAACAGTCCTTCCAGTACAAATTATATCAGTTTATTTAAGTAGGTCAACAGGCTAACTTTTTGTATTGGTTGCACTGGTGCACCAAACTTTTTAATTTGGGTGCACCAGCAAAAACACCAATTGTTAATACATTGCTCTCAGCAGCTCATTTAAATACATTTTCAGGATTGTCTTTTAATCATTATACAAATACACTGATGGCTACTGAAGTTATTGTGAACAATAATGAGGTTTAGATAAAAACTTGTCTTTGTGAAGCATGAATGATAAGTAGATTTTTTATTTTATTTTATTTTTTTAAAGAAATAAACTTAAAGTGCTATCTTTACTGAACAAAGCTAAAAGTTTCAAACTTTGAAAAGGCTCATGAGGCTGTGCTGCCTCTGGCAAATTTCTCTCATCTAGATTTACGTTGAATCTTTTTCATGATAATTATCGAGTTGGACCTGAATTTTGTGGAAGGCAGCTCCTCTTTGGCTTATTATATACCATGATTTTGACTGCTCAAACACCCAGAAACATCCAGGTCTGTTGTTATTCTGTTTTTTCTTTCTTAAATACACAGCAGCCTCTCAGATTAGTAGTTTTGACAACCCCAATTAATATTTATTTTCTACGGATCTTCTCCGGGTGCAGCTTAAACACACAGAATGAGTTTGATTGACGCTGCTCTCGTTTTCTGGCAGGATTCATCAGCCAGTATATACTCACTCTAATGCTTCAACAGAAACAGAGGCAGCTCTTTCAGTTTTTCTAGAGCTGCGTAGTGTTGAATTTCTTCCCTTTTTTAATTTTTTTTATATAACCTCTTAGCCAAGGCTGAACTTCTGAAGGAGATTTGATCCCTGTCAGTTCAGGTGACGTCACACAGACGAGGTGCTCAAAATGCATTTAACTTCCAGCTTTTTTTGTTAATTTAGCTCAGGCATGGTGGAAAAATGCAAATTTAGGGAGGATAATACACAATATGAGCATATTCCACCATATTCCACATTTTTCAAATGATTCTGGTTTCCACAATTCTTGTCTGTGTCATTCTTTGCCGTACTGGATGTAATGTGCACCGATCTTAATTTCAAACCAACCCAGCATGGCGTATAATTGTGGATCAGAGGTGAAGAGCCAACCCTTCTCTTGGCTTTTTAATCACAGTGGCACTTTTCTCTGAGTTCAGGTAAGGAGGGAATAAAACACAGAATACGCAGACAGACAAGCAGAGAAATAAAAGTCCTTAACTTAGACCTGTGAAATGTTAGGCGCACCGGTGCGACCAAGAAAAACAGTTAAGTCGGATTCATGTACATGTACAACCAAAATGGTTGCACTCTAGATCCCTGTAATTGGATACCACAATAAATCTTTCTTTAGCTGATTATTACACAGGCATTTTAAGTCACTATTGCCATTTAAAACCAACCCACCGCATACACACACAAACGCAAAACATTTTCCATGTTTCTGATATTTGTACATCCATAGCATCTAATCTCAAAGTACGACACACATTTCAGGCACCCAGCAGGAGTGAAGCAGTCTTCATTTGTTATTTTATGGTGGCTGGAAAACAGTCGGTGCATTGCTGCACTTGTACAGATTATGAGCTATAAACAGGTGCAGTTAAAACAATTATAATATACTTTAAGACACAACAGTCATTTCACAAACTATACTATTGCTTTTATAATTCAATAGTCATAGGAAACCCTGTAATGCTTACACATCTGTACCAATTACTTAACATGAAACATTTTTAGAAAACATTTTTACCTATATGTAAATATATTTATTTAAATCTAGTGCAATTTATCAAAATCCTCATTCCTTTTAAGAGTTAAACATATTAGAGTTCAAGGCTTTCACTGTGGGTACTTTAAAAAATAAATAAAAATCACACTGAGTATAAAATAAAATCATAATACTAACAAATGTTTAGTATGTTTTCTTACTGTTCTTTTCTAGGAATGTTATATAAATCAGGATGTGAATGAAGCATGTATAAGTTAAATCCCTTAGCAAAATTTTATATGAGATCAATATAGAAAGTCTGAGTGTTTAAGTTAAACTTAAGACAGCTTTTATGACACATTAAAAACAAACAAGTTTTTGTTATTGTTTGAAAACTCAATATTCAAGCTTGGCCCCACTTCAGTAACTCAGGATGCAAAACAAGAAATAGGTGTTTGACTTAAAGCAACTGAAAGTAACAAGGTTACAAAGGTCATATTGTAATGCACAAATTAACCACAGATATGCACAGGAAGGAGAGGGCTGTCTACCTAGTTGTCATAAGGGATGATTTTCTACATTTTTAAAGGGAAAGTATTTATTCTGAGGGAGATCATCATACTTCAGACAAATTTCCCTGCACAGTCTTTAAGCAACTCAAATGGTGTTTTTGTCACATGATGTTATAAAATGAGGTTTTTACTAGAGCAAAGTGACAGTTTGGTAATGCTTTCGTGCAACCATAAGGTAAAGCATAGTCTTATTCAGCTGCTTTTCACTGACCGTTTCTGATTCATCAATTAACCGTCTGACTAACGGAGAAACACAAGTTTACTTTGATAACATTCATAAATAAAAGCTGTTACAAATCATGTCCTATTGTCTACGAAGTGAATGCATCACGTTTTTCACCCATTAAAGGGTGCACTCTGGGGTCTTGCAAAAACCCAAATGTTGAAACAAGTATGATTTTGGAAAGAATTCATCTTCACGGACGGTTGATTATATTTTTGGTTTAAAAAAAAACCCAAAAGTCACACCTGTTAACTGGACTGCATGACAAATGACCCAAGTTCACAAACTGATGACAAGCCTACATCTAAACATGTGCTTGGTGGAGTCAAACGTTCGTAGTTAATTTGTCGGTTAAACAAAATATGAGCTCACCTGATCTGAACTGTACGTGGATGTTTCTTCCATACAGCGACGCCCCATTGAGTAGTTGCATGGCGTAAGGCACGGACACTTCATGTTTGTAAACAACAAACCCAAATGTTTTCTGTTTCCCATCAGAGTCTTTTGGAATTTTAGTTTTGATGAGAGGTCCTGCCTGCAAACACAATCAATCACTGTCATGCGAAAGCTAGTATCCAACGGCAGTCAACAAACGGTGGCCGGTTAGCGTCTGTAAAAACCAATAACCGTAGTTGAAACTGTTGATGATGTGTGTGTATAACCACTAGCATTGTCATTATAGCATATGGTTAGAAAATATATTTGTTAAAATCAGCTCCTCACTCCCTAAATCACATTTTTTGTAACACTGTCAATATAGCGATCTCTGTATGTTAGCATTAGCGGTGGCCTGTTGGAATAAACAAACATTTGTTAGCTGTGAGTAACGGCAACAACACCTGTATAAATAGCTCAAACAGAAGCTCCTCCGTGACTCTTGCATCCAAATTTCTTATAAAGAGAGTTCGATCAGTTTCGTCCTCTATTCCCATTGTACTGGAGCCAAAAGTGAAACCCTCCTTGTAATACCAACGCTAGCTAGCCTTAAAAACACTGCGACACTCGAACGGAAGGCCTGCTATGACGTAAAGCGAAAAGCCGGAAGACGGAATCTCCCCCCCTCCCAACTTTATTTAACAAGAAGATTTACAAGCTCTCCTGGTGGCAGCACAGACTGTATATTAGAAGAGGGTTGCAGTCAAATTTACAGTCATCCATCACAAGGAACAAGGGGAAATAGGCAGACAAACAAAAAAAAAGCGGGGGGCGGGGAGTTACAACAGTCTGTCTGCATGAACTAACCAATAAATAGGCTATGCAGTCACATAATGTTAAAAAATAAAATAATTTACAAAGAAATTACTTTTCATTTTCAGGATCACATCAAAAGAGAATGAAACATATTGTAAGGTGTTTGGATCAGATTAATTAATGATAAAGGGATTGTTAACATACCTTGTTAAATTCTGACAAGGAACAACTGAACAGTTATTACAGTTTTGGCACATCAATGTGTGCTGTGGCAAGAAGGTTTGCTGTGTCTCAGCACAGTTTTGAGACCATGGAAGACATACCAGGAGACGGGCTAGTATACCAGGAGAAGTAGATGGAGCCATAGGAGGACAACAACTCAGCAGCAGGACCACTATCTGCTCCTTTGTGAATGGAAGAACAGGAGGAGCACTGCCAGTGCCCTACAAAATGACCTCCAGCAGGTAACTAATCTGCATGTTTTGCTCAGACTTCCAGAAACAGACTCCATGGGGGGGTTTTGAGGGCCTGACGTCCCCCTTTGGGGGGGGGGGGCTGTGCTCACAGCCCAACACAGTGCAACCTGATTGGCATATATGCCAAAGAACACCAGGATTAGCAGATTGGCCGTTGGCACCCTGTGCTGTTCATGGATGAAAGCAGGTTTACATTGAGCACATGTGACAGACATGAGAGAGTCTGGAGACGGCGTGGAGAATGCTGCCTGCAGCAACCTCCAACATGAATGGTTTGGCAGTGGGTCAGTGATGGTCTGGGGAGGGCATATGCTTGGAGGCCTCCATGTGCTAGCCAGAGGTACCCTGACTGCCATAGGTATCGGGTTGAGATCCTCAGACCCATTGCCAGATCATATGCTTCTGCAGTGGGACCTGGGTTTCTTCTGATGCAGGAAAATACTCGGCCTCATGTGACTGGAGTGTGTCAGCAGTTCCTGCATGATGAAGGCATCGATGCTATGGACTGGCCTGCCCGTTCACCAGACCTCTAATCCAGCACCTCTGGAACATCATGTCTCGTTCCATCTACCGTTGCACCACAGACTGTCCAGGGGTTTGATGGATGCCCTGATCCAGGTCTGGGAGGAAATCCCTCTGGAGAACATCCGTTGTCTCATCAGGAGCATGCCCAGATGTTGTAGTGCATACAGGCACGTGGAGACCACAAACACGACTTAACCTAATTTTGAATTCTCTTGAGGAATTTCAACGGAAGTTGGGGCAGCCTGTGATCTGATCTTTCCACTTTTATTTTGCTTATGATTCTGAATCCAGACCTCCATGGGTTCATGATTTTTTTTCCCATTCACCATACTTGAGTTATTTTGTTCTCAATGCATTCCACTAATGAATAAAGATTTTCAACCAATATTTAATTCCTTAAGCACTGAAATGTGTTATTTAAGTATTCCTTTTATTTTTTCGAGCAGCATATATATATATGTCCCTAAAGAATGGGCTTACTAACAACGCTACATTTGTATCCGCCTATAGCAAGTGTACTTGTCACAGTTTTCATGCAAGAGCACTGTACTGCATTTTTGCTTAATTTATGGTTGCACTGCACCCTCTTCCCTGTTTGAGTGCCTGATTATACTCAGTTGAGTACACATGGACAACTGCTGGCACCACGGTTGTTCTTATTATAGAGCCTTAATGGTCCCCTTGGAGAATTTCTTTCCATACCTGCTCAATAAATCAGAATCTGCAGAGGGAAGTGTTGCTTACTACAAGTCAAGTAACTTGACAACTTTGGATTGTCAAAACAAACTGGTGTGTTACCAGTTTACTGTCAGTCGTCCCTGCAGAGCCTCCAGGAAATATTTGGGACTTTGTCATATTTGCACATTAGCAAGGTATAAAGGCACATTTATGGTTTTCAAGTGAAAGCCTCCACAAGGTCTTCCTAGCCTGATGCAGTTTTTAAGAGTTTTTATTTTTTAAATAAAATATCTATTCTTCTTCATATCTACATGGCTATAGTGTAGTGTAAAGTTAGCTTTTTAAGCTGACTATGATTGGATCAGTGCTTCAAATGCCCAGAACCAAGTGCTTCTGATGGAGGTCAAGCAAACAGAATGAGGAATTTACTGCCATCTTTATCAGATGGGCCCCAGTGTATGTCTTCCATGTTAATTAGATTGGTTGAACTTGTAATGACTTTCTCCTTCATGCTTGGTTGGGAAACATCCTCATGGATTCTGCCATGGTTATTTAGAAGTACGAGAAAGTGGAATGGCAAAAACTTAAAGATCAGCTATTTTCTTTTCCTATATTTGTTCTATTTGTTTATCTTTAATTCAATATTTTAATAAATTGAAGAGTAGAGTGGACTCAGTGCAGTATACTGCTTGGCAATATAATATCTATTTTGTCTGTTGGGCACGTTTATTACATGTACGGCAGAGTTTCCATTTTATTCCTCATCTGGAATTAACCTAAAATGTTTAACACCAAAGTCTGGGTTGTCATCATGTTTAGTAGAAGCTGAACTATGCACAAACTTATCAACACATATGGGATGTAAAGGCGCAGCCCCTCAAAATACCTAAGATTTATTATGCTGCAAGGTTGTTAGCCATAAAAATGGAGGCAAAACCATAAAACCACATCTGTGCGGCATGATATTTGTTGGCAAAAGGCCTTCAATCTATTTTGGGTTCTTGTATTGACATTACTCCATACATCTCCCTGGTATTATTCCCCTATTTTTTATAGCTGTTGGAAGGCATACAGGGGAGGACTAAGCGTGTTATACTAGAAAATGAATAGAAAGTGAAATTGGTGGGTGAAATGGACGACAAATCTTGCTTTGAATATACTTTATTGTCCCCAACAGAGAAATTTGACATGGATTCATAGTGCCCCTAATAACTGCCTGTACACACACACACAAAAAGAATATACATTAAACACCAACACTACATATGTAACACACACACGACACATCTGATTAAAGATTAAAAGGTTAAACAGTTTAAGGTTAAGAGTATTCAGAACAGACCCAGACAGCAGCTGACTCCGGGCAGGATCCGGGCCAAAGGATTTTTGCTATCTGGGGAACACCCCACTATTGCACACTACCCAGCGTATACAGCTCAAGAGCTATTTGAAATTTTGACAGAGAATGGTACAAAACAGTGTTTAAACCAGTTCAATTTGCACTTTGGGATCCTGTACCTTCTGCCAGAAGGCAGGGGCTCATATTCTGTGTAAAGGATGTGGGATGGGTCCGACAATACCCTCCACACCTGCCTGAGTACAGACTGCTCATAGATGGACTAAAGGGAACATTTTTCAGTCCTCCTTATCACCTTCATGGCAGTCTGCGCCAGGACCTGTAGCTTAGATGTGGACTGTACGAAGATATTGCCAAACCATGCTGTCATCCCATACCTGATCCCACCTGATGACGCTCTCCATCGCTGCCTGATAGCTTGCCCGCTATATCAGAATAAAAAGTCAATTACTGCCTGCAACATTAAAGTGAATTTTTAACTGTGTTTTTCCTTTAGCAACAGATGAAAGAGTTACTTAATCTGATAAGAAAAACAAATATCCTGATCTCTTTGAAGTATTACTTCATTATTCAATACTCCAAGTACAGTGTACTGAGCTAGATGCTGAAGAAATCTAAAAGATAGCTGTAGATGGCAGCATTGATCCACTGTTATCAGTTACAACACCACTGCATTAGTAGGGTTTTCCTTTCTTTCTTTCTTTCTTTCTTTCTTTTTTTCCCCTTGTGGCCATGAGAATCAGTTACTATGCTGTATGAAAGGAAAAAATAGAGTAAGTATTTTATATGGAGAAATTGGATTCAATTGTTATGGGACTATCCTCTTTTCATGTTTGTGCTTTAGGCTGCACAAATATAAATGGATCCTTTGTGAGGTGATGTAACTCTGTGTGTTGATTTGGTATTTTCATTTTCCAATTTAAGAGGAGAGTCGCTGAATAATTGTCAATTTCCCAAAGTGTCATTTTTCTTTTGAATTCTATTGAAAGCATCAAGAATGAGGGAATATTTTGACACCATATAGCTCATGCAGTTGTCCAAGTAGGAACATTTATTGTTCTTATTATCACTTACTATTTTTTTCAAATTTAGTCCATGGGACTCAAACATCTCAAACATGACTGAAACATACGGCCCAACTATATTGTATTGTCAATTAATGACAAATAGATTGTGCAACACTGTATGCCACTTGATATGTTTCAATCCTCATTATTTGACAATGCACATGTGCTTTCAGTCCGTTGACGTATAGTCTGCAAAAGAAATCAGCAGAATTTAGTCAAGACTTGATGAGCGTTTTCAGGCCTTTTAATCTGCCTGGAAACAAGTAGAGCTCACACAGAAAGGCATTGTGCTCATTGAAAACAGTTTTGCGGGACCAAAATATGGAGCCATGGTATGAACTTCAGCAAATATATGTCACTCTGCATGTTCAACAGCATTTACATGTGTAACTCTTTCTTTGTAAGACTGAATTTGTGATATTTGGTGAGAACACATTGTTTTAATTAATCAATAGAAAAAGAAAAAGAAAACAACGTAAGAAAATATGAGGCATACTTCAGGGCAGGACAGCAACCAACACTCACCATGGGGAGCAGTGATGCCAGAATCCTAGAAATAGGCCACCACCAGCTAGATATGGTCTGGTCAGATCTGGGTAAATCCTTAAGGCTATTTAGCCACACAAGGCAGCAGTGATAAGACTACACACATACACACACATGGTTTTTGCACACTAATTATGACCACTGGCCTAGGGGTGTTTCCTGGAACTACAAAGTGATTGACTGGTATCTCCGAGCACATCCTTCTTCAACACAAATCTTTCCTTTAGGCTCCAACCTATATACGCATCCTGCCCTTCCCTCCTGTTCATTAATATTCATAATTCATGTGGAATGAAGTGTTTCAGGATCATTAAATGCGCATGAATATTTGTCGGATGAAAGTTTAATTAAGCCATCCCTCTTTGGCAGCATGATGTCACAGAGCAGCTCCCCATTCATTGCATCCAGCACACAGCTTAATGGCCTGTGTCTTTTTAAGTGCTACTCAGTGCTTATCCAGCAACAGCCTCCACCTACGCACAATCTTATTTTACACCTCTTGAGCTGATATTTGATAGAACCAATTGATAGGGATGGCATTTGAGGGGTTTGTATTCTTCCACTGGCAATATGTGGATCAATCATACTTAAATCAATACAGCAGGAGAACCACTTTTGTGGTGAATTTAATTTATTATTTAAGACTGCGGTCTCTATAGGCTCAGTTTAAGATGTAAACTGGTTATACAACCATGATTTGTCACTGGCAAAGTTTCTTAAAAATATCATTGAACAAAAGCATAGTTCTGAGTGTATTGCTGTAGGAAAAAGTTACAGTCAGACACACAAATTAAGCATCGTCCGTCATATTAGGCACAGCAGAATAGTAAACATTTCAACTAATGAATTTCTACAAGTTTGCCCCAAAATTTAGATGTTCAGATGTCAGAGAAATGTCCTAGTTTCCCTTTGGAGGACAACATCTGATGATGGAGTGTCTCGTACGCTTAAACACATACAGCCACACACATGTACTGTATATGCAGACAAGAGCTCATCCTTGGCAGCATGCCACGACGTTTCAGCATCCTCCCATGCCCGATAGATTCAAAAATCTTCCGATGGGTGTCAAAGCCGTCCCTATCTTCTTCTTTTTCCAGCTTCCTCCCCCTTTGCAACACGCTTGTTAGCCCAATATCAGTGTTGCATGTTGCGGCTGCCCTGACATGCTGTGACTTCATTTCTGTGACCCCCCCCGCCCCCTATCCTCTCATTTTCTGTCTCCCTCGCACAAACACACAGGCACATTAAGGGAGAGATCCATCCTGTTGCTACAGTGCTGCAGTGCTGAGTAGCACTTTCAGAAAGAGGGAGAGAGAAAGAGAGAGATGTCTGGCAACGACCCTACATCACAAAACAGACTGCAGAAGACCACGTTAAACCCTTTTCTTCCCTTAACTCAAAAATAACCTTATTTCCAAGCCCCTCCTAAAGAGGGTGTTGGATCATTAATATTAACTTAATATCAAAACCCGAAAAAAGAGCATCTGTTGCAATAAAAAGAGAAAAGGGATGTTTGTTTTTCAGCAATCACTCCACTGCACTCCTCCCATTACCCCAACCCCTCCGGCTGTAAGAACTGAGGTGTCAGCACATTTCAGACAGCTATAGGCTCACACTGGTGCCTGCCTGTTGAGGAGCAGAATAATGCCCTTTGCCAAAGGTGCCATATGGAGGATGTTTTATAGCTGGGGAAAAGAGGGAGAATGTCTGTCCTAGAGGAGTAATTAAGAAATGGATCTCTATAGTATAAAGTTAATCGCATCGCAAATCTCTAGCCTCCTTAAATATTCTATTTCTGACTTTTTCCCTTTCTCTCCTACTGCTTTTTAAACCCCCAAATACCTTTGGAGAAGATAATGAGCTCTGTCAAAAAGCGACTGCTTCTTTTTTTTCCCTCCTCCAAAAGTGAGCTTTTGCCTTTTCTCTGCTTCATTATAATCAACAGTGGAGTGTCCCATATTCCTGCTGCTGAGCAGAACATGCCCTCAGAGACAGTCAATATTGCAGCTTATAACCTATAACTCTCAGCTCAACCCCAGAAAAAGAAATTTTTCCCTTTGAAGATTCTCATCACTATGGTAATCAGCTGATCAGAGGATGTTATGCCAGCTCCTTGTGATGCAAATATTTGCTTTACATGCAAAACCTCCAGATTAGAACTTTAATTCGAAGTTGAGTTCAGGCTAGCGGTCTGACTGTCATCAGTGATGTAATTGCACTGAAGAAATTACAGTCTTTCGAAAAAGAGCCCTGAAGACAGTCAGATCCCCATCTGTAATGACCACATATTGAAGATATTATGCTGGGGTTGGCTTGGGATTTATGTATTAGGAGATAAGGAAATTCTTCCATTTAGACCAGATAACATAGCTGTTTCTCAAACTGGATTTCCATTTGATCACAAGAACAGTGAAATTTGAAAGAATTGTCCAAAGAGGCACTGGAATAATTTATCTTTTAAAAAAAAAAAAGGTTTATAAATGAATATAAAAAAAGAACCCATTCAGATCAAATATGACTGGTTCACATTTGAGAGACTGTTATATAATGCAAGACATTTTCTAATACCACCTAACTCAATGAAGTCAACAGTGCAAATCAAATAAAATTCAATTCAGGTTTGTAATTTTTGTAGAAAACAGCAAAGAGTCTCTTTTTTTGTATAAATCTTGTGTGAATTGATTTTTTCAGGAGCTTTGTGGACCGCTTGTATAAAATGCCAGTCTTCTATTGGCAAACAGCTACAGAGCTAACCTTCAAATATACAGTAAGCTCTTTGAAGAGCTCAGAGTTGTTGTATTTGTTTTCTCTCCTCAACCTCAGCCCAGGCCTGTTATCATCACTGTCAGGGTGAAGAACATTACTTCAAAACTCAAGCAGGACCTGCTCTAGGCTCACTGTGTTCCTCACCGTAAAATAATACAAAGAAAAGTTCAAGAAGAGTTAGACACGTCGGGCAAGATGGGACCATGTCAAATTCACTGAAGGCAGTTCCGGGGGTTTGGATCTGTCGTTGTCACAACTAATATCATGTGGTTGCTCTATCCTTGGCTTGTGGATTTCTCTGTCTTGACATTCGGCTAGTTTATTTATAACGTCAGAGAATTTTAGACAAACTATACCATTACATTTTTGAGGAACGGTTGTTGTTGTGTGGTGCTCTATGAGAAAGATTCACAAGTTCATGTTATTGGTAGCTACACTGTTATCATCATCTGTAATTTCTCACTTGAAGTTTGCAAGATGAAGTGATAAGAGTATTCTTTTACATTAGTTATTAGTAGTAAATGTAGCTTATCAGGATCATCAATTTCAGTGGATACAGGAGTTCCCAAAGTTTACAAAAACAGGTCTTTAGATCTCCGCTTTGTCTTCAGTTGTCTATTTTGATCACCCATTCAGAGTTTATCGATGGCTCTGGCCCTTCAGGCAACCCTCTGGGCAAATGCCATTGGACCCGCAGGTATAAGACAAATGTCATGGAGGCAGAGAGAGCACAATCATTTCTGCTCATTAATCTTTCAAAACATGGTCAATCTAAGTTTCAGGATTGGATTGCAACAGCATTCATGGATTACTGGGTCCATTTCAAAGTTTGTAAAGTTCATCCTGGGAGCTTTAGTGAAACAGAAGTGTTGTTCCCAAAAAATCTCATAAATTTCCTAACAACTAAATGTTTTAGTCATGTGCAAATCAAGTAAACAGAAGATAACAAACCAAAACAGCGTCACTTAATCTTCTTAAAAAAGATATTTAATTCTTTTTACATGAGTTATTAGTAATGGCTTTTGTTTGTATTATCAATATCATTATAAGTATCATTAATGTGAGCTAGAATGAAAGACAAATATCAGATAATGGTAATTATCATTCAAAAAGTAACTGGGAACAATAGCTATCAAATGACAGAGTAGGTAGCAGCAATGATATCTTACTATGAAATGCAAGCAAGTGGAGGTATAAAGCAGCAGAAACTGAAAACAATAAAAGTAAAGAACAAGCATCTGTCTTTGATTTAGTAAAGAAGTGCTTTTATTTTTACACTGATATGGGATGCACTAATAATTTAACATTTTGTATGGTAATATTGAGCTATAAATTACGGCAGCGTAGAGCTGTCAGCCATCTATAAAAAAATTGTAAGAGCATGAAATGTATTGATTGTATATATCACATAACGTAGGCCTATATACTATAATTGCATGCAGTAGATCAGAGAAATGTTTAATTGAGTTAAGTTGTGCTTCATAGGCACATGGAGAAACAGTGCAGTGGTGAAGCTTGAAGGACACTGTTATATTGGCATTGCAGCCTTAAACCGGACAGGACTACTCTGTGTCGGCAGGTTAATGTAATGGTGGAAAGTGTGGATAAAAGGATACGTGAAACTCTCCGAGTTTTAACAGTTCATTTAGAATACGTTTAATGAGGATGTCAATGATGGCTTTGTAGTTCATGATGACAGTCATCATGGGGTCAGCAGCAGAGATTACAGAGCAGAGAGGGGCAGAGCATAGCCTTGGCTATATGAAGGACAATGAGGGGACACAATATACTAAAAAGGGCTGATGTAACCACAGGAATGAGAGCAACGATCTGGGAGAGACTGGTGATCAAACCAGGCTTGAAATACTGAAACAATGATGACACGATCAATATCAGCTGTGCCTGAAGACCTGCTTTGTGATCCAGCTCAATCTCCATAACAGACACACACATCACACACGTCTCACCTGCCAGGATCTGCACTGTACGTAATTCACCCATAGGTGCAAAGTCTGTATAGTTTTAATTTTAGTTCTCAGAAGACAGCGAGACCAAAAGCGTAAGTTTGGTGACACCCTTATAACTCGTCCACACTCTCGTGTACAACAATGAATCAATAATTCATTAAAGAATTGCAATGTTTCTGGCTGATGTAAATTAATCTCAATGAAAAGTATTTTGCTCCAATGTGCCTAGTTCTAGGTCACAACATATGCATATTGGCCTATGTTGGAACAATGAAACTATCACGTTATAACGTGATAAGTCCCAATTTTTTTTTTTTTACGAATGACAGCTCTATGCTTCTGTAATAAATTCATATACCTTTCCATATCCATATGTATATCTAAGTCTCTCAGTGGCCTATCAGTTAGGAGAAGCAGGTACTGTATGGGGACTAATGGGCTAACCTAGCCAAAACAAACAAACAAACAAAAATAAAACAAAAAAATGTTTTGTATATAAGCATGACTAACACATAAACTTGGAGCTGATTGGATGCTACATTGGGTATTTTTGACCAATTTTTGTTGACACACGATGTTTTTTTTTAAGTGTATGTGGTATATAGGTAACTTGCAGTCACTGGTCAGTGTACACTAGAACGCTGCTGCAATAAAGTTTTCATTTGAAGGGGAATCAGTTAAGTAATCCACCATATAGTATTAACTGAGACAAGTTTGTGATGTATGAACTGATTTAAAAGACAGTTATGCTCTTCTGTCACCATTTTGTGGAGTTACTAGCTTAGCTAGCCAGCCTCTATCACTGCTTCACTTCTCATTCGTGCTTAATTCAACTACACTTACAAAAGCAAACTGACAAAAAAAGAAAAAGCTATAAATATCAGAAATGAAGATATGAGATATTGGAAATTCTTATGTTAAATAACATATTTTCATCTTTCACAATAAGGTACGGTTTCTACATTATGCAACATTAGATGTAAATGAGCCGTAATTTTACACACATTGTGTAGTTTCTGTGACATTTTGCCCTTGTAACTTCACATTTCCATGAACCAGAGTGATGCATGCAACAATGCATCAGATGCCCCCCCATAGATTAAGAGAAAGAACTAGGGATCTTCCAAAAATAGTATCGACACTCCCACCATCTGCTTCATGCTCCACCCAGGGAAATCATATTCCATCAATCTTTCAACCCTTTATTGACGGGATGTCCACATAAATTTGTCTGACAGGCATTGGAGCACGATGAAATATTAATTTTATATTCTCTGTCTGGTGTTTGTAGATGTGGGGGCAAGTCCTTTCCCTCCGGCAACAAAAAGCAAAGGTTCACACTGTAAAATTACAAGCAGATAATGTTGATGGAATACTAAATAGCAGGAAACATATTGATGGCACTGGCTCACATGCACAATGTAGTGTGGTGACAAATTACAATGAAGTCACTTCGTACTAATGGTCAACAGGGTGACCTAGTTGTCAGGGAGACTGAATTGTACAGTCATTCATTCAGTCCTCACAAAAGCAATTATACCATTAGAGTTCTCGATTAAGCCATGCTGCTTAAGCTATTTTCTGCAATTAATTTTTCTACATTTAATTGGTAAAGTATTATTACATCTCAGAGAATTTGAGCAGAATGTATCTCACTGGGCAAGATAATTGTTAAGATATTGTGAAAGAAACTTCTTATTTGGCAAGTGTCAGTCTAAAATTGGTGTTTTCTTTATAAAATATGCTGCTAAATAAATAAATGATAAACACCAGTTTATGCTACTGAATCTAGTCATCACCAGCTCCTCACATACTGATGTTGTCAAGAGCCTTTCTCATCCATTTTCAATGTATAGTGTGGCAGTGTTAAGGAGTGGCCTGTGTGGGGATTTGTACCCACAACCTCCTGGGTGAAAGCCATGCACACTGACCAGTCAGTCAAAGGGATATCCCTGTGGGTAAGTAGCCAGGGCACATGATGGCTCGGAGCAGACAGGATCCCCCTGTCACATCTCTTTCCATCTTTGGCTGGTTCAAGTCCCCGCCTGGGCTGCTCCTTCACACTGCCATACCTCTACCTCTGTACTGAAACATATTACCACTTATGCTATCTTTATTTTGACTTTCTTCACTCTACGTCTATGCAATTTTTTTTACACAGTATAATTACTTGGTTAACATCAGGAAAGGTTAATGGTTAGGGCATTAATACACTATACAATAATACAGTTAATTACACTACCAGTCGAAAGTTTGGGCACACTTTCCCATTATATCTAGTGGGAAAGTGTGTCCAAACCTTTGACAGGTGGTGTATATTACTGAAAACATTGCTAAAATTTTCCATAGTGTCATGATAACACGTCTTGCACCTTTGAAATTACCACCTTAGGAAACACTGCATGTCCAACAGTGATACTTTTGGGTTATTCTCTGCATTCAAAACCAATGCAGCGTGCCAATGACCAAAAGTCGGTATGTGATGAGTGTGCAGAGAAAACAGGTTGACTGAATATTACTATAGCAGCAACTACATATGAAAATCAAAGGGGTGTTGGCAGTACTTCATAAATCATGTCATGCATGTTGTTTTAAGGTTTTTTTGTATTCCAGTCTTACAACCATGAAACTACAAGAACATCATTTTGTGAGAGGCGATGAAGATATAATAAATTTACTGTTTCTTTTATTATGTTTCACAAAATGCCTGGATAAAGCCATAAATTGAAACATCAACATATATCAATAGACTGACAGGGTGTGCAGAAGACAGATAAATCCCTGACAGGAACAGGCTTAAATTCCAATTTAGCACCTTCAGACAGATAAGGTGAAAGGATTTTTTCTTTATGAAGAACTAATCTAAATCCAATTCGTTATTCAACAGTTGGGTCAGCTAAGTGTCAGACTGAAGGTTTAAGGAAACAGTATGATTCCAAAATGACAGCGGGAGAATATGCAGCCATTACGATGATATATGATTTTATTAATGAGGCACATAGGTGAGGAAGAAAGGTTGAGAAAATCACTTTTCTGTTAGGAACACTTCCTCCTTGCGATCAGAGCTTCATCTCCTAGTGTTTCAATTTCGTGATGCAGAGATTAGATAAATAAGGTGTACAGGTTGAAGACCACCAACACAGAGGTCAATATAGCAGGGTAATACAAACACTTCATTAAATTACTGTAAAAAAAAGATGAAAAAGACGAGATTAGCATTGGTTAAAGCAGGCTGGAGTGAAACTGTTTGCAGATTTTAGCGTCCAACAAATGTAACATTGAACTCCTGAAACAAAGACAGAAAAATCTGAAGACTTTCTGCCCTATGAATACCGTCCATGCTCATATTTGTGTTTATCTTTGGTAAGTAAAAAAAAATCTTTAACTTTTTCACCCCACACAGCTTTGCACAGTGGGAAGTCTTCTTATTATCGTATTTTGATAATTTCCATCTGTCTAATGAGGGCTTACTTTCACTGTGCCCAGAGGCGCACTTGTTTGTATTGCAGTATTTCATCACTTGGTTAAATGTTAATTGAGTTTTTCATATCATTTGTGCTGAGTTAATGCCTCACTCACAAGATTTCTCTCAAAGTAGCTTTAAGGGTCTCTGCAGGTGTTGCAGCTCCACTCGCAGTGCCGGCTTGTGTGCATAACCGTGTGTTGTTAACACATGTTTCGTCACGTAATCAGGGTTTGAAACAGTGAATGAGCCTGACCTACTGATTATTGTAGAATTGCAATCTTTTACATTGTCCAAGTGTATTATAATTTTCGCCCCACATGTCGTCAATGTGATCTGCATTTTGCTGCCCACACACATCAGCTTTCACTCAAGTAGATGTATGCTGCATAATATAATCAATGCATTGCACTTTCTCTTTCTCAATTCTTCCAAAGTATTTCACCTATAGTTGTATAAGCATATGCTCATCATAGGATCATTGAGATGCAGCTGATGGTGTGTATACATTTAGTAGGACTCAGCAGACGTTGAACACTGAGCTTGCATTGTATTGTAGTATTTTCTCTAAGTACAGGAGTGCAAAAACACAAAAGTACAAAGCTGCAAGAGGAAAATGTAACTGCCTTCTGGTCTAAATATATGAGTTTAGGGATGTTATATCCACAAACTATCAATACTTATCCAGCAGAAGAACAGAAAGGATTTCAAAGGCTTGAGATTAGATTGACTGTTTTACAACAGCTACAAATCAACCACATGTTTCACTGTAATGACAATTCTTCCTGGAGGGGCACCAATCAATTATTCGAGAGGTTCGTGAACACTGACGCAGAAGTAAACATATGCATCAGCAAGCCTTTCTTCATGCCCTGCAGCACTGAATTTATGATGGATTTTGACTTTCGTTGACTTAGTTCATGGTCAGGGTACTAATAAGGATTCATAGTAATAAGCTTTCATTATGAAGCAACTAGTGCTGTCAGTCTATTAAGATTTTTAATCGCGATTAATCGCACGAGTGTCCTGAGTTAACTCGCGATTAATCGCATATTAATCGCATAATTTTTAAAAATCTTTTTATATTTTTATTTTATTTATTTTATTTTATTATATATTTAACAGGGTATATATCATTACATAATACTTATTAAAGCTGTTTGGAAGGCCACATAGACTCTAAACAGATAAATTATCCTTATTTGTTTATTTCTTAATATTGTAGTTGACCTTGTGAGGTAGACTGCTAGAGTTGTGATTTCTGAGCTACCTTGAATGAATAACAGCCCTGGGAGCTCTCTGTCTCCGTAAGTCTAAGTTTCTTTTCTATTCCTCAACACGGGGCCGGTTTGAGTCGCCTACTCCTTCTTTATTTGGAGAATTTAGTTGATGAAACACCTCAGTCTTGTCCAGAAAACCATCTTGCAGAACTTTATCATTACCCTGACGGTGCGTGCGTTAATTGCGCATTAAAAAAAATAACACCGTTAAAGGGAAGTTGCTTTGACAACCCTAGAAGCAACCCTTGAATCTGCCAGTTTAATAGAACAAACAGGGATGACTGAGTATCTTCTGTATAAACTTGGCATTTGAACATAGTTTTATTGAAGTTTTGCTTTCTTAAACTTTTTGCATATTCATCATTTTCAATGTCGTGAATTGGAATTTATATATAAGATTACATTACTTCTGTAGATAACAGTCAGTAGTAAGATCTCAAAATCATCATCCATTTGGGTTTATATTATTCATATAAATAAATTACTTTTACAGAGAAACCATTTGCTATTGCTTGCTACAGTTAAACAGTGAATGGTTATAAGCTGCAGTCCTGTACAAAAGGAAGACAGACAATTTCCAAAATATGGAGTAAGTGTGCAGACTGGCAGACATTGACATGAGCAATGACAGGCAGGAAGACAAGTGTTGATGAAAGTGTTGTGCTGAATATCGCCTAAGTCCTGCTCAGGGCTATTACTGTGAGACTCAGGCAATGCAGTGGCAATAGTTGATAATTACCACCAGTATGTGTTCTGTGTGCTGTACATTTTACAAGCTATGCTTCAGCTCGTTGGTAAAGCATTATTACTCCATTTCTTTATTTCATTAGTTTATTTGATTATTTTCTTTCAGTATTCCATTTCAGAGTACAATTACTGTAGAAAAAGAATGTGATGCAGTCATTTAAGATTTAAAAATGTTTAATTGGACTTTACATTCGAAAGTAGAAGATTATAATATATTCCGATAAATGGAATAAACTAACTCCTATCGGTACAAAGTTTTTTCTTGTTCTTGATTTGCTGTTTGTTTTCAAAGGATGTTTGCAGAGGTGACCTATGGTCTCTCTTTTTCTCTCTCTTTTTTTTCCTAATGCAGCCCACCTGGTTAAATTTCCCCTTAATGCACCGAGGAAAGTTTTGCTCAAACATGACTTCCTAAAGGATCTTCCTGGGGTAAGAAATGCTGCTACCTGAAATATGGGTAAGTCAGATAGTCAATACAGAGGACATAGTGTGAACTGCTTATAAAAACATTAATGCAAATTCATATGTGTATACATTTTTATGTGATTTCTTAAACCCACATAACTGGAAAATCACAAGGTTCAGGCTGCATCCAATTTCATACGTCCAAGGACACTGATAAAAATATTCATTAGTTTTTACTATATGTAGGTAAGGTCATGGATTCATAGGTGGTTCTTTGGATTTAGTCTTTCTAAAGCCCAAAGAACAAATGCTGGGGTAAAAAGAAAGAACACTTCTCTGTCACACACATTAGCAATTGGTATTTGAAAGTGCAATCATTAAAATGAAAAGAAAAAACTTTAAGTGGGGAGTTTTGTCCCCGCTTAACGGAACAAGTGCAAGTGAGCTATCAGAAATTATTCAGACACGCAAAACAGTTAAGACAAGAATTCCCTCTGTGTTTTAGCAGCAGGAAGCTGTAAGCTTAGCAGGATAGGACATCTTCTTAAGCTGAAAGTCTTCATGAGGGAGTTAAATTTTGAATGAAGGGATGGGAGAGTAGGGGAGGAGAAGGAAGGCTGTGGTGAAGCAGTTGTGTAGGTTTACCCATCATCATTTCTCCCTACCTGGCATAAATCATCCTCATCCAATTATGATTAGATTAGGTGGTTTTACTATGGAGCAAGGAAAAGATCAGTCTTTCAGACATCTGCTACAGTGAATAAGAGAGAATTTTCATTCCAGCTTCAACAGGGCAGGTCCTTTTAATTAATGGGCTCAACCGTCAGAGTTGGAGATGGTGCAGCTAAGATGGAATTTTTATTTTTTTTGATTTTCTCTTTCTTGTGCAAAAGACGCCCCACAATCCGCTCTCTCACTACAGGCACATTGTGCTAATTCTTTCTCGCAGCTGTCAGAATCACTCTTGGTGGCATCTGTGATTAATTTTGCCTTTGCTGGGCTCGGTTGATCTGGTACAGCATGAAGCATATGTGTATGTTCGTGAGAGTGTTTCCAGTGAGTCTGAGCTGAAAGGAGGGGCCGCATAGCGGCAGGTTGATATATTAATGCTTAATGTCATCTGCACTCTGCTATTAATACCCATTTTAAAAGGTTCACTAGTATACATTTGTATTCCTCAGTGAGGACTGGAGGCCAAACAAAACTTGAATTTGCAATCACATTTGCATTTAGAGAAATTGTACAGTAGGAAGTAAAGTTCCATATGCATTACTCTCAGGTGTGCATTATGTAGGTAAAGTTAAGAACACTTCATGTGCTACTTGTGCCATTGGCATACCATAAACTACATTATCACTGTTTAAAGACAGTAGCTGTCCTCTTGGAGTTGCACATGAAGGAGATTATTTGACACAAGTGAAGACCTTTAGGGATCATGAGGATACATCATTAATGTCCATCCATCCACCCCTTCATCCATCCATCCATCCATCTATACATGCATACATTAATGTATCCATTTCCTTCCACTTATCCGAGGTCAGATCGCAGATGTTTAGAAGAGAAAACCAGACATCCTTCTCCACATCAACACTCAATGCTTCCTATAACATTCCAAGGCAAACTCAGGCCAGAAGGGATATCTAATCCCTGCAGCAAGTTCTGAGCCTGCCTCAGGGTCTGCTCCCAGTTGGTCTGAAAAACCTCCAAAGAGAGGCAACCAGGAGGCATCTTAATAAGCTAACACCTTTTCATGTGGAAGAGCAGCAGCTCGATACTCTGAGATGCCCTCAGATATACAAGCTCCTGACCCCATCTCCTAAGGCGATGCCCTGACACCTTCCCAAGGAAACTCGTTTCAATCATTTGTATCTACAATTTAATTCCTTTTGATTGCTACCCAAATCTTGTAACTATAGGTGAACGTCAACCCTCAATACTGTTGACAAAGATGAACAAGATCCTAAAATGTTTAATCAAACTCCAAATATCCATCCGAATTTTATGAAGATGTAATTGCCAGATGACCAGAAATTAGCAACCTCCTTTTTTATGTGTGGCTCTAGAATCTCTAGCAGAGGATCAGACGAGTATAGTGACATACTGAAATACACCGGGAAATGACTGGCATGAATTCCACAGCTGTTTCATTGGCTGAAACCCTCTTTGCTTTTAATGTCAATTTAAAGAAACCCAGCATTTACTTTTTTCTTATTTTACTGTGCAGCAGTGAGTAGACCACAAAAGTATCCTCACCATTCGATGGCTCCATTTTGCCTTTTAACCACAGTAGACTGAGACATAAAATGCATCAGTCTAAGAGAGCTTTTTTATTTGTAATGATTTTTGTTGGAAAACACGTAAAAACAACGAATTCGAAAAATGTGGACTGTGAGTGCAAAGGCTTTGAAACGACATGCAATGAACTCTCAACTGCTTGCTTTATTAATGCAGATCATGTTTCTGACTATCTCTTTTATGTGAGCTAATTGATGATATAGGAAATGATTTTCCTGTAAAATAACACATTATGTCTTGGCCATAGGCTATTACTTATCAAACGCTCAATTAACATGATAGACAGATAATTATACATTAAGAAAAGTGTCAAATTAACCGCAACACAATACCAAACGGTCTTAGGCACTCTAAAAGTTTATTGTTAACTAATGTGTGTACAGGATAGCATGGATACTCACATTTTTAAAGAAGTGAATGTTATAAGCACCACTTTGCAACACGATGGCTGGAGCATTATAAAAAAAAGTTACATCCAGCATTCAGAAATCAAAAGGTTTTTCCTTTATTTACTTGGCTTCCGAGGTGATTCAATACCACCACAAGTCTTGGTGCTATGTGGGCTAATTGATGATGTAGGAAACCAGAAGCTGTCTAGGTGTTGCTTCACATTTGCTGTCTCAGACAAAATAATGGATTAAATCAAGTAAGATTAACTAAGTAGAAAATTAAGAAATAATTAAATGAGGTTTGAATATAAAAATAGAGTCCAGAGAGAGAATCCTTACAGCACTGCAGATAGCTTACCCTCAATAGTCCTTGATAACCTCCCAACCCTTCCTCTCTCCCTCCCACTCACCCTCCCCAGTGTGTGCCATCACCCACTCACCCCTTCCCACCACCTTTCCCCCAAACCCTCTGGTCCCTGGGGCTAACATTTGTGAATTCATCAGTGCCCTCACAGCCCCGCTCAGCTGTCACATCGCATCTCACACAGACAGACAGTCAATGATAACAGTGTTAGAGCTCTCCATAGTCCACACACGCAGTTTCCATCTCTGACTACACTGATAAGCAACATTTCTCAGAGTTCTTCAAAACTATTCCATTACCAATCAGATAGTTTTTGTAATTTTCTTTTTTTTCCTCCAAAATTAGAAAAAAAAGACCCACCAAAAAACACTGCTACAGTTAGGTGTCAAGAATTTAGCTGTTATCTGTTGTTTCGCTCTTTTCTAATTCCCATTGGTTCTCTCAATGAAATGTCTTGGATCTTTTCTTTTTATTTCGATTATAGGAGCCACAGCCATATAGTGTTTTCCTCTTGAAGGTGCTATGTGTAGAAAAAAAAGTCTTACATATCAAAAGATATCAATAGGCAAGGAACAACAATACCTATAACATGGAAAATCCAAATGCTTCGGAGATTGATTGTATCTCATTGTAATACCTCTTTATACTCTTAGAGGGAATGTGAATCAGCCTGGGCAACCTGATCTCACAAATATACGTAAAATAAGCATGAAGTTATTTCGATACCCTCCACTTATTTACGTGATGGTGGCACGTAAATGATCAAAATTACGTGCTGGGGCCACGAAAATGAGGGCAATGTAAAGTCAATGGGGAACTTTTACGTGACGTCCACACGACCTTCCTGGTTCCACAAAAGGCTTTATTTTGTTTTAATTTTTATCATTATTTATGTTGTAGCTATAAATTTTCTCAGTTAATTCCTTGACGCTGTCTTGCTGTGTGTAACCGTATGTACCAGAGGTGAGCAAGCCATCAGGTGCTAAGATGGAAACCACTTGTACCACAGGGCCACAGTGTTTGTACTATTATATTATGAAAACTAAGCAAATCTGATTTGTCCGATCCCATTATTATGAGTGGTCGGATAGTATCAGTAGAAATGTCAAAATTAGAATTTGCTAATCTTATTGCAAATTAAGATAATATTTTTTTTGTTATTGCAGATGAATTTTTCAGTTAACTGAAAGAAACCGGGGATGAATAGACAGGCGAAACAAAAACAATGTAATGAAGAAGGATTTTTCATCCTCTTGTAGTATTTTGTTAGGCTCAAAAAGTATAAATAATAATAAAAAAAAGACTTTCAAATATATCAATTTTGATTAGGAATGGAAACCTTGTCTGGTAAAAACCTGCCCCCTTGTGGTCATAATTATTAGAGCATCATGGGTTGTTTTTCAATTAAAGTTATTTTGATTATTCTTCTTTAAAAAAATGCAAAGAATGTTGAATGAGTCATTTTCATATAATAGCTAATCAACAGCAGTATTTGGCGTAATGATGAGTAGGGAGGTGCTTTTGGTATCGGTGCTGTTCTATATGTTGTGTTTATTTGTTACATCTCCAATTAGGGCCCATTTTAAAAATGATATTAAATTTCAGATTATATTAACAATGACAAAAGAAAAAAAACAGACTTGTGAAAGTTATTTAAATTGATTCTTAACTTTTCTTACATCCTGTTCACAGCTGCTAACATCTCCTACTCTGCTTTGACAGTGAACCAAACACAAATAACTAGAATAAAGTTAGAGCCATAAGTCAATCTCACATTAAACTGCTTTCTTTGTGTAGAAAACAACTTAACACTTGAGTAAACTAACCTGTACAGATGGGCCAAATGAGTTGAAAAGAGCAGTAAGACCACACTCATCACCATCCTGCAGAGAGGAATTTGGCTCCAGACTGTGCCCATGATTATCCACCACAGTTAATATTTTATATCTCATTGTGATTGTTTTGGTGAGAGTGGTCAGCTGGGAATCCACAAGAATATGAAATCGAAGCAATGACTGCTGAGATTAATTTAGACTTTCAACTCATTTTAACTGCAAGTGGAAATGGGTGTCCTTATGATGAATGTAAATTAGAAAGTGGTCTTATTTATGTGTGTGTGTGTGTATATATATATATATATATATATATATATATATATATGTATGAAAGGTGCAACAATACATAT
>JBBBVU010000009.1:25268498-25285577 GCA_037177055.1 Atherinosoma microstoma | reverse complement strand
GCCACGCAGCTCTGATGACGGATCGGACATATTTTTAAAACACTGTTTCTACACATGACTAACCCAATGATTAAACAATGTCATGATTTTCATTGAATTCTTACTTTTGTCAATTTCAGCTTATTTCAGTGACAGCTGTATTTTTTTCTTTTTGTAGTGGAAGGGTATGAATCATTTTGTGCATGACTGTGTGTATATATGTGTGGCAGGACGAAGGAGGACCTGGGCAGGGATTGAACCCACAACCTCCCGGGTGAGGGTCATACACGCTGACTGGTCAGCTGACTGGCTTTCGTGTAGACGGATGTCAACAGATTTTGTCCTACCGTTCAGGAAACATTCAACGGCAAGAAAATAATCTAACTGTCAAACATGGTGGTGGAAGTATCATGGTCTAACCATTTTGTTCTTATGCGAAATTGGTATATTGCACAAAATAAATAAGAAGGAGGATCCAAAGTTTTGACTTTAGCCCACCTGAAGCTATGTGGACGGTGAAATCAGGCTCCTCCCTCACTTAACATTGACCAGCTCTATCTTGTATCATGTATTGTCCCTCTGTGTCTGTCATTGTGTTTAAGTTTGGCCTCTCCTCTTTAACTGTAAATCTGGGGATCAATAAAGTTACTTTGATCTTCTAAATCAAATATCAAGCATGAGTTTTGGCAAAGACTTGTTGATGCCAAACAAAATGAGCTGTATTTAACTTTCATACTATATATTTTGATATTTATTCTAGAAAAGTCATCATAGATTTTTTTTTTTTTAACTCCCTTCACCCTACTCGCTTCCTCATTTAGCTAATTTGATAAATTTGCAAATATGCTAAATATGATATTACGAAATAACCTGAAGTTCCATAAGTTTTGTTATAGGTCCATTTGCTGTGAATTAGAATAGATGGGAAAAGCACATTGCCAGAATATTTTGTTCCAAGAGGCTGAAACAGTCTTGATTTAGCAGCAGCTGCAAGGCTTCCCAGAGGATCCCTGGACTCGATGCTGTGGTTGATTGTGTTTCTTGTGTCCAGGTCTCAAGAGCATTTCCATCTACTCCAGTGTGATAGTTTCCACTGCACCTGCTACTTTACCTGATTCAAATATGACTGACTTATGAGGCCAACCAAACCTCTATTATCATATTCATTACCTGTGTTATTGGAAACCACACATGCAATGCTGAACTTTCCCCCCCATATGCAAGCGAACCTTCCCAGCAGACAAACAGTTACTCCTGCCCCCCTTTAATGTTAGGCTTATATCCAACTACTCTCATCATGACTTGTCCTATCCAAGCTGTGACTAGGTGTGTGCATGGGGAGTAGCCATCAGACCAAATTAGGAAGACTATGAATAAACTTGTCTGAGAGGGAAAAGGTAGAGGATTAAGATGGACATCGGAAAAGAACCTTGTGGGGATTAAACTGAAGTTATTTGATTTACCCCAAATGGTTGTCCTGGAAATAAAACGGTCTATTGGAGCTCCTGAAGTGTGCTTTCATTAGAGTGAAGAAAGAGTTATTTATATCTTTTTTATTTGTATGTGTTCTTATATTAAGATAAATGCATAGCTGCAACCGGTTTAAGAATCATCAATTCATTGCTCTAACAACCAAACTAAAGACATTATCCTGAAAATGAAATACAGGAAGATGTTTAATGTAAATCTTTATATTTTAGTGCTCGTAAAAAAACAATTTTCTTTAACTTACAACAGCCAGATTTTACATGTACCCATGAGTGCTGAAGGGTCTTTTAACTGTTTCTTGTTAGTGCTGAAGTCAAGAAATCATAAGGAACCAAACACCAGTTTGTACAGCTAATGAATTGATTGATCAAGTGATTGATCTGTGTGTAAATCCTTCCCTGCAGTTGGTCATAAAATCTTCTCACCACAATCAGCAACTTCATACTCTGAATGCTAAATAGACAATACAGCAAACATCTAGAGCGGTCAATAAGAGTATCATTGCTTTGTGCTGATCTTTTCATTTCTAATCTTTCTTTCTTAGTAGTCCTTGTGAAAGAAATAATCTTGCTTCACTGGCCACTACATCAGTCACGCCTTGGCCAATACCTGCTTTGGAAAATTGCCTTAGCTTTAGGATAGTCCTCTGCTCTGAGCTCAGCATACTCTGTGTCCCATTCTTTCTTTTTCCTCCTGAGAATGATTTATGTTTTCTTCTTCTTTTCCAATTGTGGGGTTATCCGGGCCCAGAGCACGCACAACATAATCCTACATCATGTTCTATGTACAGTTCAAAAAAAGAAACATGACACAGCTCGTTTTGTTCAGCTGTGCTTGTGACTTATTTATGTAAGAGTGGCTTTGGAGCCACAGCTCCCTTATCTTCAAATTGTAGAAATAAGTATCTGCAAGCTTAAATATATGCCTGTGTATTAGTGCAGTTGCCACATTGAAAATCCACACATCAGTTGCGCTCTCTGATAACTGACCACTGTCACATTGTGTGGATCAAATGAAACAGATTACTGTAATACAGTTTTTCTCAGTCACTTTGGTCTATTTCTCACAACAGAATTAACATTCTCATAGCTATTAGTTCAAACTCCACAACAATTAGTCATCTGTGCACATCAGAATAGCATTTCCCATTGCATTGATCAAATTGCAAATGCTTTTGGATGTGTAGCTTTTGCTTTCATACAATTCTGTTATTTCATGACATTATCATATGGTTTGGTCATATCACTCAGAATGAACAATACTTACCAACGGCAGAATAGTCAATCCCCATGAAACAGTCCTCATTTCATTGCTTGAGTCATTACATAAAAAAAGTTAAACTAGTAATCAAAATCTGTCAAGCAGATTTGCAACATTTTTTTTATATTTTCCTGGATGTCTCTTAAATTGAACAACTGCTCTCAGCTGACCCATGGATGCAGGATGCAATGATATCACAGCAGAGTCCTGCAGAAGATGGATTTGCCACTCGTGGAGATACTTTCCTTGCTGCATCACAAGGGATGATATCAGATGTGATATGGATGA
Organism: Atherinosoma microstoma; assembly: GCA_037177055.1. Lineage (NCBI taxonomy): Eukaryota > Metazoa > Chordata > Actinopteri > Atheriniformes > Atherinidae > Atherinosoma > Atherinosoma microstoma. The sequence continues at coordinate 25,282,562 of JBBBVU010000009.1, read as the reverse complement.
AAATATGTGGCCAGACAGACAGGGACGACTTGATGCACAGGAGGGATTTATTTATTTATTCATCTGATATGTTATATTTCATACAGGAGTGATTTAGTAGGTTCAGTTGTATGTACTGTTACTGCAGTACCCAAGGGTTGATACTTTTATTCTACAGAAGCGACTGAAGTGTGTTTGGTTTTCCTTTTTTTCCATAATGCTGTGAATAAATGACTATAAGATGGCATAGAGCGTATGAAGTAAAATGTGAAACAAATTAATTCTGTGTCATGTATTAAGTTATCCTACTAACAACAGTAACGTGTAACTTAACTGTAGTTTTCAAATGGGTGTCCATCCAGTGTGTAGTACTGACTTGGGCATTTTCAGGTAGTGTCTCCAAGATCTGTCTATTTTTAGCAACTGACTTACTTTTGCAGGTTATCCACTAGGTTCTGCAGTTTGTATTAATTGTTTTGAGAAATACACTAACTGCTGTGAAAATGTTAATTTTGTTGTGAGAAATCCACCAAAGTGACTGAGAAAAAGTGTAATATAGGTTTTGAAATATTACTATATATCACTTAGTAGTTGTAGTGATCCATTTGTAAACAGACTATTTAAAAATCATGCAAGGTCATAGTACTACTCTTAGCTTTAGCTTTGAGCAGACAGCCAGACAGTGTCATGTTTTAAAGAAGGACTCAAGCTGATGAAAGTTCTGATGATCAAAAGATTTATTCCAACAAGAAACTGGACAAAATCAGGTTCCGGAGTACGACAACAAACTGGCACTGAAGTGGTGGAGAGAGCCGACTTTATAGAGCCAGTGATGAGGACCAGGTGTGCAGAGCTGGTGGAGAGGGAGGAGCAGCTGAGTGACAGGAAGGGCAGAGCAGAACTGTCTCCTGACAGATAGCTAGCTAGCTAGATAGATAGAGCAGAGATACAGCTTTTTGTCATTTAACATATAAATGGAACTAGTTTCTTCAGAAGTCCCTTGACACCACAACAGGAGCCATTACCTGTTAACACACATTGTGATGTCTGTTTGCCAGGCTGTCCTTTGCAGACAGAATACGTTGCAATGATGTTCTTTTTATGCAAACTATGTTTCAGCTCCTGTTGAACGCTGCTTTCATTTAGATAGCACCACTTAAGTAATTGCTTCCACAGTGGTATGGATACATTATGTAAGACTGAAAGTGATCTGTAAATGTTCCCTGTGTCGTTGCTCTTAAAGTGTTTATCAACAGCTTGGTCATTCCCTCAAGTGATGAATAGAGACATGCTGAAGATGGATGCCTCCCAGCTACACCAGCACCTGACATACAGTATATGATGCAAAGCATCTGCTGATTTACACTAGCGCTTCACCACCATATGGCTCACATTACTCACTCCCCAGGGTGAAGACCATTTCATCAAGGAGAGGGTAATAGTAGTTATAGTTGTGGCTGAGATTGGACTAGGGACAGAAGAACTTCTAAATCAGGCAAATCAAACAAACCTACTCACCTGTTTCCCTTCCCCCATCTGCTTATGCCTGAATCAAGTCTTGTTTATTTGCCAAAGGAAAATGGGCTTTTGAGATCTATTTCCTGTCAATACACTTGAAGAGGCAAAATGATCAATGACAAAGAAGGCGTTCAATTTAAATCTTAGGCTAATCAGCTGATTAGCTTAGTTGAAAGTGTTATTCTAAGCTGCTGGAAAAGGTTCCTCAATTGCCCTGTTAATGAGTTTAAAGACAGTTTTTTTGTTGTTGTTTTACATGGGTTAGTTCGCAGCATCAGGGAATTATGAGTTATTGCATCAATGGTTTCTTGAAGCAAACAAAATATATTTAGCTAAAGTTGTGTGTATTTGTGTATATGATACATTTTATCCCCACATGGGCTACATGTAACTGATTAATGCGCTTACTGTCATGAATGATCAAAAATGGCTTTGATTTTTCTTTTCCTGGGGGACAAGCCGGATCTGCTTGTATCTGCTGGTGTGAAAAATGTCAGTGTTGAGGGAGACAAATTCTAATGCAGGATGCAACGTTGTGGAAATTATTTTCAAACATGATTGATCTGTTTATCCTGGACAGGGGCAGGCAACATTTTCCCACCTTTCCCAAAGTCAGAGTCAAGCAATTTGAAATAAACAACCATCAGTCTTATCCTAGCTCCAAATCACGCCATCATGTATATTTGGATTAATCAGTCATTTTTGCTCTTGTTTTGCTTGATGGATTCATTCATCCACTATTTCATGCAGTCTTCCCCCCTTTCAGTTTATTTATTTACATTTTCACTGCAGACTTTCAGATGTAAAGTAACTCTGGTCTCCTTAATGGTATTCAGTTGTGTGCCTCGCCTTTAATTAGAGCACGATAACATGTTTTTAAACTCCATCCTTCTCTGCCTCATGTTCCCTATGAAAGGTTCATGAATAAATTGAGGCAGAACATCCACTTTTGAACTCGCTGGGTTTTACAGTAGAAGGAGGCAAGCGTCGTGCTCACAGGAATGTGGAGCAGCAGATGACAGGAAGTGCTCTAAAATGGAAATTAGCTGCTTCTTCTTTGTCTCTGTGTATGGCTTGTCTTTTTAGTAATGGCAAAGTTTGCAGATATTGAATTTCATTAAAATATCAATAGAAACTAAACATGTGCAAAATTATGCCATAAAAAATAGATAATAATATATAATGTGACTGCTGGTTTAACAGCACCATTTACCCTCCCTACGAAAGTCTTGATGTTTAAAGGCGCATATACAGATATTCATTTCAGAAGGCTGTCAATGTCAGTCTGATTTGAGGGTGAAAGATGAAATCGACATAGACCTATATCATATTAATCTATACCATGGAAACAACCTCAAATTTGTCATGGTGGACAGACTCAAACCAATATGACAGAATATGAATTAATTATATTGGTCAACAGTGGTTTGAATTACAAGGGAGCGAAGAGGAGCAAAGAATCCAGCGTCCCCTGAAAACAGATGAGACACTAAGGGGAGCTCTAAAAATAGTCAACTTTCAGGTTATCATTTGGCTTTATTTTACATTCAAGGTTCATGAGGTTTCTTAAATTAATAGAAAAGCATTCATTTTTCAGCATTGTGTCTTTCTTAATCTTTTTAATTATAAAAAAAAATTCCAAACTTATTGCTCTAGTATTTGAGACAATTTTGCATTGATTCCCTCTGTGGCCATCCACATGTGCCAACGCTGCACTGTAGTTATAGAGAATGCACAGTTTAAGTCGTGTTGGGGGAGTACTCTTTTATTTTCATCTACAGTAAAGGTTTCTCACTAGCAGGCTTTGTTAAAGACACACTACGGAACTTTTGCAGATTCTATCTATGGCTAATTGTGCATCCATCTTGCATCCTGCCTGTACTGCGGTATCTATACAGCCAGTAAAAGACAATCTTATCTTGACATTTTTCTTATCTCTTGCTCTCTCCCTCGCTCTTTCTCTTTTTCTCGCTTCCTCCGATAATGCCTTCTTGCATTGCTTTGCTGAATCAGCCATGATGTTTATATTAGTGATGTGCAATATCACTGATTTTCTTTTCTTTCTTTTCCCTTACCAAGTAAAATTCAAGCCAGTATCGGCAATAAAGATTTGATACCAATACTTTGTACTAAATCTTAATGTATTTAGAGAATCACTTAAACACCAGCCAACAGTTGGGGGAATAGAATTGATAGTTCACATTTTTATAGAGTGCTTTTTGACTTAAATTGAAATTACCTATAAAATACATAATTATATCAATAAATGCCATAATAATAACACATGCTTGTCAATACCTGCATATTAAAATATTCAGTTAACCATCAGTAAAAACAAATGAAAATGACTGACGTCATCATCTATCTATTCTATCTATGGAATATTTCTGAGCCATATTTATATTTTCTAAAACCCCCCATTAGCTGATTACTGAATATTTTAATGGAACCCAACCTTTGCAAGCGTCCTTTCCGACTAAATCTAGGCCTGTTGAATTGATATGAGGGGATTTCAAGGACACATATTACACATTTAATGTATGACCATGGTAGGTGTTACAGCCCTAGGCCAGCCGGCCTGTCTGGGCTCATGTAAAGTTAAATGTGCCATTGCTCCTCTGGGATTGGTTGCTCCTCCAGCTTCAACTCCACTTCAGCTCCAGCTTCCTCATGGCTTTGCTCCACCCTCCCGTGTCATCGCTCCTCCAGGATTGGCCACATCAAGATCCATTTCCTCATCATCACTTTGCTCCACCCTCCTGTCAATACTTACAGAAGATTGGCCGCCCTCCGCTCCCGCACCTCTCCAATTGGCCAGTCCTAATGACTTACCACCATTTAAGCACCTGTTTACCTTCAGTCTGGGCAGTTGTGTGAGATTGGAGCGCAGTTTGCCACATTTTGATCTGAGCATTTTGAACTTTGCCTTTTGGAGAGTGTTTTGGCTGTAAAGTTACAGAACTTTGTCTTGTTTTGTCTTTGGTTTAATTTTAGTGGTTTTTCTCCTGTCACAGGATGTTTTGGGTTGTTTTCTTTTTGTTAGTCATTCCTTCAGAGACTGTTTTGTTGTATAGTTGTTCACATTGTAAAAAAATCACTGTTAGCTTTTTTATATAATTGTCTCTGATAGTTTGTGTTGCCACCCATTTTTCCCCTGGACCTAATAGGGGTTGTAACAGTAGGCAGAAGAAAAAGTAGTTCCTTCCAACTTAGCATAATCTAGACAAGATCCTGATATTTTAGTTACTTTCCACTAAATTCCAGTTAGTGATAAACTACATTTTTTACCCCAAATGACTAAAATATCTAGGATAATAGGAGGTAAATATCTGGGATCTAATAATATTTCAGTATTGATCCGCATATCACTAGTTTATACCCACTTGCTAGCATGTGACACGGGGCATAAAGCAAAACTCAGTTGAAATAAAGTATAATTCATTCATTCATTCAAATGTCATAGGGCATCCCAGAAGAAAAAGTTGTATAGTTTCTCAGCCTCAGGATCCTGCTGGGCAGCGATGGCTCCAGAAATGCACATGATAAATGTCACTGTACCTTCAAACGAGTCAGGAAAGCAAAGTTTCAAGGTTTGACAGTTACGTAATGTGTCTTTAAAACATGATTGGAAAAAAAACATGCTAGAAAGAAATGTACTCACTGCAATAAGCTCACAAGAGAAGTAATTAGCACTAATCAACAGTGTTTGGGGCTCCAGACTGCAACCAAATGGTTGCATTTTGCAAATAAAATGTGAAATAGTGCAAGTACATTTTTTATCTACTCGCGCATGTGACCAATTAAATATGCCGGGTTTTTTTTTTTCTAGTTATTGAATTAATTTTGTCCCTGACAAACTTCTGTTCCCCTCTTCAGCCCAGTAGTTCACAGTAATGCGCATATTAGCTGGTTTGCCAACTGAAATTAACTCTAATACCAAAAAAGGAGATGAACAATAAAGAAGAAAGCCAATGTGTGAGAGCGGTACAAGCATTTATCTTAGTCAAATCCGGACCCGACCCAACCCAACCCCTTTATAGGCCTGTACAACCCGCAACCCGATCCACTCGTTGACTCAAGTTAATGCGTATTCACCCTGTCCCTCCCTTCATTGCATTAGCCTATTTTCTTTCACAATAAAACAGGGGTTCACAATAAAAATAACCTGAATGAGGCTTGATTAATAAAACACCAATCTCCACAAAAAGGAGGAAGACAAAAAAATTAAAAATCAAATTTTTCCTACAACCCGCCCGCACCCTTACCTGTCAAATTTAATCGATGCAATTTTTACCTGTTGGGTACCCGACCCATCACAGGACTCTGCCATGACCCGTGCAATGAAAGTGCAACTATACTCCCAGTTGCATTTAGACAACAGGAGGCTGATAATCAGTGCGCTGAAGAGACCGAATTGATTCTAAAGTTTACACTGCCTATTTCATTGGAAAAGAAAAACTGCCTTTTACAAAATTTAAAGGCCGAATTGATCTGCAAAGGAAGAACGATGTAAAACTGAATAATACCAACAGCAACAACACTTCATGTGCACAGTTTGTTGGCATCATAACTGATAAACTAAGACGGAAGACGTACGAGAAGATTAAGGACGCTCTGTATCTGTCTATTGTGATCAATGGGGACATCAATATTTCAACAAAGGAGTGTGAAATGATACATGCAAGGATTTCTGCAGTTTCTGCATTTATTGTTCAAGTATTTATCCATAATACAGTGAAAATGAGGGGAAATGTGAATATTTGCTTTGCAAGTCAATTTCAGTGTACGCCCCTAAATTTTCTGCTTGCACTCCTAAAAAGTTAAGTTGGGGCCACTGTGCTCCTAGAAAAAAGAGTTAGTCTGGAGCCCAAGTGTTGGGTAAGTTTCTTTTAAAAAGTAATTAATTATAATTACTTGTTACTTATTGCAAAAGCTGAGTAAGTAACGGGGTTACAGCATTATAAAAGTAACTAAATAGGCTACTTGGAAAATATTATTCTGTTATGTTTAAAAGAAATTCAGAACTTCAAATTCATCTGTGTGTTCCTTTTTTCATAATAAAACTGAATATAGATCTGACTAATGAATGAAATGGAACTTAATAGAATAAAACTACTAACAGAAAAATCATCAACACTAATCTTGCTTGGATGTCGTGGCTCCATGTCCTCCTCAGGCGAAGCCCTTCACATGACTAATTGCTTACAGCCGCCATGTTTCTGGTCATAATGAACATTTCTCATAATTTTCTTGTCTTTTATCTCTGAGGGGAAACTGATGTCTGCCTTTGTTTTCTCAGGACTCACCATTGCTGTGTCCGTCTCCTGGTCATTTTTGTGCGTGGCTGTGTGCATGTGCTTTTGGCTGCACACACTGACTTACCCAAGTCTGCCATGACATATTACTCTTCATCAGTCAGTCATCATCATCTAGGCTATGTGGTTGTTCCTCCCGCTAAGCCCCAGGTCTGATGAAGACAGCTTCAGAGTACTTTATGTGTTACACTATATGCTATATGTGTTCAGTATTAATTATTAACTGAATTCGGGTCGTTGGTAAGAGAAATAATTCAGGGACACCTTCTGGCTCGAACATATGATGCTGCTTTATTCTTAGTTTGCACCCAGTCACAACAGAACTCAACTCTTCTTCTACTCAAACATTAACTGTGTTCTCCAGTTTTAACCGTATCACTCCGCCTCCTCTCCCCAGCAGTAACACAATATAGTCCAAACAAATGTGAAACTTATGTTCACACAAAACAAAAATGAATCTAATCTTACTATAATAACACGTTGTCAGTAACTTTTATGCACCAGTAACGGTAATGGCATTGTAATGATGGAAAAAGTAATTAGTTAGATCTAATTTGATATTGGTGTATTTCTTTTTTATCGTAATGATGATATGAGTGTGTTTCTGAACAAAGATGCTGGTGATTTGTTCTATGTCAGTGAGAATGACTCACAACAGGACGTGTTGTTTCGGCACCATTGGCAGCAGAAGTGTTTGTTGTGTGCCATGCTTTCTGTGGTTCCTAAAGAACTTCAAATGTCTCTTTGTTTGTTAGCTGTTGTGGGTTTTATTGTTTAGTTTTTTTGTAATCCACATTGTGCACTAATATCTGTGCATGTGTGCATGACTTGGGAAGTTGTGGCACAAGCCTGAAAAAAAGGCTTCCAAAAAGCACAGTTTTTGGAACACTTCAACATATTGTAGTTTCAAAAATGGTCTAAAATTAAAAAAGAAAAAAATGAAAAATTACTATGTTTTCCTCACTTTATTTCCGGCAACTTAAGTTTTGAAATGTTGACAGGTTAAATCCTGATTTCTATCAGAGGGTTTTTGTTGAATTTTTTTCAGAGGGATTATGACCACTTTCCACATCCTGCTAATGTTCATTGGCTCATAAATGTGAATAAAGAAGGAGTAGTGCCTCAAGGAGGTCAGTTTAATTAAATAAAATATTTATGATATCATTATGTGTTTCTGTTTTGTGTGTATACTTTTATCACAATATTATGCATTAGCTATAATCTATCATAAAAAAAAAGTTTCATTATTCATTTGATATTCTCTTTTCTATCTGTGCTTGGTGATGGTCAGCCAAAAAAACTTATTCAGTTTTGCCACTACTCATGGTTGAAGCTTATGCCACACAAAACCACACCACTCATTTCTGTGGTGCCAAAATACAGTATAATACACCGTATTAAGTAGTGGTGACATCATATTGTTTAACTAGAGCCTTAGGATGAGGTGTCAAAATACCATGTAACTGTGGCTTAACACTGTTACAAGAGTGTTATTGACTACTGTTTGCAAAAGCAGAGGTAAAACTGAAGAGAGACATAGAGAGAGAAAAAAAAACTTCATACGATCTCTTCCTATAAGCGCTTTTCCTTGATCTCATTAGAAAATGTCAGTTGTATTTCGGACTCGGAAATGCACACTTTCTGTTTCACAAATGCACACTTTCTGTTTCACAAATGCACACTGTTTCACAAATATAATTTTGAGGCACACTTGTAATATATATTCACGGATCATACGAATTGCTGAATGTGCATTTACAAAGTGCTTCTCATTTGTGAACCTCGCTGCATTTGTGAGAGAAATCTGTGTGGTGAATTTTGAGACTCCTCTGACTTCGCAGGTCACCGTACATGACCATTGGCTGGTGAATCTGTCAATCAAATTTACGATTCTGATACCAGGTGTGTTCGCTTTCAGCCAATTGTATGGCTCCTTACATTTTCTTCAAACTTTTAAACCAATCGCAAAGCCTAGGAGGAAGCTTTTGCTCCAATCCACTGACTGCAGTTACAAATTAAGCCAACTTTACAGGATACCAGGGCAGGAGGAGATCTTTTAGCAGGATCTCCTTCAGCTTACAAGCCTAATCAAATATGGAGCAAGCCAAGGTTCAGTCTACCAGCAGTAACATAATCAGCTGTTAATGTGCAAGGGGTACAACAACGCTGCCATTGGTTAAACTCCAAATGTTATCATCTCACCTGAATCTAATCAGGTGAGCATGCCATTCCACTACAATCAAGGGAATAACACAATGTGACAGTGGATAGACATAAGGGGATTTGTTCAGTCGACTGCCACTAGCTTCACGTCATCTTTTTCAAGTTGCACACTTCAACATGGACGCTGGTATGATGGGGGGTTTGTTTTGACCGGTTAGCTGTTCATGACCACCGGGTTGTGATGTAGGTTTGCACCGGCCCATGGGAAGATGGGGATCATTTTTCCATTAGAGCATCTGACTCAAAAACTAATGCCCATAACCATTGCCAATTTTTTTTACAATGGCTTGGCGGATGTCTGTGCTCTCTGTGCTTTCTAGTTTTTATATAATTTATAAACAAAAAAAAGCTTAAATAAACAATGTTTTGTACTGTGTTTAATCATGATTATTATAATGCACAAAAATTAAAGGCAAAATCATTAAATGATTGTGAAATTTCAAGCAAAAAGTATCGGTATAAGTATCGGTATCAGTATCTGTGATTGCCCTGGATTTACTTGGTATTGGATCAACACCAGAATTGGCAGTATTGCCCACCCCTTACTTATATTCTGTCATCGGTTTGTTTCTAGCTCCTGTTTCCCCAGTCTGCAGCCCAAATATGTCTTGAACAAAGAAAAATAACGAACAAATGTGTCTCTGCAGAGAAAGACACTACCCCACTGCTAAAGGGTCATGAGCGGCACTGTAAAGTATTACTTTGAGTCTTTTTTTTATACAGAATATTTTGACTGGTATATTTTTAACACATTTGTCTGGACAACAGGAAATCCTTTAACTATAAAAAGACACGAAAATAATCAACTGGAAGTACATTCATTTCTTTGGTTGAAGAAGAGGCTGACAGTTTGTTCCTATGGTGGAATTGGAGAGTTGAGTTTGGAGAGAGCTTTACTGACCCATCTACAAACATCCAGTTGGGATCAATAAGCTGAGTAGCCAGTGCTACCTTGAGATGTTGGCCATAAATCTCAGTGGGCCATTTTCTCCCTCATTAAATTATAAAGGATCCACGAGCCGTGAAGTACTAACGGCACAACATCCCATTGGTTGCTAAAATTAGAGAGGCCTAAACAAAAGTAATCCTCATCCACATTGTTACTCAAGAATCCTTTTAACTACCCATTTCTTTCATTCCCTGAGGTTGAGACAACGAAGCGCGCTCGCATGCACCAACAAAACACTAACACCTCCCTGTGATGTCATGATGTGGGAGTTACAGTTGTTCTGTTGGATGAAGTGGTCCGTCTCTGCCACGAGGTCCAAGATGCATCTTGTGGCTCCAGTTTATATTGCGAATCCACTTAAAGTGCATAAGTCAAGAGTGCTGCCAGCTAAAATGCAAGACATGTTGAGTCTGGAAGATTTTTAAAAAACCATGCACCCTGCACTTAGAAGGATTACAATTAGTGCACAAAAGAAAACGAAGAGCTCCAACACATCATCGCCATCATCGGGTCCAGAAGAAGCAGCCCACATGGCAAAGTTAAAATTCTTGAACAATATCATGTTTTCTGTTTGTCTTATGAATGAATTTTCCAACTGGTCATCGGTTTGCAGTGAAATGAGGAATGAGTTGGTGGAGATTTGCTCTGCTTTCGGTGATGTGTAAGTAATCGGGTAGAAAGAGCAGTTTCCACACTAGTGACTTTTCAAGGCCCTGTGGTATAAATATCAACCATCTGTGAGGCCATCTGCATTGGGGTGCTATATCATGCACCAAGGCCAAGCCACCAAATGCAGACAGGTTGCCTCGCATGGCACTATCTACACTGCAAGACAAGTAACTCAATGCACAATAATTGCTATCATCAATGCATCTGCCCTCATACCTCTTGTATTCTTGTCATCCGCTTCTACATAAGCGAGGCCATCTTTTAGTAGAACAATCATGATAACCTCAGTGCTGTACAATGTGTTATACAACTGGATATACACCCTGACTGCAGATTTTTCACTGCTTGAGGGGATAACTTGAACCTTTATATATTATTTGTCAGCAATCAAGTGCATTTTTGGCCTTTTACAAAGGCACCAGTGAAACCCAGCCATCCAGAACAGTTTCACAGCTGACATTACAGTAGTTTTGAGTGGATTTTTTGCTTTCGTACTCAACTGCACTGTGTTGCAGCTCACTTCTGCGAACACTGACCTCTGTAGAGATGAGTTGCAATGAGTCCGTGACCTTTTACTTTCCACTGAAAATACAAAGCAAAACGGGGCGAGTAAAGATAAAAGATTAAAGCGTACATCTAAAAAAACTGTACAGCCACACAAAACTGGAGACATCATTTTACTGTTTATTACTGGCCTGTTGAAACATTTAGAATTACTATGTATTGTTTATTCATTGTGCCCCATGAGTTTGCCCACTTCTTGTCTGTGTGCATGAAGAAAAGACAGTATTAGGAGAATGTGTGTGTGTTTGTTATTACATGTCTGCATGCACATGTGAGACATCGTTTCAAGCTATCTAGTTATTGGAACGGAAAGGAAAAGAGGAAGGCTGGTGCTGAAGAGCAGGCTACTTGAGGGGGAAATGGAGAGCGAATGAGCAGAGGGGCCACAGGCGAGTGAAAATCCTTTTGTTATTTCTGTTGATTGTTGAGACACAGAAGAGAGGAGAATTCATTTGTCCTAGGATCTTAGAGCAGCCATCAGCACACAGCCGTACTCCTCCTTTTTCCTGTTTGTTTACCTAACTTAGACCATTTTGTTCTTGTAAAATGTCTATCCCAAAGCCACCGAAGGAATAAATGTGGTGTGGCAGTTTTTAAGAGATTGATAGAATAATCCGGAGATTGAAAGGCTGGTGGGGAAATATGAAAAATGGCAAGTGAATACAAATGTGCCTTCTGGTTCTAAACAGATGTTTAAAGTGCCTTTGATCACAACCATAAATCATCATAGCTGGAAAAAATATAAATTGCTCAGAAAACACATCATGTTTTGAATAAAAAATATGCTGTATTTCTTGTAAAGTTACTGTAGCCTGAAAAAACATATTATTAATAAAAAATACACCTGTCAAATATTGATTCATCTGTAAAGCCGCCGACATTTTGCAATTTCATTATTTTGTTTTAATTTTACCAATAAAATACTCCTATCAGTGTAGGTACGGTGACAGAAAACGAGAGGAAACAAAGGACAGTGGACACATTTCCCAGATTTAAACATTGCCATTTTAGCTTGCTAAACACCCCATATTCACTCCCACCTGGTTATATTGGATGCTTTGCAAGGAACAAGGTTTTGAAAGATTGCTTTGTATGCAAAACCATAATCTTTTTCGACCTCAAGTTATTTTGGAACCTGAATGCAACCAGATATTTAGGAAAGGGAGGGGGGAAAAAGAGTTGGAATAGGAATTTTGAGTGGTCCTGACAAAAGTTTAGTGACAGTGTGACAAGCATGCATTTTAGGATGATAAGGTATGTGCTGTCTGTGTGTGGTTTCTTGAAATGACAAGAGAAAACAATGACTGGATTGACTTTACAATGCAGCCCACAACCCTCATTTTATGATGCAAATTAAAATGTACAGAGTTGTTTTATTCATTAAACCACACTACAGAGTAATCAGAACAGGAATACATGAAACAAGCATGGCTCCTCTGTCATAACACCATCCCTGCCCTCAAATGCACATTTTTGTAGCTCTTCTACTTCTACACATTTAGGTGAGGTACTCTGTGCTCCACTGCAAGCAAAGCTGAGTTTCCACATCATTGGAGTGTTAACACAACTCTTTTTCACAATCATGAAGCAAAGTTTAAGAAGTGGCGCAAAAATTTAAACATTTCTGAGAGATTAGATTACATCATTTACTCACAGTTTAAACAATTTTACAACCCCCCCTCTTCTTTCCCTTCTCACTCCACCATTCTGCCCCACCTTCCCCCACCCATCCTCATTCTTTTACCCCAAACAACATGGTGCTTGACCACCCCCACCCCACCACCACCATCTCTGCTGAGCAGGTCAGCAGAGAACTGAAGAGACTCTGTGCCATGAAAGCAGCTGGGCCTGACAGGGTGTCGCCAAAGCTGCTTAAAGCCTGTGCTGCTGAGCTTGGAGAGCTGCTCAAACACATCTACAACCTGAGCCTGCATCTGGGTGTTGTTCCCACTCAGTGGAAGACATCGTGTCTCATTCCCATCCCCAAGAAGAGACACCCCAGCGGACTCAGTGGCACTCACCCCCCACCTTATGAAAACGATGGAGCGGCTGGTCACCCGTTCCATCAGACCACAAGTTCAGCAGGCTGAGGACCCTCTCCAGATTGCATACAGGGAGAAAGTGGGGGTTGAGGACGCCACCCTCTTCCTCCTTCATAGAATCCACACACACCTGGACCAGGAAAGCGGCACTGTGAGAAGTCTTTTCTTTGACTTCTCTAGTGCCTTCAACACCATCCAGCCCCTTCTCCTGCAGGACAAACTGACCAGGATGCAGGTCGACGCCCACCTCATGCGCTGGGTCAGGGACTACCTCACTGACAGACCGCAGTTGTTCAGGCTGAAAGACGGCACATCAGACACTGTGACCAGCAGCACAGGAGCACCACAGGGTACTGTCCTGTCACCCCTCCTCTTCACCCTGTACACAGCTGACTTCCAGTACAACTCTGAACTGTGTCACGTCCAGAAGTTCTCGGATGACACGGCGATTGTTGGCTGCATTAGGGAGGAGTAGGAGGGGGAATACAGGAATCTAGTAAAGGACTTTGTGGTGTGGTGTCTCCAGAAGCAGCTGTACATCAACACTTCTAAGACCAAGGAGATGGTACTGGACTTCCACAGGACGAGACGCCAAGACAACCTGTCCTCATAGAGGATCAGGAGGTAGAGGTGATGTCGTCCTATAAGTAAATGGTCTGCAGCTGCACCACAAACTGGACTGGTCGGTGAACTGTGACCATCTTTACAGGAGGAGGCAGAGCAGGTTATATTTCCTGAGGAGGCTGGCAGCCTTTAACCCCTGCAGAAAACTGCTGCAGATCTTCCACCAGTCTGTGGTTGCCAG
>JBBBVU010000009.1:25235949-25256514 GCA_037177055.1 Atherinosoma microstoma | reverse complement strand
TTTAGTATCAGACATGTCTTTTTATATCTTTTTTTCTTTCAAAAGTTTTTCTCCAACAGGGAAATCAAGAGTATTAGCACTTGGCTTGATTTGCTGTCTGGGATCCAAAGAAGCTGCAGAGGAGGAAATAGCAGAGTTTGCAAATTCAAGCTCTTAAAATAATTAAAGTTGGCATGATGGTTCTGCTTTCTAGACTGGTCCAAGCTTAAAATAATAAAAGAGAAAGAAAAAAAAGGACGCTTTGGGAGTTTCAACACAGCAGCGTTACACTCTAAAATTAGCAATAATGGTGGTCAGAATGGGAAACGGGCAGATAAGACTAAATGAATAATTTTGCCCATCTGCAGTGAAAAGAAGCTTTCGGCCACTGACCCTTCATAGTAGAAAATAAACATTTTTACATTTAAAAGATTGACACGCTGTTTACTCTATTAACCTTTCCTCTCAGCTGCACTCTTGACATTGAACAATGTGGAAGAGGCCGGCTCCTCGTTGGCCGTTTTGCTAATGAGGCAATTAAGCCTATACTGCCTTGGTTGAGCGAGGGGGCCGAGAGAGCAAGGCAAGTCATCTGCTGTCTCAGCAAACACCAAGCATCTTAGCTGCGGTGCAGTCAGAATACATAACGAGCCTTCCTTTGTCGTAGTGGTCGCCCAGTCAGCGCGGCTTCCCCTCATCAGAGTGACCCATGGCACAGCTGGAGATCACAGGCAGCATCAGGCCATGTTTATCCAAGTGCACCGAATCGCAGCAAATGGAAATGAAAGAAAAACACTAGCATAAAATGATGTTTGCGCTGTACTCATGAGCTGTTATGAAACCATGGCCACAATTCATTATTTTGGTGGAGACAAACTGCACATTAAGCTTTTAGCAATTAAGTAATGGGTCATATTTTCCTGAGACTTTGTGACATGCAACCCAGTTTAGATGCTGATTGATATTCATTTGTCAATGTGTCACAATAGACTAAAACAAATCTTTGAAGCATTGCTTACATTGAAGCAAAGATCTATATTATATTTCTGTATTTCCAACACCTCACACACTTTTCATCTCTGAGCCTCTGTATCCTGCTGACTTAAGTAACCTTGTTTCTTTAGGTTATGAGTTATTCATGCATGCAGCTAAAAGAGCTCTTGCTGCTTGACAGACTGATTGCCAGTGTCAGGAGTGGTGAACACACTGGAGGTCTCCTGTAGAAAACATTGAAGTTGAGATAGGATGTAGCCTTGATCCTGCGATAGGCTACAAGACCAATTAGATAAACAAGGCTCAGACCTCTCTATACCTAATAACCAGGAGAGCAATCCATGTGTGAGAGAATGACAGACAAAGCATATAAAATCATGCCAATATATATTTAATTGGGTGGCTGTGTGTACACATACCTGATTTAATCATCATATTTGAGGGATAGTTTGGAATCCCAATTGCCTCAAGAGCTTTCAAGGTTAACGCTGTTGGCTGTAAAATGTGCTGATGCATTCAAAAGACACACTTCTATTACCTATTTGAATTAGTTTGCCAGAAATTAGCATGTTTCCTCCTTCTTAGCTTAGCGACTGTATACTATGAGCAGCTGCTGTGACATACAAAAAGGGCCAGCATTAGGGCCTAAGTTAATGTGTTTAAGGGATGCACAATTCTAACGAGTGATAACCGAAGGCTTAAGGCTGCTCAGAAGGGATTATGGTACGTAGCTGTCTGTCTTAAAGCTCAGGCTTAACCATCATACTCTTTTTTTTTTTCCTTGTATCTCTCCTCTCTGGCATTGAATCACTGGTGATTTCTGACACCAGGCATGAAATAAAACATCTTACTCGGTAGGGAATAAAGATGGCTTCTCATTAGCTGTGGAAAGGTGTACCGAACCAGAAACAGGAGATGTCTAGGCAGATTTGTTTGAAATCAATGCTTGTCTTCTGAAGCTTCCACTACAGTATGTGGCTGCCACAACTGATCAGATAAGATTCAAAGGAACTTATGTAGGCTTGCTTAAGTCGTCTTAACACAGAGACATCCTGTGCATGTAGCTTTACAGTAAGGAAAAACAAAGACAAATAAGTGCTTGGGCTCCTTTTAGGATCAGATTTCAGCCTGCTTGTGCAGGTTTCACTGTCCACTTCAACATCTTTGCCTTTGCCATGTGACCAGATCAATACAGGGTAATTATCCATTCTTGATGTGAGACACGGATGCTTCTAAAGCAGCAGGACTTAAGAATGACAGAGGTGACGGTTTTCGGTTACAGGACACTAAAGATGCATCACGGCAAGGGCGCCAGATAAACTGCACAGTTAGCAGCAATCTGCACTGGCAACTGACTGCTTGTATTTGCTGCTGGCTAAAATTACTGACATTGAACACGACATGTTAGATGCCTTTTCTGCACATTATATTGGATGACACATTTGCCATCATTGCTGCATATGTAGCCTTCTCTCTTCTCACTCAGACTTAATCTGTTCCCTCACATTTATTTGGGACATAGCTTTTAGGGTCATCCAGTCATCAGCTCACATGGAGCAGCCTTGCAATGCATTGTAATAGACTTTTATACTCTTGTTTTGTTTAGAATTTGGATTAATGTGTCCATCGAATTTTGATCAAACTGTCCCAACAAGATCAAGGTAAATAATATGACTTACATTTTACTCCATGTATTTACAAAGGGGGTCCTTAAACTTTCTTAAACAAGCAGCCTCTCTGTGAGGATAAATAGACCTGGAAACAATGTTTCAATAGCGTTGTCGCTAGCCGTTGGGAAGCCTTTTCCGGGGTAGATTGGGAAACCTTTTCATTGGCAAGTGTTAACTGTGCTGCTCAGGGTCTTTGGGGTAAATCATAACGCAGCTCCATCAGCTTATTTTTGATTTGTAGTGAACTTTACTGCACTGAACTGCTTGGCTCTCTCCTTACGACCTAGTTAGAGCATTGCCCACTCTGGCATTTGCTTCATTCTCACCAGTTCATTTTTCTGCATAAATAGTCCATAATTTTGTGTTTAACCTTCCTGGTCCTGTGGGTGGACATTTTGATGTATTATTGCACATAATATCATCTGAATGCATTAGCATGGCCAGCAAAATATAAGTTTTGAAAGCCCTCATTATTTCATGTATTGATTTTAGTTTAACATCACCTGTAGTTGGGTTCAAGTAATCCTACTTATTGTTTATTTATCATTTCTGTCAAAGTGTATTCTATTAAATTTGACTGGAGAGTTGTTCTCTGCATCGCCACTGTTTGCCCGCATGGCATTGAAACACAATAAAGGTATGAGCGGTGTTTCACTCAACACCAGCATGGTCATTAATCCTAATATCAAACTGTAGCCACCATCCACTCCCAGCCCCGGCTTGACTACAAGTAATCATAGCCGTACACCTCTGTGTACTGGGCTGCAGGAAAAACACTATGGGCGCAGAAGCTTAGTCCATCAATCTAAAGCCAAGAATTTTTTTTCCCCAAACCTTTTGTTGGAGGATTCTGCATGGCACCCTCTCTCATCCTAAGGGAATATGTTTATGAGCCCTTTCTCTTACTGTCCTGTTTCTTCTCTGCCCCCTGAATTCCCTCTTATGTGACCAGGGGCGGGGGGGTTTGTGCAGACTGCGCCTGTATAGCTTTTCCACCGCAGGGTCGTGATGGATGGGCACTCAGCTATACGAGCCTTGCTCACCAGAGGCTGGCCATATTTCTCCTTCCCTGCCCGCGTAGGCCCGCATCCGCACGAGGACAGTCAGCGGTGCTGCTTTCTGTGAGCTCAGCAGGGCCGAGGAAGAGTATTTGATTAGATGTAATGGAATTAAAGTAATCTGATTCCAAAAAAAATGACATCTGTTATCTGTTGCGGTCACTGTAAATATGCAGTAATCAGATCACTGATGCTTATGATGCTCCAGAGTTATTGCATTGCTCAGTTTACATGTCCCAGCTGTGACATCTAAATTGTGGAATTTCTTCATGTTTTGCAGAATCATAGCTAGAAATGAACCCCATTTAATTAAATACACTTATTTGAGGGTGACATAAATTAACTATTCAAGCAGCATCAGTGGTTATAATTTTCTGCAGGTAATCAGCACTTTCAGTAATTGCTTTCAAATGTAATCCTCCTAACTCTTCATGTCTGGGGTTGCTGTGAATGGTGGGTTGGTTATGAGTGGTGGAATCTGTTGAAAGGAGGGTAGATGTATGGAATTGTTTATGTGAGGTTTTAGCAATTGGCTGACTCAAGGGCCATATTGTTGGCTTCTTCTTGTTCATAGGTAGAATAAACGCTATGGGATGCTCTGCATGGCAGCACACTGCTGCTGCTGGGTGAGACACATGAGGGGAGGGGAGAGAGGCAGAGTGAGGATCTGTCATTGATCCTGTGGCATTAGCAAGGGCTGCAGTCATAATGAAGCCAGTGCTGTGTGCTCTAGGTGTGAGTCTGCATGTGTTTGTGTTACTGATAACTCCTGTAAATATCTGCATCTGGAGTGTTTATATCCCAGTGATTAATTATAACTCATGTGGACACAAATAAATCACTCAAAGCATGTGTTTGTGCGAGTGTGTGTGTATATCCCCAGATGGCCTGTGTGGGCTTATTAGTTGTTTGTCTATTTGTGCAGGTGTGTGTGTAGATAAAAGCATACACTATGTGTGCGTCAGATGCGAGTATGTGAACATATTGCAGGGTATGCACTGTCATCTTGTGAGTTTACCACGTCTCCATATTTTCCTGACTTTGAGCGCCTGTTTGTGTTTGCGTGTTGCATCTGTGTGCATGTACACAGTGATGAAGCAGGAGAGGCTGCTTGGCGACTCATCCATCATTCCCCCCCTGGCTCACGATGCCCTCAGAGGAGTGCTGCTCTGTCACGGTGACATTGGGCCCATTTTGGAATAGAAAAATGGTGCATCTGCCTCCAGCGTTGCTGTCGCACGTTGCCACCCCCCCTCCTCCTCCTTCAGCCTGCCCGCCAGCCAGATTAGATGGTGCAGTAACAATCCCTCTAACAGTCTTATACTTTACTTGCTGTCAGATTCACACATGAAATCCATGGGGAAAGAATAATAATCACAGAAAGTCTTTCATTGAAGGGCCTTCATATGTCTACAGCTGTTTCATAAGGCACCTTCAGGTGGGTTTTTAACTTCTCTGATATGCTGCACCCCCACCGCTACCCTTCCCTTTGATAAATAACCTTGGGCAGGGTGAAGTAAAGGAAATGGGGCCAAGAAGAGGAAAGATGAGACCCCGTTATGAGCCCTCCTAGCCTGTGTTCCTTCCTAGATGGTAATGTTAAGGGTGAGTCAGCATGAGCAACTGCAGTATACCAGCCCAATCAATCTGTTTACGCTGGCCTCTGAAGAAACAATGCCACTGCCACACTGCCAGGCCACTGCTGCGTTGTGCATGTGTCTCCCACCTCTCTTCACAGATTTCCTCAAGCACAACAGCACTCGAAAAGACAAGCTGTCCGTCTACTGAGAGTGATAGGCGTCACGGTCAAGGGGGTGCGTAGCTAGCAAGAGATGAGGGACTTAGGGTGGAAAAAAAGCATGGTGTTTAGAGAGGCAACTGTGTGGGGAGCAGTTCTCAATTTCAAAAACAAGTGTGTTGCTGCAGCAAGCTTTATGCAACATGCAGTGCCACTTTCATTCTCATCTGGAGTCAGACAGAGTAGGTGGTGCTGGCATTTAGTGGCATGCACAAGTCCGGACACCCTTAGTTTGGATTTCTATCACTGGAAGTGTTAAGTGAGGAAAAGATGGCCCACTTTCCACAGCAAAAATAAAATGACAACTGACACATTTCTTGAACATTATAAGCACTTTTGTATTTCCATATCTTACTATTTCAAAATAGGTAAAAGTTTGGGTAACCTGGAGGGTCAGTATTCAGTAACACTTGGTTTTTACAAATCTAAGTTCTTGTGAAATAGCTTTTAAGCTGAGCTCAAACTCTTTAATGTCACCAGTTCTTCCAGTCAAAGCTTTGTAGCTTTTTTAGACTTGCTGAGTTTTGGATGCTTTTTTCTTTTTGATCTATGCACAGATTTTCGATGATGTATATGTTGAGGGACTTTGACTAATATGGCAAAACATTCAGCTTGAGGTAGTCTGTTGGTGATTTTAAGTTGTTTTAAGGGTAATTATTTTATGCACTTTTTTGTTTATTCTTTTTACCACTGTTCCTTGTTACTGGAATTTTGTCTTTTTATGCAGTTTATTTTAGTGATATTAGAAAAATGTATGGATTGCCTCAACTAATTAATATTACAAAGTTAAATCAGTAAGAGATTTTAAACATTAGTCTTGAAAAATTACAACTTTTCTGTTCATATCATGCAGCAAAAATATGACACGTTTGATTTATTTTCCCATGCTTGACATTGAACATCCTGTAATGTGGCTATTACACACTGGCATATGTTGATGCATAAATATCCTGCGGCCTTGCCTTTTACAGGCAATGCAATGTTTGCCTCAAGAATTTGTTTGAATGAAATCTCCCATATTTCTCTCTACCAGTAAAAATGGTCCTTTTGACATTGCCTGCAACACAAGCTTCCAACATGATTCATCCACACAGTTCTTAACAATTTGAGAGTTTTTCATCTCATGAAATTATGCACAAGACCAGACATATGCTTGATTTCTGCAGCCATTTTCATTTTAAGACTTCACTCTTATTCATATGGTGAGGATAGAGGATTTTTTTAAAGCAATTATTGCATGAAGGTTATATTTGTGCAAGAATTGATCCAACGTAAATCAGTCCACCACTACTCCTGACAATGCAAAGTCTTCCTGAAGGTCTTAAATGGATGTTTCATTAGCCTTTAATCCACAAGAAAATCTCTATCTAAGTTTCCATGGTGATCCAGGCCTTTACTTGTCCTCAACCATTCCCGTTAGGTAACAAAACAGCTATCAGAAAACACTTTTGTTTCTTAAAGCTGTGTTAGTTTAATTTTCAATGTTAAGTGCTGCTTGAAGGAGGCCTGACTAGTTGTTGTTGGAACAAGGCTTGAGCA
Organism: Atherinosoma microstoma; assembly: GCA_037177055.1. Taxonomy (NCBI): domain Eukaryota; kingdom Metazoa; phylum Chordata; class Actinopteri; order Atheriniformes; family Atherinidae; genus Atherinosoma; species Atherinosoma microstoma. The sequence goes on along the minus strand of JBBBVU010000009.1, from coordinate 25,249,477 downwards.
GTGATAGGGTTAGTGTGTTATAAAGAGGAAAAGAAGGAAAGGAAATAAGAATCGTCAGTTGTCTGGAGGGAAACTGAAAAGATTTCATTGACATCAAAGCCATTATTAATTCTGCAAATTGATATAGTTCTTATTCAGTTCCCTTATTGACTGTTAACCATGGTTTCTATGGAAAAATAAGTACATGGAGATTACTTACTGATGATCACACATGCAGTAGTAGTCATATTCATGCTGAATGTACATGCTGAATGTACAAGTTAATCTCATGTTGAGTGGCAAGATGTTTTAACATGTTGTTTGTGTTTCCACCCTTACTGGTAATGATCATTTTGACAGAAGTTTCAGCTCATTTGCAGCTAAATACGTTATTCTTCTTCATTGTACAAGGTAGGAATACTTTGGACCGCTTTTTCCTCTTTGTCATGATGTTTGATTTACAACAAAGCAAGATTCACAGAAGTGATGTATGCAGATTTCCTTCAGTCCCAGTGCTTTGGAAAATTTTGAACTAGTTCTCTTTTCCCATCCTTCATCAATACACATGTGCAGCTCACTTGGCTAGCGAAAACGTTACACAGGATGTTTGTTTTACATTTTGAAAGTTAGTTTGAAAGGACCAAAGCAATCACGGAAAAATGAATTTTGTGTTTGAGTGATAAAAATGATCTGTCATCAAAAAGAACTCCAGCTCTGAAAAAAGCACCTATGGAATATAAACAGTTCTCCTAAACAACGGCCAGCTTTCAACTTGTAATTCTTCTGCCTCTTTAGAGGAAATTATGAAAGATTTTGCTGATTATAGGGTGTAGGGTTGCTGTCCTTTATAAGATCGTTAACAGACCTACAAAACTATTCAAACTATGCATTAAGCCCGTTAGCGGTTACATTTTGAATGTCATCATTTGTGAACCGCTTGAATCATTCATTCCTGTTATTAGCCTGTAGAATTTTAGATTTTACACCATTGGATAGAACAGTTCATGTAATAAGTCCAAGCCTGTCCATTCAAAGGTAAATATTACTCACTTTAAAACCAGTGCACAAAGAATTTGAAAGGGGAGTTTACACTTAAAACACAAAAATACTCAATTTATTTTTCCAAACAGCAGTATATCTAATTTCTTTTTAATGGCAGTGATTCTTCAATTAGTTATTTAAATAAACAGTTTATGAATCTTTAAAATGACGACCAGTTGGTTTTCATGAACAAAGAACACACTGTTTTGGGTCTAATAATGCAGATCTGTAGCAAGAGTGGTCATCCTTCAAAAGTGACTCAAACTTCTGAAGCCCAAGTATGTGAGCAAGAAACCACACCTCTTATTATTGTCTTTTTTTGTGTGTGTGTGTGTCTGTATGTGTTCCTTACATTATTTGTCACTTTGGATAAATGCTTCTGTTAAATTAATGTAATGTAAAAAGAAAAAGGAAAAAAACATAAAAAGTTCCCAGACAGTTTAGATTGCTTGGAGTGCTCAGCTGTTTGCATGATTCTCCATTCCTTTGTTTTACTCCAAAAATGGAATAATCTTCCTTGATCATTTTGCAAATCAGTAATTGAAACAGAAACAACATATAATTTACACTCATACAGTTACACAGGGGAAAATGTTGCCTTTAACTCACAGGCTGTCTGGCATATAAATACATACAGATATATATATAATCTATTTGCTTCTATTACATAGCTGGATTCAACACATTTTAATGTCATTACTCCAAAAATAACACCATCCTTTTAAAAAAGGAGATGTGAGGGAAGAAACAGGCACAGTGGGATTAAAAAAATGTTTAAGTAGATATATTTTTAAAAAATTCAATAGACATAATGGGGAAGAACAGACGCAGGTTGGGGAATATAGAACAGGAGGATGAAGAGGAAAAACATGCACTTTGGCTTCCTCCATTGTGCCACATGCACACACAGAAAACAACAGTCACTCTGGCGATGCACACAGATCTACTGATACACTGGTAGAGATCCACACAAACACTCAAACACAGCTTTTCCTCAATAAGCCTCCTTTCATAGATAACCCCCTCACCAGCTGACAATAGCAACAATAGCACAAATCCTGATCCCAACAACAGCAGTAAACAGTGACGTCCTTCACTGAACCCGTATCAGCATATTTTACTCTCCTTGTCTTTGCTCTAAAACTGTCTCTGTTTGAAGAAGGCTCGGTTTTATTAATTGCAACCATCCGGGTAGGAAATGCCGAAGTGCTTGAATGCTTGATCATCCTGTTCTGTCACTTCAGATCTGAATCATCCTGTTTTCCTCCAGCATTGTGCCCAGTAACTTTACATTCCCATCTGACCTCACCACTAAGTTAGGCAGAAGGTTAACAGCAGTTATTAATTTGCATGACCTTGTTGACTGTAACGTCCTACGGAGCTGCTGCTCGGTGTCATTCCTGTATTGTCTTTCATGCAGTCCTGAGAATAACTTCCTTCCTGTACACGGATCAATAGTGTTGCATAGTCTGTGAGAAATATTATGCCATTTCCATTTCAATAATGTCAGGAATCGCAGAGGATGTATGTTAGCTGGGCTGAAATCGATAGCCGTAATGTAAATGTAAGCCTTTCTCTTCCTGCTTCAGTGTGTTTATGCGCATTTCTATACAATAAAGGCAGATTTCTGTCTGAGCAAGATTCCCTGAACACATATTTTCAGTGTAGGGTTACAAAATATCACTCGATGTTTCCTTTTGAAGTGCACATCCCAGCGTTGTGATGCATTTCTCCATGCTCTCTTATCACAGCCTCTCACCATGAAGGAATAGCACATTTCAATCATTCTGTCATGGGAGAACTATAATCTTTTTCTTCTGCATGGCGTATGTCCTTCTACTCCTAACTAATCCTTATTATGCCTCAGAAGCGAAGGTCATTGTCAAAGCCGAAGGGTGATTAAGTTAATCCACTTGTTTTCTGAATCCGATTTACCTCATTTTCCAAACTAGGGAACAATGTTCAGGCACAAAGACATCAAGATGATAGTCTGGCACGCATTAAGAAGGAGGGCCCCTACACTGGAGAGGCTTCTATTATCTGTCTACATTATCTGCATCCCACTCTGCTTTCCAGTTCTATCAGCAGATTTCTAATGACTGCATTCAAAGCTATCTCTGCCATAGGTTGTGTTAAAGTGAAAGCGAGAGGAGAGCGCGCGACTTAAGAGAAGCATGAGCTCTGTTATTCTTGAATCAATATGACACTGCAGTATAAGCCAGTAGCAAAGCAAAGCATAGTCCAATAGTCCATGCTGCGGCCAGCGAGCCTCAGTGAGTTACGCAGTGCAGTGGCATACAGTTGACTTCATTAGCAGGTCCCTCACTTCAAGGGAACGGGTTATTTACTACTGCACTGTGCAGAGACAGATGCTCCACAGATATTATACTATAGAGATTTGTGCAAGTACAAATAGGTGTGCGTAAGTAAATGAAAGAGTGTGTGTTTCAGGGACAAAGCTGTTTGTATTCCTTACAGTCAGCAAATCAGGCTGAACCTAAAATAAATCCTGAGCTAAGTAGGCCTGTGTTTGAATTCACTGGATGCATAAGGCGATAGAATCGCATACCTGCATCAGCCTGCAAATATGTGTATATTTGTTTGTGCCTGGGTGCGTGAGAAGTTTTTAACGGTGACTGTGTGTAAATTTACGCCTGCTAATGCGTCTTATCTGCGCGTGTTCATCCGTAGGTCACACAAGTCTGCATTTACAAATCTCTTTATAAATTTATCAGCATGCGTGCCTTTAAGTACATTAGTGTAACCATTTGCTTTGCCACTTGTCCAATCGGATCATTCTCCTCTGCCTGAGGGAAACAACGAGTGAACATACACGCATGTTAGTTCACATTCTTCCACAAACTGGCTCTCAGACATTTTCAACTGCCGCCTACATAATTTTTATAACAATCAGTCAGCATGGATGAAGACGTGGTGTGTGCGAGGCTCCTGTTGTTGTTCCTTTCACAAAGTTCGGGGATGTGATCTTGTCGTACCACATCACTGAATATGTTCCACCGACCAATGAAAGAAGACAGAAAATCAGAGAATGATGGTTCCGTAACCATTTTAGTTTTGCCATACACACTGATGGAGTATGATTGTGGCTCAGTTTGTTTGTTAATGTAATAAAATGAAATAAAAAGTTACATTAACCAAAAGCATTACATTGACATGTCATTGCCAGTCAGCTGTTTTGTATTTCACGGTGGATGGAGATGTGGTTTCTGTGAAATGATACGGAGGACATGCAAGGAAGTCTAGTACGCTATGGTGGCGAGACATTATGCAAACACTAAGGTGTGGAAAAATCCTTTCCGTTACTGTAAATCAAGCTCCTCAATGACAATTTTTGTGTATCTGTCAATATCATATCTATTTGAACATTTCCATAAAATGTTCATGCTGAAAGCAACACTTACAGCAGTAGGCATGACAAACAGAAAACAAACACGATTACCTGCTTGATTTGTAGATGACCTCTTCTGCTGCTCTCCGAGAGATTTAACTTGTGTGTCTGTGTGTGTGGGGGGGAAGCTGGGTGTAAACTTTCCACAATAAGTTCAGAGCAAATGCTGCAGAAATTTGCATTCTCACATTCTAATTCTCCAGAAAAGCATCCATCTATCCATTGGCTGTAGCCCAGGGTTGTAAGGAAGCTGAAGCCTATCCCAGGTGCTATCAGGCAAGAGGCAGTGTACACCTTGGACAGGTTGCCAGTCTATCCACCATCTCCCCCACCATCTAGCGCATGTGTGAAATTTTATTTTTAGTTTAAAGGTCTTTTGCATTGGCCTCCAATAACTGATGTAGGGAAAGAACTAACAGTAGCCTACACATTTACAAAAGCTCCATCCCTACTACGTATTGGGTGCTGTTCACCATTGTAGTTGTTGAACTGAATAGTGTTTATTTGTGTTCACTGTGTTACCTTAGACTTAAAAAGACACTCTGAAGTCAAGCATCATGTTTTCTTTTTAAGTGTTTTACAATCAGGTTTCATTAAAAAATTTGAAGTTCGCCACAGCAAAACTAAACAAGTTCTTTCCGAATTTCTTTTGCATTATTTGGACAAAATGATCATTGCACAGAAAGTGTAATGCTAATTCATAGGACAGCATGGAACACATATTTACAGAGTAGCATAAAGGCCTCTACAGGTTGAAAATAGAATTCAAATATCATGTGATGGCATAGGCCACTACAGGGACTTATAAAACCTGCTGTATCAATTTTACATTGAAAATAGCTGGTAACCCCAAATTAGAAATTTGTCAGCTAATATCAAAACTCCAGAAAACAGATGCTCACATTTCACCAAGAAATCAGTCAGAACAAGGAGACTCCTGCAGATAACACAACAAAATAGAAAGACTAATTTAAATCAATATAAACCTGTGGTTATTTTTTAACAAAATGATGGAGATGCACCAATGTGCCATGCAATTTGAATATTGTATTGTAAAACTTTATATCTGAATCAAACCTGAAGAGTACTAAAATTGGACCGGAGCGCTTTGAAACTGACAAGCCTGGTGGGAGCTTGAGCTGGGTTGCAGATTTCTATCACAGTGTGTATCACAGGCATAAAGCAGGAGCAGCATGAAAAAGACCGACAATGAGAAGGCAGAGTGGGAGACGAAGAAAAAGACAGAAAAACAAAGGCAGTACAAAAGGATGACTGAATGTGGGGCAGAATAAGCAGACAATCAGCTAGAAGGGGGGAAAAAATAGCCGAAGCAAATAATGCAGATGTTTAAGAGTGCTGAGCAGATCCTGTAGTGAAGCTCTAAATCAGTCAGAATAAACAGACACAATTAAAAACACCTGGAGCTCCTCTGTCAGTTATTATGTCAAGCTTACAATCATCTCTCTGCTGGTTTGTGTATGTGTGGGGGTTCTACCTTGCCCTTTGTCTCTCACCCCCATTGCTTTGCAAATTAAGGTTCAACCTCACCAGAATAAGCTCCCTTCACAGCCAGAACAAACACCATATTAGGCATTTCAAACACAGACCCTATTATCTTTGGTGACTGGTGGGCTGCAGTCTAAATTACCCTGGTATTTTTGTTGGCTATAGCTGCGTTTCGACTGCAGAAAGCTTTTCTCGAAACTAAAAAGGAAGGTCTTTCTTCAACCCTTCCATTTCCACCACAGGAAATAGGGGTGAAGCAAAGTTTTGGGGGGAGTTATTTCATCTATAAAGGAGCCTTTGGTTGAGAGGTAATACTTTTGAGATTACCTGATCCTTTGAGGTGGGGCATACAGTGCTAAACGTTTCTTACCGGTCCAATATTTCCAGCAACCTTTTTTTTCTGCACCGGTTCACAGTTAAACATATTTTAATTTCCCCCCGATCTCTCTGGTATTGGCCTTAGTGGAAAATGCATTTAACCCAAAATTAAATAACCCTTTAGGTCCTTTGAAGAAACCCTGGGTATTTTAGTTGCTTTTGGTCGAAATGCACCAAATGGTTCGTCTGAATCTTCCCCTCAGAAACACCCACATACTCCCTGCTCAAAAGATTTCAGTCATATCGTCCTTGTCCCCTCACATGAATGTCTTACTCCTACACTGAACAATTTATGGTTACATAACCAAAATCGCTTGATGGGCTTTAGGCAATGAGATGCAAAGGTGACAGACTTCCTTGAAGAGGAAGTGGAGCCAACCAGGGTCACCTCAGAAGAGCTGTTTTTCTAGTTTGGAGCCTTTTAACTTGACAAAAGTGATAAACATCTAAATGCATCTGTCATAGACGAGGATCAGTGTAATCCATGGACAATGTTATACGCCTTTATGTTTGCAAAAAGGAAGTTTCAAAAGAGTTAAAAAGTTTCGGGAGCCAGCCTTTAATGAGTCGAATTCAATGGAACAGAAGAGAAGAAACTACATACTGCAATTGTCCTCATTTACTGAAAACTCTCTTTTCTTTGGAGCGTGAGCATAATTCAATTGGCTGCATGAAGTGTATTTAGTCTGGACTCATTGTAGGGAAAGCTTTGCGTGAAAGCTGCAAAGCTCACATGTAAAATATGCTTTTATCTTCCCTGTAGCTTTCCAGCTCATATGTAGAACCATGTTTGTGTTTGCAATACAGTTTCTGCTTGTTAATGTACTGTAGCTGGCCTCTGGAGGTAGACTTAGCTCTAAAGTATTCTACATTTACTTGTTAAAAGACTTCTTGCCTGCTATAGCCTGCCACCCAGGTTTTCTCAACCTCATTTGGCAAAGCAAGTCTGCTAAACAAACTTTTTGAACTTTGCCTGACTTAAGCTCGTTTGAACAAGAGAGGAGAGGGAGTAATCAATCCTCAGATGAAGAAATTGAGCCATTCTAAATATTTTATCCCCTCTGGTTTTGGAGGAGGCTGAGTATGAAGCGGGAATGAGGCAACTATCTAAATAGTTTCTCAAAAAGTTGATTCCATGATTGCATCCACTATGATTAAGACTTTAATTAATCATCACAAGCATTTCATTAGAGGGCAAAAAAGAAACATGCTTGGAGCAGCTTAATCGCAGCCTGCTTTTTTCCCCTTTATTGCTTTCTGGATGACTGTTTCTGATGATGAAGCAAAATTGGTAGTAGCCAGTGTAGGAGCCGATCCTTATCACTCAAGTTCACATGGCATCTGCCAGATGGGGCTCTTGGTGGCAATTTCTAAGCTACAGTATAGTACAGCATGACCATGATCGAGAGTCTTTATGGTTTAAAGTGGTAAATGCTGTCTACAAAACTCCTTATGAGCTGTTAGAGTTCATGTAAATTAGCTAATTTAACAGGACGGCTGACCTCTCTTGAATCCCACTGCATACAATCGATCACAAATATACTTTGTGATGATTTTAAGTTTGGGTTTTAAAAGATCACTATTAGCTGATACAGTAGTTCCTTCCAATCTGTTTCCATTAGGTGGGGTTATGATGGATTTTATTAACTCTTTCCCATCACACAAGTTAAAGTGCATCTGTCCAGGTCTGTAGCTATCCTGTTAAATCATTGTCTACTTTGAGACTCTGCCTGTCCCTACAAATTATCTCCTGCCTCACCCTGGGAGCTGGAGCGCAATGATCCATTTGAGCAAGAGAGACACCTCCCCCATTACTCTCAAACACAGCTTGGCACCCCTCATGCCACCATGCTGGTGAAAGACAGTGCAGGCTAAAACTTGTTAATGTGGAAGAAAGGATGTTTTAATCGTCTTTAAATGCATAAATCTGGCAGATTTGATTAGCTGAATCTTTATCAGTCAAGATACTACTGAAGCTCTTGTTTACAAAACCTACACTTAAAGTGTGTTGGAAACTAGTAGAGCATAGCTACAAGTAGACAATGAAAACAGTACCCTAAACCTCAAGCGTTATTGATTCCAAGGTAATTTTGTGTTATAAATGCAGTGTTGACTAACACAGAGAGCCATTTAAAACAGTCACAGTGTGATATAGTGTGGTTTATGTTGTTCCACCTGTCTCTGAAGAGAAGGAGAGAGAAGGAATCTTACACCTCACTCCCCAAGATGCTGTTGAAGAGTGAAACTCAGCTCCATAACTATAAACCACTTCCTTTGTTATCTCTCTTTGTCTGCCTATCTTTACGGTAGAAAAAGTGGTTACTCCATCAAACATGGCTACAGTTGCCTTTAGAATAATGTTACTTGTGCTTAAAAATGAATAAAGTAAAGCAGAGGCCACATGAAACCCTGGTGAGGCTTTAGATTAAATTTAGTTCATGTGCACTTCCCTGAAAGCAACTGATTCCACTTCATCTGGATACCTGTTAATTTGCTAATCACACCAAAGATGCTAACAATCAAAGAGGAAATAAGAGTCTCTTGATGATAGCAGCTAAATTCTCTGGCAAGCTATGTTTGTATTTTTTCTCCCCAGAGCTCTTCACCATAAGTGTTAATCGCTCCCTTTTGCTTCACTTTATTCTGTTAGCAAAGGTTAGCTGTTAAGTTATGCATTGAAATAGCAACTGAGATCAATTGTAACTGCGACGCAGTCTATTAAAGTTAAATTTAAGCAGCCAATTTAAGCCATAAAACAAGTCCTGATTCCTTAGGCAGCTAATCTAATTAGTAAGGCTTTCATGCTGAGCTGGGACATAAAGTTGAGGACGTCATACCGTTGGTATGTAAACATGGAATGAAGAGAAAGAAGCTCCTCAGTGAATAACCTCAGAGAAGTTTGGTAAAGCTAGGGGTAAATGACAGGATAGGGGTGTGGAGGAATGTGGTTTTGTTTGTTACTGATGAGCTGGAATTGACTAAATGGGTTGTGTGCCAGATGTGGACCTGAAAGGGATATGGCAAGGCAGGTCAATGCAACATTGTCTCAAAATGTAAAATGGCTTCACTGTCTTGCTTTCCTTTTAGTCTTCTTGGCTTTCCCCAGTCCAGACCTTCTTACAACACTACATCATACCAAGCTCAATCCAAAGTTATTACTTAACATGATATATCTATTCTTAATAGGACTGTTTCTTTACTTTTCCATGTCTTCTAAATGTGTGCATTCCTCCCTGTTTTCTTAATTCATGCAATGTATTAGAGAAAGTCAATGCATGTATTTTCTCTCTAAAAGAAGCCAACAACTCATACGTAAGGCAGTAGATTATTTGGTTACATAAATATATATTGTCCTAACACACTCATACAAAAACAAGGCACTTATTTTGATTCAGTGATTGTTAAGAGGGTACCTAATCAAGGCAACAAGCAGTCACTGTCTTGACAGCAGTTTTTTTCTGCTTCTTGCTAAATTGGCATCCGGTAAACCTTTGCAATCATCTCAGCTGAGGTTCCTTCATAATGCTGATTGTTTCCTCCGTCTCATAGTGCACAATCAGTTTTGCATTCATCTGCCAAACACGTCTACTTTCAAGGTTGTTCATCTTCAAGCCTTGTGGGTATTTCATCCTGGGTTAACGAGGCAGTATTTTGCTAGCTTACCACTATCATGTCTAAGGGGTCAACCACAGGACTTGATCGCTGACCCTCCAGGTCAGTACCATCCACCGCCCACCACATCATTGAAGGATGGCCTGTTACCATCAGGGAGCACCCGTGCGGCCCTGAACACAGGCTGATGGGTGTTATTTACGGCAAGGCCCTAGTGAGTGTGGTTTGTTCTGTTTATGTGTGCATGCCTCTCAAGGACTCCGGCCCCAGCAGGCTCCTGGCTCCATCACCTCCCCCATCCTCTGTACTTGCAATGTATCATGTGAGGGGACGAGAAAGAAGGTGGTGCAGTAGGCTGTCATTTCCTTCAGCTGGATGTGTCACCTCTTTAGCCTTGGTGAATAGCTAGTTGAAGGTTGAAGCCTTGCTGACATACACTCAGACCATGATATGTCAGAATGTGCTGCGTTTGTGTGAACGTGTGCATGGCTGGGTGTTCATGATGGTTTGTGTGCCCTGTTAGTACAAACTGTGTGTCTACACATGCTTTCATGCACACTTGTGAGCATGCACCTACAAAGACACTGCAGCTGATGGCTTGTCACTGATAGTGGCCCCAACGTGAAACGAAGGTCACAGTACTCTGGCCCTCTCTCAAGGAGTACTTCTGTAGCTGTCAGCTAATGAGACAGTGGAGGGGAGCAAGGAAAAAGAGGATAGATAAAAAAGGTGACAGAGAGAAAAAGACAGAAGGAGATGGTGTTATTAAGAGAGCAGAGAGGTGAAAAGCAGGTAAAAAGGGAGGAAAAGAGTAGGAGCAAAGTGTGCGAGAAAAGAGAGCACAGGAAAGAGAAAAAATAAGAAAGCAAGAATGCATTACTACACCAAAAGATGGGGGACGTCAGAAGGAGTGGAGAGTTGAGCTCAAAGGAAAACAGCAAGCAGCAGTGACAGGGAGGGACAAAAGCAATGAAGGGCTTGAGGAAAATTAAACACAACAGTCTTCTTTTGCTCCATCTCCTGAAAGCTGCAAAATGCAGCCTTGCACAGCAGCAGAAAGAGACAGCATGGGAGTGGCCTCCTGCAGTCTGCCATGCACCACACCCTCAAAAGCAACCAGCCCTGTCTCCTTTTCATCCCCTATGTCTTCTTGTCTTTCTGTTTTGCTCCCTTTTTTGACCTGTCCTTTTTTGTTTTTCCCCATTCCTTCAGAGAGTGTTCCCAGACGATGCCTTCAGGCCACCGTACTCCAGAATGATGGATTGGGTCGAGGGTGCATGGAAGCAGAGGGGGTTGTGGTGCACTGCAGTGTAGCATGACTGATGGGGACATGCATTATTTTCCTGGAGGGCTCGACCAGCAAGGGCCAGAATGTAGTATAGCTCTAGCACACGCTGAAAGGGCCCAGACCATAGAGGAAAGGCCACTTTTTTAATGGTCATTCTGTTACCCTAATCCCGAGCTTGCTTTGACTATTAGTGCACATTAGCTCATGTCATCAACAGGAAAAGAAATAATGGCCGATGTTTAGATTTCACTGAGACATTTTCTCCTTGATAGTTTGCTGAACAAAACCCGCTCTCCTGTACAGACTTCAGAGCAGTTAACCTGTCCCCAAAAGGCTGTTAGTCTGAGACACGATCCACTGAGTCATCACCACCATGGGACGTCATCCCACAACTGCTTGCCTGGCTGTCGTACATCATAAATATGCATTACTTTAGCTTACGCTTGTTGGACTCTGCCTGCTTTATTTTTCCTTCTCCATGGTGTACACCTAAGGAGGAGTCATTTACAAAATGGCCATAAACATCCACCCAACTGCTCCTGTAGTGTCTCTAAGTCACGTCATTAAGTTTTAACATAAAATCAATATTCTAGTCGGTGGATTTCCTGTGACTTGGTAGGGAAAAAAGAGTTTGTAAATGTCGCTTCCATTACTTTGTGCCTGTCGTGCTGTGCATATGTACTGTAGCTTCGGCCTAGCTCATTCATTTGTAATGACTTGGTTATGACTCCCTTGAGTCATGCTGGATTGAAGTCTCCCTGTTCAGTCAACCAGAACCTCCTCTTGGAGAAGTAAAAAACAGCAATGTGCGACCATACCGTGTACACATCACAAAGGCAAAGTAGTGAGATGAAAATTATGCTTGCATTTAGCACACAACAGCTGGTGGCAATAAGAAAAGTTGAAAGGCAAAACTCCAGCTGTGGTGTTTTTTCAAGTGTTTATTTGAATGAATAATTTAAACCATCTCAGCGACTTATACGAAGCTTGTATGTTCATACATGCTTCCATTTTGTGAACACACATATGCAAAGGTGTTAGATTTATAATTCTAAACTTTTAAGGTCCTGCATATGATCATGCAAGGTCCTTACATACTCTTTTGTTGCTCTACCTTACACTTGTGGCTCCTGTTGTTCAAAGCATCCAGATTTCTATATACTCCTGAATAGAAAACCCCTAAAATCTTGTCCTTAAGGTATTCTCCTTAACTTTGGTTAACTCATTTCCAGTAATTCTTTAAAATGAGTTAAACTTGTGCCCAAATTACATTAGCAAGCAGCATAAAGAGAAAAAAAATCATAAGGCACCTCCGGCTGTATCTTAACCACCGCATGACAGACTTTACTGTATGTCGATAAATGACAAAATGAGTGCATCCAGACAAAAGTGTTCTCTTACTGGTACAACAAATTGGATACGCCTAATGACAAGCGATTGATTTTGCATTATAAATTAAACCTGCACGCAGTTTATGATTTGTCTGACCGTTTACAGTCCGATCGCTCTACTTTTCTCAGCTGTGCTTCTTCAGTCACCTCGCAGTTAATGACAGCTCTTTGGTTTCATGCTGCAAGATTCTTCCACTCAGTTATTACTGAATCATATCATGTCCTCAAGCTGGTCTTACCCGTCTGCTGAGTATCACAGAGAAGTTCAGTCTTACTACACACAAGAAGTAAAAGATGTACTTTCCCAATTATGTATACGATGACTGACAACACGTACTATAAATCAGGATTCGAGGGCTCAAATATCATGAATATCAGTGAATTAGCAGAAATATTAACACTGAATCAGGGTCCAGTTAGTTTGCAATCATGCACACCAAATGATTTTGTTTCTTTCTTTTTTTTTCTTGGAGGACTTCTTTCGAATTTTTCTGCATGCTGCTAGGGACAGCTAAGTGAGTATCTCAGATATCGAGCGATTAACCCATAAGAATTACATGAAGGAAAAAAACTTATACAGACACAAAAATAAGGCACTTTGTCATGAATACATGCATAAGAATAACTGAAGCACATTCCCAGATTTTTCATTTGTGTGCAAAATGAGCAGACAAAATGAGAATTTTTTTAAAGTTGATGCTGCTAACAGACATGCAAATTAATGCATTACCAGTATATATGGATCTTCTCTCTACTTTACATTCACTCTTCCTCCTGTCGACGCTTCCAAAATGTGGTCAGAGGACATCAGTAAACTATCTACTTTCACAATTTCCCTTAGGGGATCATTAAAAGTATCTATCTATCTATCTATCTATCTATCTATCTATCTATCTATCTATCTATCTATCTATCTATCTATCT
>JBBBVU010000009.1:25216615-25232167 GCA_037177055.1 Atherinosoma microstoma | reverse complement strand
CCCCCCCCCCCCCCCCCCCCCTCCCCCCCCCCCCCCCCCCCCCCCCCCCCCCCCCCCCCCCCCCCCCCCCCCCCCGCCCCACCACCAACCAAATACTTAATGTGCAGTATTATATGTTGTCTCTTAACTTAATTATTTAAACTGCACCATGCTGCATGCTATGCACCTGTGCTATGGGGGTGTTTTAAAACTATTCTAAAACTCTGCAGTGGTTTTGCAGAATGCTTTAATGTGTGGCGATACAGCTAATTTTTTGGCTCCTGTTCACTTTTTTTTACACTCCATCACAGAGAATTCCTGGCGGTAATGAAACAATGCAGCAGCAGAGCAGGTCATTTACAACGGGGATCGTCCCATTTGTAATGGCGCATGTTCAGACACTTTAACTATTTGGCACAGTGTCTGCTGCACTGTACCATAGCTCACTCCCAAAACTCAAATTAGTTAGAATACAATGGAACCCCAGAAACTTTATGTCCTTCCATAGCTTGCAGACACAAGTAACACTGCAGTTTCACAAGCAGGCCAATTAAAAGCCAGTGACATTCTGGTGTGTGAGACAGACTGACATTAAAGCTAATTCCTGCTAAAACCCAGTGACATTACAGCAACAGTCAGAAAACTGGAGATTGTTCTCCTTTAATCTACTGCGTTCTTTTGCAAAGAATGTGGTGCTTTGCAGGGAAATTGCCAGCGGGAACTCTATGAGCCACCTTTCAAATGTCATTAGACATTTTTCTCAGTGCTTTTAGCAGTCGAGATGACCTACGCATACAGTACAGCGTAGCCTGGGGATTGATGAGGAGGGACATGGACTCCTTCCAGGCGTGATCAGAATCCAAATCACCATTATTGCTGAAGACATTACGCATTTGTGATGCATGTTTTTAACACTTTATGCATATTGGATGTAGCTCTGCGCATGGTTATATTACTTGAAGCTGAGCATGAGGGAAGCGAAATTGCCCATTTTTACTCTAGCATGTATGCATTAGTTATTCTGAATGGATATGCTGAGAAAAAAGGGGAGTCCCTCCCACCCCACCCATTTTCCTGTCATAGTCTCACTTTCAGGCTCATATAGGTGCTATGCGCACTGCTCCTCTCTTGCATTAGTGATGGATATAGGAGCTAGGCTGTAACAAGGGAGGACACTGGGTCTTGAAGGTTGAACCATGGAGTCAGTTGCACATTGCTAAGGGCAGCATTATTCTGCAGCTCAAGAGTGCATTGACTTGCATGTTTACGAACACCCAGAAAGGCATGATCTAAGCAGTGTGTATGTGAGTCAAGTAGGTAATTAAGTATTCATTTTCTATTTAGTGTATATAGGAAGAAAAAAGGGTGTGTGTTTGCTTCTAAACACTTCACCCCAGGCTAAACTCTGCTACTCATTAAACCTTTGAGGGGCAGTCTTCTTCCCCATCAGTCGGCGACACTGAGATTTAATCAGCACACAGTGCAGCATTGCTCTCAGACCGAATGAACATCCGCATTAACACTAAAGCAGATCTCAT
The DNA here is from genome assembly GCA_037177055.1 of Atherinosoma microstoma. Taxonomy (NCBI): domain Eukaryota; kingdom Metazoa; phylum Chordata; class Actinopteri; order Atheriniformes; family Atherinidae; genus Atherinosoma; species Atherinosoma microstoma. The sequence continues at coordinate 25,230,650 of JBBBVU010000009.1, read as the reverse complement.
TCAAATGTGCCTCTGTGCACATGGTCACACTTACAGATTCGTTTGGACTGAAAAGGTGTGTCCAAAATTTTTTTGCCATGTACCATCTGTGCACATGTGCTTTCACACAAGAACAGAATCCTTTGTCTCTCTAACTGACCTTCTTCTCTCCCCCTATTAGCCTGGCTTCTCATGCAGAGCCACAAGTGTCACATCGCATCATAGGGAGGCACCACTAATAGAAACATTAATACGAGGGAGATGATAGAGGAAAGCTTTTTTCACTCCCTCTCCTTCGTTTTTCCCCTCAGCGAACAGATTAGTGCCTAATCCACCAAGAATAGGGGAGATAAAATGTCCCTGATTGGCTACATTGGGATAAATAAATACATGTCTGCTGTAAGTGGATCTACGCTGCAGGAAGCAATTTTTATCAAGTCATTTTGTCTCAAGTTTAGTTGTAAAACCGTACTTTCTTTAAGATAATTGAATTCTGGACCATTATCCAGTGCAGTTCAGGGATTTATTCAATACATATTGAGATTATAATCAGAGATCAGTGTCCCAGCATTTGAAAGCTTGTCTCTTGAAACAAATGTATCGGGTCAAGATGCTAATTACATTTCCTTATCGTGTAGAAGATCAAATGCGATTTAAAGCAGCTCTATCTCCAAGAAGAAATTGGTTAAGAGCTTCAAGTCAGCGTTACTGATTTAGTTCTTTTTCTTATTTGAGATTCTTTTAAAATCAGCCATTATTGTAATTTTATGGCCTTGCCTTAAACAAGGCAGCATCACTGCCTTGGTGCAGGCTATTGTGAACCCTGTTACCTTTTCTGACAGAGTTTTGTTAGGGATGCCACGTGCCAGCATGTGGCACGTAGGCGTAAAACCTGAGATGTCTGAACTGTTTCTTCTTGTGGACTCAGGGGAGAACATTGTCATTGTTCTGGCGTTGCTCCAGCCATGCATGGTACACAGAATTATGTATCCTCGGCTGAGCAGGTGCCATGCAGGGGGAAGAAAAAGTGTGCTTTTTACAACAATTACTGTTTGTGTGTGTTCTTTATGGGGTCTGGTGTACATCAAGGCTGAGAGATAAGAGAGTAGGAAGATAGATGGTGATGGCGGTTGGGGCAATGGAGATTCTGGTGGTGATAACCTCTTCTTTTAGGCTACAGGCTATTCCGTTTCCCGTGTGAAAGCAGATGCAGAGTTTGGAAAAAAAAAAGTAAGGCGCCTGTGCAGTGTAACTCTCAGCATGGGTGAAGAGATGCTGTATGACCTGTCACACTTTTCCTCTACAGCAGGAAATCATATGCATCTTTGTCATTTTTCAACACTCTACTCGCAGACTCCCAGGTTAGCCGGTGGGATTTGCTCTTTTCATTTCATTAAATCATGCATGAAGGTTCTTTGCTAATCTTGAATACTGTCAGGTACAATTTGACGTTCACACCTGCTGCACCCTGAGAGAAATTCTCACAATTTATCTCAAGGGCATCATGGGATAACGTTTGAGCAGTTCCACCAAAATAGATAAGGATAAGTGTTGAAGCTATTAGGAACGTAACCATCTGGACACTTTAAGCCTGACCAGAAGTTTAAACCTGTTGCTTTGAGTTTCTGGAAGAAAAAATGTCCGTAAGTTAAGAATAAATCAGAATGTTTATAAGTCAGCTAACGTGTACCAGACAGATGTGACCGGTAATTTCCATCTGGCTGTCTGAATCAAGATAATAATAGCTTTGCCGGTGTACCCATACAAGATCCAGGTGCTGTTGCAGCCTTCTCCTGACAGCAAACTTCATATTCACCAGCTTGTTTTTCAGCATATTGGACACACTTTAAATAAAAGAAGAATACATGTTCACTGACTGACATGTAATTTGTCAGCACAATGGAGCCACTGGCAAATGTAGCTTTAGAGATGAAATACAGCTGAGCTTCACTCTCTTATTTATTTGTCGTGTTGGTGAAAATGGAGGAGAAAGTGTAGGATGAAAGAATTGCCTCCCTGAGTGAAGAGAGCGTTCTCAGGGGTGCGCCGCATAAACCTTTCACTGGTCAGAGGCTGTTTATAACCTTTGTGTGGGATCCAATGTGCCAGAGAGCCAAGCGTCTTTCATTAATCTTAAGACAAAAGCTCCTTACATCAGCACAACTAGCAGAATGCCGGCAAAGTGAGAATCATATCCTAAACTTTTAGAGAAAAATACAACCTTCCGGCTGGGCTGCTCTAAACTCTCATATAGCCTGCAACATTTTCTTGCAGCACCTTCATGCTTTAATTAGGGAGGATATACTGCCCAGGGGCTGATGCATAAGGGACTAAGCACTTAGCATGTCTGGCCCTAACTAAGAATCACCATTCTTGTTCCTAAAATAAATCCATTTATTGCTCCCTCCTGGGTTTGCTTTCTCATGCCTAAAAGGAACATGATGTTGATTAGAACTTTAGCTGCCATACTCTGTAGACTACCCACGCTTACACAGCACAACCAAATTTAAATGAAAGGACTGTAAGAAATGAATTTGAATAATGCAATCATGGGGGGAAAATGGGGGAGCCTGAGCAAAAAACGTTACGTCAGTTAAGCATATGTAAATCTATTGCTTTTACTCCCACCGACCAATCCCGAAAGTATCCATCTTAACGTCTAGATTCTATCATCTGTTAAATTACTGCATCAGCCCAATCACATATCCTAACATACACCTCATACACATTCATCCTAATGTTTAATTCACTTAACAGTTGAGCAGAGGGCATGTTTTCCTTTCCCTCCACTCCCTCTTTCTTCATCTCCCTGTGGCGATGTCACAGGGGATTAAGTCACAGAGGCCAAGGGACTTGTTTATGATTCATCTGGAGGGAGGCTGTAGTCGCTTGTAGAACCCACAGGGCAGGCAGCTAGCAGGCTATTTTCCCAGCTCCCTCACTTCTCTGTCTGCTGAAAAGTGCCTAATGGACTCTAGTGAGATGATGTGGATGGAAAACTCTTGCAAACACAGAATACCTAGTTACAGGTGACACAAATCTGTATGATGTAAAGACCGTGTCATGGTCAGTCATATGCATTTCGTTGTGGGTAAAGCATTAATGAATGGTTGTGAGACAAAAGCTCATGTTTGGGGCATCGACCCTCCATTGTTGCCACTGAAACAGCTGAAATATGCACTAAATAATTTGTTACCAATGTAAATTTGTATCAAATACAGCATAAATAAATATCATATTTGATGGACCTCTTTGGAGATCCAGTTAAGACACATAAATGATCTTAAAATGAAATTTGTGTATGGCATTTAGCTCCACAGTACAAGACATATTAAATTCAAGCTAAAGCTAGCTTTTGCTGTTTCAGTGGCTACTACTAGCTAAGCTGAAAAAAATGTAGACAACACCCAGTGCAGGCATATAGGAGTATTATTCATGTCACATAGCTGCATATATCTGGCACTTATCGAAGTGGTGTGAATCGTATTGTAAACTTTACTGTCCACACAGACATGAATATATCACTTCAGCCTGGTAATGTGAATGTAGACTTAGCAAAGTACAGATTATGTAAATGTCTTTATAAGAATATATTGTGTCATGATTTTGTGACTCAAACTTTCTGTCTGTTTGTTTTCCTTTGTTCTCAGTCGTGTATCTTTTGTAGTTTTGTTTGTCTATATCAGGGGTCACCAACATGGTAGCCCCCCCGGACACAATATGAGGTGCCCACAGGCCTATTCTAAGAATAGCACACAACTCACCAATGAGCTGAGTTTAAGATTGTGTTTTATTCTGTTGCTATTTTCTTTATTTACTTTTGCATTTATATAGATTTGAAAATATCTTAGTAAATAATTTTAGCTAGTGAAACGTTAAATGTAGAAATGGACATCTGGAAATGTAAACTATTCCTAATAATGATAGAAATAAAGTATTGAATATTGATATCTCCCATCTTTTCAAGCCATTATTTATGATTATTTTGAGAACTCATTAATGTGATCAGTGTCTTCACATAGATGAGTTTCATTATTCATTAACTTTAATGTATAACTAAAGGCACCTGAGCAAATTTGTTATTTCAGAAGAGTGTTTCAAACTGGTAGCCCTTCAGATGACTCGGTACCCATGAAGTAGCTCTCAGTTTTAAAAAGGTTGGTGACCCCTGGTCTATATCATCTAAAGTAGATTGAAATATGAGGCACTGCTGTAATGTTACCCTTGCTGATAGCAGCCATTTAAGCCTTCACTAATCTAGTCTACACTAATTGCATGTCAGGTTTTTAACAACCTGTTGGAGTTAATTAACATTTTTAATAGGTGCATGTGTGTGCGTTTGTGTGTAGTCGTGAACCTTGCTTTTAATAAGTGGACTCATGGTGAGTAAACCACAATCACTTCTAAAGGTTAGTTTGAAGCACATGTTCAACCACAAAACAAGCTAATCTCAAGTCTTCCACTATAACTGGTTTCCTTTGTTAGTGATGAAAAGTGGTTTGCTAGATTGTGACAGACTACAGTAGAATGGTGTTATCCAACATCACTGCATCGGTGTCAGGGGAGCTAACATATTACCACTGTTAGTGGGACTTGATGTCTTCTTTTAATTGCTCTTTTAATTAACTTGTGTCTAGCCTTCATCTTGTCAGAGGATGCCCGGGCATGCTATTTAGCACAAGGTAATGAGATTAACCTCTCGTTGACCAAGCAAATGTAGATTAAACATTATGGCCAAATGAAATGAGCTGGGCTTTATTTACTCATGTGCACAGGCAGGCGGCAGGCAGGCGAGCCATAACTCTCTCAGTGGTAACATAGCTAAAATGTCAAGGGGATAGAGGGGAGTGTGTTTGGCATCGAGTCGTGAGTGTGGCCGACCAGCTGCATTGGAAGGGAAGAAAGAGCAGCCAGCGCTGGAAAATAGTACGCAATTCTCCCGCTCTGCCCGGCTATCTCTGGAGAGGCCACTGCAGGCAGTCGATGAAAACAGGCCGCTAATCAGTCAGTCACACTCACACATGTGTTAAGTTCCACACACAGAAACAACCAGACACCTACAGTATCCAGACTCCCTCTGTGTCACGTTTTGTTGCTGTCCTGCTTTATATATTTGCTCGGATAAAATTCAGAATGACACCATTTTTCTCAATGTACTCACACATGCACATACAATAGCATGACCTTCGTGACTGTAAAAGCACATCCAAACTAACTGGTGACAGCAGGGGGAACAAAATGTGGCACGTTTAGCTGTTTTTCCTTATTCTTCCCTCTGTCCAAATAAATTCTTGTTCCAAGTTTGCCACATTCCTCAACACGGGCTGTAATGTCTGAGGAACATCATGCCTCAGAGATCCAGTCATATATTGGACGAATACAGGACTTCTTATTAACATTCACACTACACTCTTAAAAGCAATATCAAGCTTTTTAAAATCAACATTTACTGTATATCACATTTTTTAAAGGAAGATTAATTAGTCGAGCATCTAAAAGCTTTTTCTGCACCAAAATGAGTTCCACTATTTTGTAAAGTAAACAAAGATACAGTATATTTGTACCTCTACAAATTAAACATGGATTCATATTTGGGAATGATGTAAGCCTAAATAAAATGTGTCTTTTTTTTTTATTCTCGTCACCGCTGATAATACTTGTTCTGCAATTCTTACAGTTTGCCCTCGTTTCAATTGGCACATTAGTTAACACACCCCAGTGGCCTACTTTAAGCATCCTCTTTAATAGCCACTGCACCCTTTAAAAAACACAATTCCTCCATGTTTCGAGGCAGAAACCAATCTTATCAGTCAGTGAGGATTCTTCTTGACTGAACTTTTAGAAAACTGACTCTGCTTTGCTAACAAAACCTTCACAAGGATAGTGCGAGCTTATTCCAGAGACTTTACTTTTGACCTTCACTTCGTTTCCTTCTTGCCTAGAGCCTCAGTGCAAGCAAATTCCCTTCTCCCAGTCATAGTAAGCTGCCGCACCTCAGCTAGCGCCACACCTCGTTTTAATCAGGCTTTGGGGAGTGAAATATGGCCCTGGCCAGAATGCTGTACCCAAGCTCCATTCATCTGGTTTCAATCTTCTCTCCGCCCTCGGATGTGGCTGCGTGGGCATTCCCTTTTGAGACATGGGGGTGGGAAAAAGTGGTGCTGAGCAGCTCAAAGGGCAGGCGTTTTTGTTTGGAGTATGTCTGTGTGTGTGTTCATATCACTGTAAAGAACTTGCAACATGCAGACAGAGGCTCAAACTTGGATTACTTGAAATAAGCTACAGAGTATTATTGCTTTAGTATGACCCCTTCAAAAATGGATAAAAGGAAATATTTAGACTATCGTTCAGTTCTTTCTTTGCCGACTTTTAAAGAATCAAATTAACCCTGTTCTATTTTTCAAAGCCAGATGCATTCCACATTCTGTACATGACATATGCTGTACTTTGTATTTGAGACACCCCAAAAACACACAACTCACTGTATGTATTTGCTCTTTTTTCTTGTTAAACTGCATTTAGGAATTCAACGGAATATGTTTTATTTATATAGTTGTGCATGCATTTGTAATAGGCTAAGAAGGTTTATGTCCTGCATGAATGGACTTAGCTAATCATAAGGACAGATGGTAGGTTGGTCCATTAGCTCTCCTAAATGAGCCTAAGTGAAGCTTTTTTCCTGGAAGTCTTGCATCTCCTGTTGACCTCCTCGACCATCATGCAACCACCACTCTGGCTCTGCCACCAGTCAACACCTTTCAGTGTACAGCTGCCAAAACAGACGTGACATCTGCTCACCTCTGGGGAAATGGCAGCCATCAACGTGTCCTTCCTAGTCAAGGGCTCGGATGGATAGGTAACCTCTTTGTCCTTTGCAGCAGCAGCAGCTACAGCATCAGACGCTGTAACAATATCATCCAGTCATTTGTGTGTGAGGCGTTCCCTGCTTTGCTATTTTCCGCTTAACCGATCAAGTAAGATGATGTGTCAGATGCATACCATAGGACTGACAGAAGCGCTAATATATGAGTGACGTAGCGCTCTAGTGCTGGGCGGATGGAGAGAGGGAGTTAGCGTTCCGTCTGTTTTCAATTAGCCAGTGATATGTACAACATGGGAGCTGCTCTGCTGCATTCAGTTGCTATTGTCTCTTTTCGATCCAGCGAAGTAAATTAGCGTCTTTGCTGAGAGAGGCTTTGCCGTCGAACCCCAGGTGAACTTCGACTTTAGACAGTGACAAATAATCGCAGTGACCTAAATAATGGAAGTAAATCTGTGTGTGCAGAGAAGCAAGAAAGCAGAGGAGAAGAGTAAGGGAAGCGTATAGAATCCCCACACACTCCCGACTATGAGCTCACAAAATGAAATGCTGACTGGAACTATCTTCCATTACCTCTGAAGCTAAACTTTAATGCTACTCCAAATATAGCTCTAGCTCAAGGCTTGTTTTCTTCCCATTGCTCTTGTTTGTCACGTGTCTGCAAACTTAACCATATAGCCTGCTGTGGCTTTTATTGTCTTCCCACAAGTTGTTAAATGCTTCTTTGAAACACCACTGGAGTATTGAATTTCATTTAATATAAGCCAAGGGTGTTGTACTTCATAGTGCATGAAGCAGATAGTATTTGAAGTTTTCATCGGTTTAACAGTATTGTGAAGCATCCATCATAGGGATGACCACAATACATTCCACTTCCTGTGGCCATACACCTAGTCAGCTCTATTTTCAACCTAATGGACATAAAAAATTGCAGATTGCAGCAAAATGGACTTGGCAGCACAAAAGCTTATTAAGTATTGATCCGCTGAGGTCAGTGCCCATGTCCAGCCACTCCAACAATGTGAGAGGGGTTCATTCACATGCTTGCCAGCCACAAATTGAGATTAGGCCACATAAATAACTGGGGAAATTGAGGAACATTTTGTGAACAGAGAAGCGTGCTCACGGTTACCTGATGTGCCAGGAAAAGCTGTAGGAGGGAAAGGTTGTTTATAGGTGCACTGTGGGCTTTATAGCTGTTTATATCATAGCTAGCCCATCTGCCCAGTCTCCAGCAGAGCTTAGATGGTATAATATACAGTACCAATGCCCAAATGGAAAGCTATAAGTTGATCAGCAGCAGGAAAATCTGCCTTCTGCTGATTTTAATGTATACAGCTCATCTTGTTTCTCACTATGCCATCTGTCAGGTATGCAGGGTCAAGCAGAGCTTGATCTCAGCCATGAACAGCGTTCCACAGAGTTGTCAGAAGTCTCTGTGATGGATACTTTCCACTTTTATTCCAACACTCCTACCAACTAAATTAACTAAAATTACCTTAATGCCACTTACGTCACAACATTTGTTTAGCCTTTGGGCAGAGGTTTGACAAATACTGAAAAATAAAGAAAATGTTCTGTGTAGAGATAAAAAGAAAGTTTTGTCTGTGAACCAAATCTAATTCTGTCAAAACAAATATAATATCCAGAAGTGGATTTAGAGTTGTTTTCTTTTGATAACTCAAATTTGCTGACTTTGAAACGAAGCAATTGCTTTCTCCTCAGTTTTAGACATATGCTATATAAAATGATTTTCAGTAAAAAGTCTCTGGCAGCAAACAATAACAAAAGGGTTTCATCTCAGAGAGAAGCATGTGAATGTCTTAGAATATAAAAGGACAAACTCCCCTGTTCTCTTTTAAAGTGTGTTCTTAGTGGGGTGTAGCAGGTTTATTCAAAGCTGTGTGCATGTGCTGCAGGGAAGATTCACCCTTTACAAACACACACACACATACACACACACACAAACACACACATCGCCTCAGTCACCTTGGTGATAAGTTTCTGCAAGACGGTCTGCATAACTCCCTCTCTTCTTTGCTTACTGCTTTAAAATGCTCTCAGATACAGCAACGCTCAAGCAGAAAAAAACGACTATCCACACGCACTGGTTTGTTTAGGCTTTGCCAGATGTTGGGAGGATCTGTTGTTGCATAGAGAGGTCACTGTCCAAGCCCCATTTAACTGAAGCGTGTTATCTGGTGCAAAACAGACCGTTTGACATTTGGACTTTGTTCACTCTGAACACATTAAGGAGAGGAAAAATGTCTTGAATGGTGTTTTTTGAAGCTTAATGTAACTCTGAAAATGTTTTAACAGCACACAAGCTTCAGGAGATTATTTACCAAGTCTGCTGAAGTCTGTAAGATGCATTGCTGTAATTAACATTTTAAATCGGGACCATTCTTTCAAAATGATTAATTGGTTTTTAAATTTAAAAAAAGAAAAACTTTCAGCCAAAGACAGCTAATGCTGTCTTTGTCCAAAAGACTGAAGTTTGCGGAAGGCTTTTGCGTGGTGTCATTCTATATTTTGTTTATGTGTTAGCTGTGCTTTTTTGCTCATTTTTCACTTTTACAAGAACCACCTGAGGGTGAAAAGAATTAACTGTGTTGCTGTATGCAATAATGTGCTGTGCTTTTAGGTTCTCTTCTATTGTGAATATGAAATATTTTCTATCTGACTCTGGATCGTTGCGAATTTGTGAAAATGTGGTTTCAAAACTGTATGTGGGAGGAAAAAACTGTTCTAGCCATGCAAGACGGTGCAAATGTTGCAACTGAGACTTCAGCTTTTAGGCCAAAATGTTATCCCTGATGAGAAGCTTGTAATGTTTGGACAGTTTCAGGTTAAAACTAGAAGATTTATTCAGCAACCAGAGCATCTTGGACGGCTACACCCATGAGTGTGGGTGATGCCACCAGATGCAGCATTGATAAGATACGTGTAGCCATGTAAGCAGGTTTCACTGCCTCTCTCAGTCCCTTGGGGAAAGGGTAATTAGTTTTTTTCTATCTCCTCCCTGCTTCCTTATTTTGCACAGAGAAAATGCAGAATACTTTGGGGGAATTAACAACGCTTGTTGCGAAACTAATTTTGGATCTATTTTGGGGATATGTCAGCGGGATAGTGTTGCTATCACTCAACATGACAGCACTGACAAGGGCATGAAAGGGATGCTAATGAAGGCAATAAGAGCAGCACAAGGTGAACATTTACCACAGGGCTTTACATTATTCAGACCTCTGTGGTATTTCATCTCCTTTTTCTTTTCCCATTGGTCCCACTTCTCTTTTCCCAATTGCTTCCCCCCTCTAGGTTCCTGGGATTATTGTGAAAATGACTCTCCTTTTGATTGTTACTGCTCCAGCTTGATTTCTTAGAAACCCATTATCAGAAAAGGGCATAAATATTTCATCACATTATTAGATACTATTTTGGTGGTTGCCATGTTTATACATCAACACAATACAATGTCACATTTTTGACCTCTCAGTTAAGTTCAGGCAATGCAACTAAACTATTCAATTAGGTATTCCATTTCATGCTTAAGGCAAGAATACTCTAATGTGCCATCATCTAGTTCAGGGGTGGGGAACCTTGGCCCTCATCCTGCATGTTTTCCATGCATCCCTGCTCCAAACACCTGAATCAAATTAATGAGCCACTGTGATTGGCTGTTGGATCTATTTGATTTAAATCAGGTGTTTTGGAGCAGGGATGCATGGAAACCCTGCTCTAGGTAATGCGGCCCTCTAGGATTAGGTTTTCCCATCCCTGATCTAGTTAATGGACCTCAAATTGACACTTTACATGCAGTTTTTCTCTTAACCACCAGAAGATGCAAATTATTAAAACATTTTTAAAGAAGTACAACCAAAGCACAATAGAGGAAAACAGTCTGCTTATTAGATCATAATCAAAGTATGCAACTCTTTTTATTAGTATTAAAGCAGAATTTTATATGTTATTTTTATAGCATATGACTGTATTAACTAAAAATATTTTTTTTTCATTCATTTTAATTTTATTTAATTTTTATCTTGCTTATCAGCATCAACATGGTATGATGCACAAACATTTGATCATAACATAAGAAATAACAATACATATTCAACAGTAGCCAAACTCATTGAAAAAGAGGTAAGACCTGTTTCAAGAAAGCACCCAACTTATACATTATTTCTGGATGTTCAGACTGAAGAAGCATTGTAAGTTTATACACTGATGGGTGCTGCAAGTAATATTTTGGCAAATACTTTTGCCTTAGTTCAACAACCTGTGTGTTATTACATTCAAACAAAACATGAAATTCATCTCCAACAAAACCATTACTGCACAAATGGCAGATTTCATATTTCTTTCTAGGCCTTTGTATCGCTCAATTACCTCAGGGATTCTTGTGTTATTTAAAGTTACAAATAGCTTGCCTAAAGCTAAGGTTTTCACATAACAGGTATTTTTTAATCTTAAATTCTGACTTAATTTCAGCATAGACATCGCAAGAGGTCATGTCCCTGATTTCACTTTGCCATTTTTGTACATACTGATCTTTCACAACCCGTTCCACTGTTTGCTTAAGCCAACTAACATTATTGAAGTGCTGAGTTGTCCATATATACGACAAGCCACAGCTATCCAAAATATCCTTTATCTGCTGCAGCCATGGGGACATGTATTCCCCTGTATTAAATAAATGAACCAAGTATGAATACATTTGTGTGGTGAGCTTACATTCTTTGCCCTTGACGAAGCACTGAATTAATAGCTTTTTGCTGCTATCCTTCAGAGGACACAATATTGGAAGTTAATAATCATATTTTAACATTTTTATACAGAGGATACCATTTCGGTTATTTTTCAAACCTGAAAGATTGATTTTGTGAAGGCAAATCAATTTTGGTGTCTTGTCCCAACCATTTAAGCTGCCTAACAGGGAACAAAAAGGAGGATGGAAAAAAAGTAAAATAATGATAATGCACAAGTACTTTTGCACATGAATAGCATTTACTGTCAAATATGGCTGTGTAATGACAAGAAAGAATGTATGAAAGATGACGTATAAAAACCCAAGGAACTTTATTGAAAGTGATAACTAATATCTAAGTAATAAGGAAGAATAAAATAGTTATTAATACTTGTAGGCTAATAGCAGGGAGCTCATATTGCTCCTTACACATCCCTTGTTAATGACTCTATGTACCTCATTGTAAAATGTTTCTGACAAAAGCTTCATGTCTGCAGACGGTAGCGTCGGTCGCTGGGTGTGAGGCAAGATGGATTATGGGATTTTATCCCTTCAAAGAATCGTCCTTAAGTCAACGGGAAAATAAACAGCACCTTTGATTTTCACAGGAGCAACACATTCACGAGTTGGACCTTGAATCTACAAGAGAGTAGCATAGTTTGCCATATGCATATGTGTTATAAAGGGTCATGATAAACATTTAAAGAGACATGTTCCTTCAGGGAACTGGCTGTGTGAAAAAAGAACTTTCACAGAACATTCATATGGGCTGACTTGTTTTTTCCATTTTGAAAGAGCTCATCTTTTAACACATCTAGAAGGTTTTTTAAATGTTGTTTGAGCCTCAAAGAAAAAGGAAACAAGAGAGGGAAAGATGTAGCGTATACCGAAACATGTTCAACATTAGTTGCTTACATACTAAATACATAGTCCCATTAAATAGATGGTGCAGGTCTGAAAAGATTGCAATGGAAGGGGTAAAAGAACATGCTGAGCTGGGTGTTATTTCGCTGTTGCCTCATGCCCTGCTCCTCTCAGGATGTCCCCAAGTCAGCTAAAAAAAAAAAAAAAAAAACTAGCTCTATGTCAGCAATAAGAATGGATGAACTGTGAAATTTTTTCGTTGCATGCATCAAACTCAAACTTTCATTTTTCCCCTGCTTCTGTAATAAAATCTATTCCGAAGCCTGCAATTAGTAGAAAATAAACAGTTCTGGCACAGATTGGCGAGGTTGGAGATTATTGTTTTGTTTGTTGCAGAGAGGCTCTAAGCATCACTCAAATGAGACATGACTGTATTTGTCTCAAACTGCTATAGGTATGTTTACATAAGTACTGATGTACTGTCAGAAGATTCATCCTTGCATCTCTGTTATGTGGCCAGGCAGCAGTGGATGTGTCTCTGTGATAGAGCATGTGTTCACATAAAGCATACATCATACACAGCAGCCGTTATGCATCCCCATAAAATGTAGGAACGTGTACGTGTATTCCAAGCAGAGAAGGCGGCATGAATGCACAAACAGGAAACTGTCAGATAGGTACATCCAATCTTATTTTCTTTTGTGCATTTGTTAACCTGTGTCTAAAACCACCTTTGTTATGGTGTAATCCTTCCTCCACACCAGTGACTTAGCCTGCTGTAAGAGCTCAAAATAAGGCAATGCACCATTCCTCCACCCCTCCCTCAACCCATTTTTCTCAGTCCCTTTCTGATCTGCTGTGTTTGAGTACCAGAGGTCATAAGCTTTGGACATGGCAAAAGCGCCAGCCAGGCTGATGTGCTGACTGAGGGGATATGGGGCTTGACTTTGGGGCAGTGCGAAAGATCCAGGCCTGTCTTGTTTGTCTGTCTGTCCGTCTCACTGGCTACACTATAATGAGATTGCAGGGCTCTGTAAGGCGGATTTACTGGAGCACAACTCCCCCTAGGGCCTTTTCATAGAAATTGGTTCCTCCATATTTCACCCAAGCCTCACTCTCTCTCTCTTTTTGTCAAACGTGTCTATCTTTCTCCCTCACACACTCTTGCGCCCACTTTTGTTAATTGTGATACGCTTCTTTCCTTCTTTATGTGGGTAAAAGATTGAAACTAGCCACAAAGCATAAAGCTCAGCCAAGGGGAGCTGGGAAAAGATGACACAATAGAAGTGAAAGAATGATGGAGGATGTGGCATGGAATATGACACCAGTGCCATATCACAAGCCCTCTCCACATTTATCTCCCCTTCAAGATGGCAAAATTCATTTAGATGGCCTCTCTCAAGTCTGTGTGGAATCTCATAAAGACATATGAATGCATACACACAACTGTGACGAGGGATGTTATGTAGGCTGATGCTAATGTGGTTCAGTTTTTATTGTCTATAGGTCACCTTGCTGCAGATTGAAAGCTAAGGTCATAAAGCCGAGGAAAATGTGTGTGTGTGTGTGTGTGTGTGTGTGTGTGTGTGTGTGTGTGTGTGTGTGTGTGTGTGTGTGTGTGTGTG
>JBBBVU010000009.1:25205035-25216515 GCA_037177055.1 Atherinosoma microstoma | reverse complement strand
TGTGTGTGTGTGTGTGTGTGTGTGTGTGTGTGTGTGTGTGTGTGTGTGTGTGTGTGTGTGTGTGTCTGTGTGTGTGCAAAGCTGCCAGATGAATTCTGTTGTTTCACATATTTGATATTTACACAAATGATGGGGTCATGCCGTCCAATCGGCCCAGCTGTGCACACGGTGAATGAGGCCAATCCAAATGTGAGCTCAAACTCGCATCAAAGCGAGCTTATTTTGGGAGCACTATGTCATCCATTCCCCGGCACAAAAGCCCCTCCGCAAGACCATAAATAAGCAGAAAAGTGGAAGCAGTGAACTTATACCAGGCAATACATCCCTCTGACTTGTCTGCCATCTCTCCCTGGTTCAAACAAATGCAATTTTTTTGCTGACGGAGACATGTATTGGACATCAATTTTTTCCTGAGAAAAAATACATGGAATATGCAACACTCGAAGCCTCACATCAACTAAAAAGTCAGTGGAAAGTCGATTGTAGGAAAATGTCCTGTTTTTAACTCACCCTGACCTTATCTATCTTCCATGTAAACAATTCCATATACAGAGTCTACAGTGTAAGCAGTGAGCAGTTAAGATTGAGGTGAGAGGTGGGAAAGGAGGCAGAGGAGCTCTTATCAGACCAGCTACAGTGGCGGGTTCGGCTACGGGCTGCTAATGAGCATGGAGGAACTGATTACAGAGCCCTGCCTAAGAAGCTGAAGGGAGACCATGGGCGCAGGTCTCCCAGCAGACCTCTGAACAACCGTCAACCATTAACTCACACCATTAGGTTCAACCAGCTGCACATGCACACATGGCCTCAGTATCATCCCTCTAAAGTATTCTTTTTACACCAAAGCCCTCTCTCCCTTTCATGACATCCAAACCTATATCAGTGGGGAGCCCACAAGATGAATGACCCTGAAAATGCCACATTAAAAAGTCATAAACGGGAATACCTTCAGGGTGCAGGAGAAGAAGTGGCCCTTATTTTTCTGCTGACTAGTGGTTTGGACTGGTGAGAAGAGGTGGGCCAGAGGAGCAGAAGGACTTCAACAATTTATGCTGTCATTCTCAGGCTGCCAAGCAGACACACAGAAGCACTCAGCCAACAGCAAAGCACTTTCTCTGTCCAACTTGTGTGCCAGCTGGAAACTTTAAATTTGATTGACAGTGAGTAGCCTGGAGCTCGGATTTAAAGCTGACAACTTTCAAAGTAGTGACAGAACTTAAACAAAACTTGAAGAAGTGCTGAAATCTATTTGGATGAAGTCATATGTATGTATGGAAATCTTTTGGGAGGAAAGCTTTTTTTTTTTTCTGAGATGACTCTTTTCCTCTGCGTCCTGCATCAGCACTGAGTCATTGGTTTTATAGTGCAGAGCTTACACTTTTATTGGCCTGGAGATCACTTGTGGGGCAGGGTGTTGACTCCTTTGAGGGTGGAGCAGTGAGCAAGTGGACAGGCGCCTGGTGAGTGTTGGCCTCCTGTGGAACATTTGACAGCATATGATTGTGTCTGCTGCACACAAAGACATTCTGTCAGTCAGTATCTCCAGGCTTAGTGGCACACAGACCTGTCAGTCTGCACGGTTTTTGCTATATGTATCCCACACATGATGTTTATCTATCCACTGCAAACAGGAGGACATATTTAGTTTCTGAGAACCTGATTAGAAGCATGCTAATAAAAAGGATATTTACACAGCCTGCACTTTTCCGTTCCAATGAGCATCTGCCAAGCTGCATAACTTTTATTTTAAGCGTTCAGAGTTCCCTTGAGCTATTGGCTCATTCAGCAATTAAATTAAAGGCAAGTACTTAAGTTAAATGTTGTTGAGCCAAAAATATATGTCACATTTGAGTGTTTAAGCTCAGTAGAGCTCTACAGCATTGTACTGTCTTTCTGGCAGGTGGAGGGAGTCAAATATCTCACCAATGCACTTCCCATTCTCAACTCAAACAATCTCTCTCACATACACACACACACACACACACACACACACACACACACCATCCAAAGCTTCCAGCAAACCCTTGTGACGCCTTTGGCTAATTCCAGTCAAGCCCACAGGGCTGTCCAGCATCCTCCAATAAATTAGCCTTGCTGCTCTCTCATTAAGACATGGGCCCCGCTAGTATGGCAACCACCCGAAAATACTTGCATGTACACATACTTAGAATTAATATTTTTACTGCCTAACAAGGTTTTAACTGAGATTGTGGGAGTTTTTGGTATGTGTGAATTCTAACATTTGCAATAGCTGTAATAGTTGTGGATAGATGTGTGGTTAAATCCCAAAACTCTTTCCACCTGGACACACTGTTAATGGGAAAGTAGCCACATGCTGGCAGCATACCAGACCACAAACACATCAAAACTGATGCTGTTAATAAGATTGTGTAAACAAAAAGGTCAACTTGTACTTTCAGTGGCAAACTTTATTCCCTGGAAGCAGAATTCCCATTCTGCTTCTCTTCATTGTCTCGGCATCTGTCAGATTGGGATACTGGGTAATAACATTCAGCGTGCCTTCCGTTGCAATTTCCTGTATCTGCGTGGTTTTGCTTCCTCTCTCCAGAATCTGTCTCTTGTCTCATGCTGGGGTCAAACTAGTGCCCCTGTCTAATCTGCCGCTACCTGTTTGTTCATCTCCTTGTCTCTCCTCTTCCTCAGTTCTACTCAGCCTGCTGTCAGTGGGTGCCCAGACAGAGATGAAGAAGGTTGTTGGGGACAATGCCACCTTACCATGCCACCACCAGTTCCCATCGTCTGGCTCTCTTGACATTGAATGGCTACTTCAGAAACCAAATTCAAAACAGAAAGTGGTAAGATAATTTCTTCTGCCAACTTAGTCTGTTTAACAACCATAATAATTGGATAGTTTTTTTTTTTTTAAACTTTGCAACAGTTCAATTCAATTCAGTAGTATTTTCTATCCATCCATTTTTTTCCGTTTCTATTTTCCGTATCCTTCCTTCTTTTCTTTGGGTGATGGTGACTGATTTCCTACAAGAACCATAATAGCTGCACATTAAGTCAATGGCCAAGTTACTGTTGCACTTCAGGTTTTAGTGTCGTTTACAAAAGAACAATCCTGCAACAGAATATTCTTCAAGTCCTTTGTTGCATTGGACACTTTAAACTTTTTCTTAAAAACACATATTGCATAAACACAGGAACAACCAGACTTATTATACTATTAGCACTTCTGCATTTGAGTTTGTGGTAACTGCTAGAAATACTTAACAGAAGCTACTGTTAGCTAGCAAATGGGGCAACATTACAGCAGCATTTCTAATTAAAACGGTCTTAGAAAAGACTCGAGCATTGCTACATATTTAACTGCTGAATAGTTTACTTAGGCCCAGCAGCTCCAGTAGAAGACACCATTTGTTTACACAAAAACATTGCTTAAGCAGTGCAGCAACAGCTTCAGTGCTCTGTGGCTACACCGTTAACCACCAGAACTGTGCTGGGCAGTATGTCAGTTTTAGCATGGCTGAACTACATGATCACAGTATCTACAGCCATCATATGATGCACAGTGACCTGATTTTTTTCTTTTTTTCCCCCACTATGCTCATCTAACTCACTCAGCTGGACCCACTCTATACACTTAGCTGAAAGATACATTTTGTCTGTCTTTTGGTTTAATAGAAGAGCCATCCAGTGTTTTTTTTTAAAAAGTCACCTACAGTCCTCTAGTTATTTTGAATAACTTGTCAAACTGTTGACTGTACACTTCTTCCAGCAAACAAGTTTATTTTTGACTGTATTTTTGTATCTTATACATGGAGGTGTCATATTAGTAAAATCTCTGCAGCACATGGAAATACACTGTGTGATTTTTGCAACAGCATGACTGTGTCAACAAGTCAGAGTCTTGTGCAGGAAGCCCTAAGAAAAGCTAACGGAGGAGATCAATAATGTTTGTGGTGGTCACGTGACAAGCAAAGCCAAATACTAAATAAAAAATGTTTTTCCTCATATCTGGGGAGCAATTTAAATGCAAGTGAGCAGAAGTCTTCTATATCTGCAGCAAAATGGTCCCAAAAATAAATCATTTTGAAACATCAGGCGAGTAATGGAGGAAGCTTGAGAAATCCTTTCAGAAAATTGTTTGATTAACAATCTTTTCTTTCAGGATTTTTATTAGCTTACTCAGTTTGACTAAATTGTTTTATTTGTTTTGTATTAAATTCAGGCAGATTTGAACATTAATTGCTGTGTAAGAGAAAAGCTGAATATTTAAAGTGAAAATAACATTGTTTTGGAAGAAAACCTGTTTTGTTTTGTTTTTTTAAACCTGAAACCTGGGTTCAAAGTCTTTGAGGTGATTTTGTGACTTTGATAACATTTAAGTATATTTTTATTAACTTTTAATAATTACCTTTCTTCACCTGAATTGAACACATATACATTGGGTAAAATTTCACACGTTGTTGAGGCAAAACAGTCAATTCTGTTTGTTAATGTACCATTATGTAGGTTGGCAGAAAGAGAAGAGAAAAACTGAGAAAAAGAAAGACTAGTAGAGTGTGGAATTAAAACAAAGGGGCAAAAAGGGGGGAAAAAATGGGCAAAACAAGTGTCTTCTGCTTTGATGATTTCAAGGGGGGCTGCCACATTGGAATTAATATTTAAAGGGAAGATAACATTGAAGGCGCCATTAATTAAAATCAAACGTCTGAAATTTTGATTAGGAAAGAGACTTCGCCTGTAGCTGAATGAATAAATCATTCTTTTGTTCTGCTGGAAGGCCATGTTCGCAAAGAGCAGGGATCTTGTCAACATTTAGCCTCTTTAAGACTGAGTACAGGCAACATGTGCAAAGGACACAGAGGGGGTATGGACAGGGCATTGAAACGGCAGACATGAATTTTATCTTGTAAATTAATTTGCAATTAAGCTGAGTAAAATCTAAAACCAAACCAGTCCCTCCTGATTTTCAATGTGCTGATCTTCAAACACAAGTTTTCAAGTACTTTGTGTTGCTAGGGCTGTAATTGAGACTTTGCTCTACCATCCTTAAAGCTGATGTTCTAAATTTAAACAAATTACAAAAGCAGCAGTGCTGCATTTGTTAGGGCTTACTGTTTACTGCTGAGTTTCTCTGCATAATTACCGCCTTTCCAGGACATCATTTTTAACATATTTTATAGGCATTTATTACAAGATGGCATTATTGTCACTCCCTTAGCTAAAGATAATTTATCAAGAGAGGAGAAAAAAACCAGCTTGTGTTCCATCTTAATTTTCCATTTTCATGAACTTAAACCATTAAACATTAACCCCTTGATAGACTAAAGAAGATTAAACTGCTGGCACGCGGCTTCTTTCTTTCTTTTTTTCTTTTTTTTTTGTTACGCAGTTTTGCCTTTTACACAAGTGTTATGGATAAGTGGGTACACGTAGGAGAGTTGGAAAAAAGAGATTTGTGCAATTCAATTGTTGCGAAGTATTTTATAATATAGTGTACACAGCAGGTGTGATCAATGCTGCAAACAACCTAAACAAAAATTGGAAAATTTAGGCAAATTCCTCAAAAAGCCTTTTGGTATTCTACTGTTCAATATTTTCTCAACAAAAATCTATATTTTTTTTTGCAGTTGCATAGGTCCCAACAATTCAGTAAAACTTTTTGCTCAGGAAGAATTGCTTCTTTTACATATTCCCACATCTTGCTGTTGCATCATCATTTCGCCCTCGGCTGTGATCTTTCATGGATCTTCTCTGACAATTCCAATTTGCTTGCAAAAATTAAGCCAGTGTCTTTATTTTTTGATTGTCAGCTGGTATGAGCTTGTTGGAGTTCCCATGCTGTGTCCACAGAAAGAATGTCTGAAGAGCCCTTGCACACAACCTGTAAAAAAACCTGTATGGAACATTTACTTTTTTCTGCTACTGTTATGAAAATTTAAACGAGGGCAGGGTAAGACATCAAGGCTAGGGTCTGATTTGTGTTTCCTAACTAATGGGTCACAAATAGGGAAAATATTAGTTTATTAGTTTCTAAAGAGATGAAAGTCAAGCATTTAGTCCACAATGTTCTACAACAACTCTCAATTTACTTGCTATGGATTTAGGCAATATTCCAAAGATTGGGAGGGGGTTAACCATAAAATGATTTGGGAAACGTTTTAAATAAGGGATCTTTGCTACACAGTCATGGCAGTTTGTATAAATGTATTGAAACATATGGATTTTTGCTTTTGGATACAACTTTTATTTAATTCAAGGTTATGGACACCAAATCAGACCTGTCCAGGGTGTACCTTGCCTCTCGCCTGATAATTGCTGGGATAGGCTTCAGCCCACCCACGACCCTGCGTGGATTAAGCGGTACAGAAAATGGGTGGATGGATGGACACCAAATCAGTTAGAACTATCATGACAGGCATGTTTTCCATTACTCTGTATTCTTTGTCTATGTTAACTATAGTGATTTACATTTGTAGTGGTTGGAGATGTGTCATGCACATAAACACAGGAGATAAAAGTTTATTTATGTTATAGGCTGTGACACTGAGGCACAAAACAATAATTGGACTAATGATAAAAGGACTAAGAAAGCCCTTTTATTAGTTTGAGAAGAATCATTAGAAATTCTGTTCATGTGTACAAGGAAGGTAACACTTTGACCTTTGTGATAATAATGCATGTTGGAGAGAATACTCAGGGAAACTCCTGAACCTGAGGTTCTTGCTTCCATTGCAAGAGATAGCGTTGTAGGCATTTCTGAAGCTGAAGTTGTCCTTAACAGCAAGGATGTTGAGATTCAACTGGATTTTCTGACGGTTTTCAACTATTGTCAGACTGTCATGGTTGACACATTTGTATGATAATATGTGGGCTTAAGGGACAATGCCGCTGGAAAACTAAGGTAGTTGCTTTAAAAAACGACCAGATAGTGTAGACAAATCATCAGGGTACTGTTGTGTCAAAGCTGAACTTGGTATTCACAAATAAGACATTAGCTGGGTTTCCATTACCCCTAGAATTGCGCAAAACCTAAACATCGCAATAAAAATGGAAACGCCTATATTTCGAAAAACCTCTCAAATATCGCTAAAAAGTTTTTACGCTCTCAAGAGGTTGTTTTTCAGTCGTATCGATGTAGAAGTATACCACAAAAGTGTAATGGAAACACTTTTTCCACATTTCCACTTCACTGGACGCGATGTAGGGAGATCACCTGACCAGTTTGTTTAAAGTAAAGATAGCACAGAATGTACGAACGGAGAAGGAGACAGGAATGTTTTTACAAGTAATTAAACAGAAAAATATAACCGTCATCCTTGATAGCAAACAACAGCGAAATGCTCCAAAACATAAAATGTTTTGTATCTCCATCTTCCCCAAAATGGACTCTCGCGGGACAAGACTTTACGAGAATTGTGGCTTATGCGCTAAACACTGTTCAATGGAAAAACAGGCAGATCGCAAGTGTTCTTTGTCGAAATTTTAAATATCTGTAAAACTGTAATGGAAACGCAGCTAATGATATACTAATTCAAGACATTTTTTGCATTTCCAGTTTAAAAAATCCAGTATGTCTTTCCCAACAAGGACTGTTTGTTTCAATCATGTCACTGTCATTTGTACTAAGAGCAGATCTGCAACTGCCTGAGCATTGTGAAAATCAAACCAGAGAGAGTCTAGAACAACATGCAGCTCGTCTTCCTGAAACCTTTGGAAACTTGGGGATGTGGTCTGTCTACATGACACTGTTTCTAGATCCTTATTTATAAGTCATGTTTGGTGGCGGCCAAGACTGATATGATGCTTTCCAGGGAATCATTGTGCAGTGGGAAGTTTTTAGCAAAGATTCACCAGCCAACCTTGCATGTCAACATTGTCATCAGCAGTGGTTCCATCTCATCGTCTACAGTGGCATTAGTCTCTGTACTAAGTTGTAGAGGTAAAAAAAAAAAGGCTCCATAATTGATGGAAGAAGCCTTCAACCAGAGACAAAGTTTGATTCAAATGTTTAGAGAGCAGGTACTGTTGTCCATCATCTTGAGCAGCATGTTCAACATTTCTATTCCACTGTCAGCCCTAGAGGATCCATAGCAATCCCCAGCACAGAGGCAGCCTTCTCTCTCTTTTTTTTTTTTCACTTTCTTTAAGTCACTAGCTCTGATGTTGCTCCCCCAACAGATGGCTGAAATAAAATTACACTTCCCACCAGAGACTTACAATATGCTAAAGCTTGCAGCAAGTATTGGTGGTTCTGCACTTCGTCAAGAAGCAGAGGCTTCTCTGTCTTATCTTGTAGACAGCTTCTATGTGTCATTTTCACTTCAGTCCATTGCCCAGGTAAGCACCCAGACATCTGTCCCCCATGATCTTCATCTCCTCTTTCAGGAGAAATAGTGTTCAGTTTATTCTCAGTTCTAAAATCCACAATCATCTCTTAGATTTTGATCGTATTCAAAAGAAAGTGATTGTTCCTGCGCTGCACCAGTTCACTGACCTCAGCCTCCTGTTCACCACTAACACACCTAACACTAACACATTTGTATTGCTCTTTCGCCTTTGTTTGACCCTTTTATCGCCTCTAGATACACTAGTGGTATGCACATATGGTTTGACTTTGAGCATTAGATACAATACAGTGAGTTTCAACTGATGTGTAATGTATACACACTTTTGAATGTAGTTCCATCTGTTGGAATTAAAAGTGGGTTTATTTGTGTGTGTGTGTGTGTGTGTGTGTGTGTGTGTGTGTGTGTGTGTGTGTGTGTGTGTGTGTGTGTGTGTGTGTGTACTTTGAGAGTCCCTCTTATCTTGTGCACAAAGAGTGGTCACATCAAACAAAACACAGTTTGACTCCAGCCTTGGCTAGCTGACCTGTTGTGCCATTTGGCTGTTAGGTTATGGACATTTACATTTTATACTCTTTTTGGTTGATCCAGAAATAAAACTTAAATAACTTTAAATGTTTGTAATGTTTATAATATTGTTGGTGTAAACTATCATCTTTAGTCTTCCCAATAAGCTTAACAATCCTTTTTTGATTATATTCTTTCATTTTAACCAAACATCAATATGTGATGTGTGCATATACTGTTGCACAGAGTTTAGCTTCTTTTTTTTTCTTTTTCTTTTTTCATTGAAACATGATAAGACAGGAATGCCTGAATGTCTCCACAGAGTATTTTCAGTTTTTACTAAATAAGCAAAACACCTTATTTTAATTGCAAACTCAGCCAGCAGCCTTTGGCCATTTTGCTAAATTCTTCTTAAATTCTTTGCACTCATTGAAACTTCCTATAAATCCCTTTCAGTGGCATAAGTGTGTGTCCCGAATGCAACAAGACATATCTGGAGGCATAAATACACGGTCATGTGGTGTAGTCGACATTCGCATACACTCAGTGAGTAATAAATGTCCAGAGTTCACGAAAGCAGCAGAACTGTGCCCGTAGGCAGATACTTTAAAAATATGCTTACTTTGTTTACATGCCAGGGCCATGCCACTTTGTGCCTGTAGCTTTGGCACAATAATGTCGGTCTGTTTGCATTCATGGTGTGTTCACTTAGAAGCTGGTTTTTGTGTATGTAAAGGTCTGGGTATTTGCAAGTGGCCGTCACCTGTGATCCCAGCAGGTGCCCCTGTTTCTTAGGTGCTGATGTGCTGTGGCACCGGCATTTAGCAGTCCCCATCTGCAGGCTCTCACTCGCCCTGAGTAATAGGCCAGTGTGACAGCTGGGTTTGTTTGTGTTTGTGTACAAGGATGGAGAGAGTGAGAAAAAAAGAGACACAGATGTACTAGGCTAACTCAAAACAAAGCAAAAACATAAACAAGCAAAAAAATTAAAGACTTGCATATATCACATAGCTGCAATGAAATTTCAAAGCTGTGTTTTGTTTTGTTTTTTGGCTTAGAAATCCAGTCTTCATTTGTTGTCATCAAGTACATATGCATACTGTGTCTCGTTATTATTGGCTTGTACTGCTAAATCAAAACATCAGCCAGATCATTATTTTGCATATTTTACTCATAGTTTTATATGCATTTATTAATTGTATATTTTACATTTACAGTACAAATAAATCTCAGTAAACTTTCCAACTCTCTGTTGACTTTTGTTAAATCTCTAGGTGAGCAGATGAGGATCAGACCGGACAAAAACTCAAATTATTCTAATTTTATGCAAGATAAAAGCAATAAATAAAAAGAAAAGAAAAAAGAAATCCATCCGAAACTTTTGGAACCTCTAAAGACTTCGGCCCTCAGCTCTTAATTAGCTTGTCTGGCTTTATTGTTAGAAAATGCCATTTGATGCAAATTTCAAAGCTTTCTAAGGTTTTCTAAACACTCTTGACTCCTCCAACACCGTCTCACCAATGCAGCCACAGACTCCTGCAGCAGACGTCTAGCACTCTGAAAATGACGTGTTTTTGGTGTTAAACTGAGGTGAAATCACTTTGGAGGTCAACTCTCGGTCTCCAAGACTTAGAAAAGTTGCTGTGAACTGATTTTAGAATTGCCAGAGAAGTTAATCAAAACCAACCTTGACCACAAATGACCTTCAGGAAGCTTTTGGCATCCTCTCGAACGGTGATGCAGCTACGCCTGCAGACATGTGACCTTCATGGAGGTATAATCAGAAGAAAGTCTTTTCCATTTTTTCAACATAAAATTCTGCCTCAGAAGTTTGCAAAAGAACATCTAAACTAGTCTAATGCATTTGGGAAACAAGTCTCATTGACTGCAGGATTTAAAATAGAGCCTTTGAGATGCAATGAGTCATGTAAGTTTGGAAGGAAAGGGGAGCAGAATCTCTTTAAAACAAAGTTAAAGAAAATGTATGATAAAAAAGTGAGTTTGTAAAACGCAGTACTTTTCAGGCACAACACAGTCTATCCCCAGAATGTGTAATTCCTGCAGCATGACTACACTTACTTGACTAAAAGCCTCCCTTTTAAAATGATAGTAATCCTCTATTTTGCATTAATGTGAAAATGTTGCACATGCTCCAAAATTTTAAACAGTTTTCATTTTTCAAGGCTTTAAAAACATTGAATTTAGGAATTCACCAATATCACTTTTTAAAAAAAAATCTGAGTAGTAGAAGTACTTACATTTGAGTACTTGCCAATGCCGAATACCGATATGAGTACTAATATATCCCATTATAGTTCACTGATAGGGAGTGTCGACCAGAATGCCAGATGCAATTCCGTACCGTACTGTACCGTCCTCTTCCGCTTATCTAGGGTCGGGTCGCGGGGGCAGCAGCTTGAGCAGGGACCCCCAGACTTCCCTCTCCCCAGCCACATCGGCCAGCTCATCCGGGGGGATCCCAAGGCCCTCCCAGGCCAGCCGAGAGATATAAACTCTCCAGCGTGTCCTGGGTCTACCCCGAGGTCTCCTCCCGGTGAGACGTGCCCGGAATACCTCACCAGGGAGGCGTCCAGGAGGCATCCTGACCAGATGCCCGAGCCACCTCATCTGGCTCCTCTCGATGCGGAGGAGCAG
>JBBBVU010000009.1:25148834-25160300 GCA_037177055.1 Atherinosoma microstoma | reverse complement strand
GCGGAGGAGGGGGGAACTGCAATTTTTGGCACTTCCGCATAGGCTTCATTTTTTCGAACGGGAGGTTGCCCCTTGAGTACTACTCATCCCCCCTCCCCCTCCCCCTCTCCACTCTCACTTTAATGGTGTGCAGCACTTGTTAACACCCAAGTAGGAGAATAACACACTCTTTCACAGACTCTATTGTGATGCTGTCAAGGCTTTACTCCAACAGTTGCACATTAAGTGCCGTTGGTATGCTGTTTTATTTACCATCTTGGCTGGAAGAAGGTACTGACAACTTCTACAAATACTTTACTTTTTTTTTTTTTTCAACATGTCCAGACCACAATTAGAGCAACCAGAATGGTGGTCTGGATGCCATGTTGTGCCACACTAATTTTTTTCTGCCAAGTGGAGCTTTATAGATATAAAGCCACATGATACTTTTGTATTATTCTTTATTTTCTAATTAGTCTATACAGCTGGATTTCCATAATTATACTGGACCTAACATGGGGTCTAAAGAAAAGAGAGAAAAATGGAGATAAGGGCACATTCACACCAGCCCTTTTGATTCGAATCCGAGTCACCTTTTGCTTTATTTGGGGTATTATAAATGGGCAAACAAACTTTGATTCAGACCAGAGAAGCGGACTCAGTTCGCCTACAAATGTTCTTCTCAGTCTACTTCAACTGAACCACATACAGGAAGCGTACTGCAAAGCAAAGGGAATTGTAGGTTCAGCGTGGGGCAAACACAACCAAATCATATGCATGTGTGGGACAGTGGTTGCTATGGCCATGAGATGTGTCTCACGGCCAGATGTAGAACTCGGTAAAAGTTCTGGTAGAAATATGATCAACCCAAGACCACTGGGACCTGATGCAGTTCCATGTTTTGCTCTTATGTGCTGGAAACAAAAGTTGTCCTGCATTAACCAATAGATGAGTCCGTTTTCTTTTTGATTGTGTCTCGTCTTCTCTTTCAGTAATTCTTGATCCAGTACTGCTTCTGGCGCGGGGTGGAATTCATTATTTGAAAGGTCTGATCCATAAAGATGACAATCATTAGGAACACCTATTAAAAGACAGGCAAGCTGGAACTAAAACATGAATTACAACAACAAAACATCAGGGGCCTGTTCCAGAAAGCAGGTTATGTAGAACTCTCTGAGTATGTTAACCCAGAGTCGGTGGAAACTCTGGGTTTTCCGTTCCAGAAAGCGAGGTTAAGTCTTACCACTAGTCTGTTACCATGGTAACTGACTCCATGAAGTAAACCTACTCTCTAGCAGGTTCACCATAAAGTAACCCTGAGTTTCTACCTGTGTCCTCCCTCCTGAAGCAGCTGTTTGACCTGGGTTGTTCATACTAACGTGATTCCAGAGATTTAGAAGCTGAATTAATACATAATCATTTTTGTAGGGAGAGGACTTTTTACAACTTAGACATACGTGTTATTGTTTCGTGATCAATATGTCACGAAACTGCACCGTCACTCGGCTTTTCCAGCTCTACATATCCAACATACCGGCACATATCATGCGCACGTGATGACGTCACAGGAAGATTTGTATTTTGCGTTGCGAGACTTCATACTTTTTTGTAAATTAAACCTTTCTTTATAACGTTGGCAACACGAAAGATTTTAGAGAGACAATGGTGTTGTCATGAGGAAACCCTCACACATGTCTGAAATCATAATCCCACAAATGTGTAGAGATCTACTGACAGTCTCCTCACTATCCTCTTCCTCCTCACATGAAGGAGATTAATCTTAATCCCCATAGCTATATCTAAAATAAAAAAATCTGGATAATAGGTGAGAGGACATGTACTGTATGAGTTAAAACAGCATTCGTTGGGGGTTTAAATCACTAGACTGAATATTTATTTTGTATATCAGTATGAAACTGACAAAACTAATTTATAATTATGGTGTAAAAGCTGTAGCCTAATATCATACTTTCATAAAAAAAACATTTTTTACTTCATTTTCTGTTGCCTCTGTGTTTTTCACCCTTAGCATTGAACCTACATAAAACTAAGATTATTCTATCCACCAATATTTTAACCCACATCCTCCAGTTTTAATAAAGTTAAATATCCAGTCAGTGGACCAGTGGACTCCAAATTCCACATGGACTCAGGCAGCATTTTTTCCCATGCTGCTTCTCTCTTCTTAGCAGCAGTGTTTCTTTTTTAACGAAATACCTCTTTGTATTGCTCAAAAACTTCAACAAGAACCTCTGCACTGATCAGGTTAAATAATTAGCTTTTTGTCAGCGGTTGCCATGGTGAATCCAGGTATCGGGGCTCCATTGATGATGGCTTTTTGTTGTGGTTCACAGCTCTGGGTAAAGATACTAAGAGTTGATTGAACCAACTCAAAGCAGTTGTTCTGGAACCCGAAAACTCAGAGTTGCCCAGCTCAGAGTAAATTGACCCAAAGTTTCTTTTTAAACTTTCTTCCCTTTCTTTTAGTTGAACCTTCTTTCTGGAACAGAAAACACAAGACAAAGAAAAAAACATAAATGGAGTTACTGGTTATTAAACCCACAGGAAAACATAGTGACTGTATCAGCACCCAAGTTAGTGAGTGTGAGTGCAAAATATCAGGAATGACTAATGATCAGTGATGAGTGTGATTTGCAAATGCAACCGCACTCCTGCAAAGATCAACTCTATGTTTTTTTATATTGTTTGTTTTACAAATTTGCATGATTTTAGCTATCAATATTTGTCTGGATTTTATTTGGTGCGCATTGTTTGGATTGTTTTTATTCTTCACTTGCTGTGTTCTAATTGCATGAGTGTGAAATCTGGACTTGAATGAGAATAGAAATATATATTATTTTCTTGCTAAGGCATTATTCTTGAAGTTTTATCATGCAATGCACTATATTGCAGGAAAGTGAACCAACACACACACAAACACACTTTCCCTCAAACTGAGCGAACACACTGTATGGTAGGTCTCTGGCTCTTTATTGGCAATAACTCTACTAGCAGGGGACTTTCATCTTAGTGCATACTTTCAAACCTACTTAATCTACAGATTATAGGCTGCCAGGCTTTATTTTTAATCACAAAGAATTCTTTGTGCTTTTCAACTCTTAAAAAACACACCAGGCTCATTTGATCACATATGGCTGGTTTTGCATGCAAATATTGATTATTTTACAGTTTAAACTATTTTTATCTACTGCATTTTTCTACTAGTAATTATCCCAGTGAACTGTCAGGGCAAATGAAAACTGGCAGATATTTGTATATTTATGTGCAAGTATATGGAAATTGTGTATGCAAACAAATATGGAGCTGTGTGAGCATGTCAGTGTTCTGTTTAACCAATGAGTGTGTAAACCATAAATTGACAGGCAGAAGGTCCTCTGGAAAATCCTTTCTTCATCTCTAGGTGTCATGATCTATTTGATTTCATTCTGTTGGTTCTTTCTTTTATAATCTTTTATTATTCTGGTTATTTTGTACTTCAGTTAGCTTTTACATCCTTGTGTAATTTATCCCCTTGTGTAATCTACTGTGTTCACTTCCTGCTCCCCTGTTACACCTATTTCTCATTTGCTGATTACCACACCTGCTCCTTATTTCTCATTAAACCCTCAGCATATTTTTTACCTGGCTTCCTTTTGCTGTTTGTCTTTTGTTTGTCTCCGTTTGTTTTTGTAGTGCAGTGCCCAAGTCCAATCCTTGAAATCTAGTATGCTGCAACTTGATGCAAACACACACGCCCCTTCTCCAACACACCTGAATCAAATGAATGGCTCGTTACCAGGTCTCTGCAGAGCTGAATGACATACGCATGAGGGAATTCAACCATTTGAATAAGGTGTGTTGGAGAAGGGTGGCATTTAAAAGTGCAGGATAGTAGAGATGGAGAAACTGAAGCTTTCTCAACCACTGAAGCAATCTGAAGCAATTGTCTTGAAATGGTTCAGTCTTATGAAGCATTTAACACAGTAAAATATGGTGACATGACATCTGCTGGCCAACTTCCAACATGGCATTTGCATGGAAAATAAAGGGCAGTGTGTCAAGAAACAGTAAAGCACAATTACTTATACAAATAAAGGTTCTATGTGCATCTTGAAATGAGTGATTTTCCTTTTAAAATATTTTAATAATATCATTGTGTTTTAGTGTGATTGTGCCAGCATCAAATGCTGTAGCATTTAACATATTGTGTCTACTTTTACAAGATTGATTAAAAAAAGCAAAAACACATAATTATGGAAAAACAAAGAAAAAAAACTTGGAAATGCTTTTGGTACTAGGGACTTGGGACAACAGATGTCCAAAATGGTGAAGCTGATGAAGCGTTTTGGGTGTTTTATACATTTTTATTTCAGAACCTTTATATGTGTGTGTGTCTACTTCATGTTTGCATTTGTGTATGTCAGATGTATGTTAATAAATGCCTATGCTTTAATGTAAAGGTATGGATGTATGTCAGTCGATGTAATGAAACACGAATTTTACCTGAATCTCACTTTCCCTGTTTGTTATTCAATGAACCGAGAGTAATCTATAGGCAGAAACTCCTCCTCTCAAAAACCTACAAAGTTTGGATGGATTGTGCCCGTTTATCAGCACTGAGTTATTGTGTTATATCGCATGGTCGGCGATAGGTGATACGCTGGTGTGACGTCATGAAGCGTCTTTTGGAAAGTCACGTGACCTGCTGCACGGCGAAGCGAGGCACCGAGACGTCTGCAACAACACTTCTGCTTTAAAAGATCAATGTAAAGTCGAGGCGTCCGCTCATGTGTAACATCACTACAGGATAGTAGCTCACGAGGACTGGACTCAGGCACCCCTGCTGTAGTGCCTGTCTTTGCAGTGCATGTTTTATTTATTGTTAGTCTTGAGTCCTTCTTCCCTGCCAGTGTGTCCCATGGATCATGACTCCAAGCCTCTTTCTGTGGATGTTAACACAAACTCAAATCTGTTCTTTGAGCTCCTGACTGTAATTCTAATACATTGAGAGGACCCCAGAAATGAGCATTTAAATAAGCCATTTGATTAGCTGTGCTTCTTTGACATGGACATAGCTTTGCCATCCAAGAGAGAGGAAAAATAAAAAAAAATCTCAATTCATAGAGGTGTATAAACACTAAAACTTTTACTGGCTTGCGTCACACAGCAACAAGAACAGAGATGGGTCATTGATGAGTCAGTACATGCAGGACGACTTCTGGCAGTTTTGTAGGTGTGGCCATTGCAAATCCACTCCTGAGACACTTGACAGGACAATATTTGTACCACCCAGAGTGCCATCCATCCACCCATCCATTTTCGACACCAGCTTAATCCAAGTCAGGGTCACTGGGAGGATGGAGCCTATCACAGCTGCTATCAAGCAAAAGGCAGGGTCCATTCTGGACAGCTTGCCACTCATCACGGCCAACAAGGAGACAAGCAACCTCTCACACACGCACTCACTCCTCGGGTTAACTTAGAATTAACTAATTGAAAAGAAACATGCATGTTTCTTTTGACTGGAAAACTATGCAAACTCCATAAAGAAAGAGCCCAGCTGAAGTTTGTACTGAGAACTTTCTTGCTGTGTTCACCCAGAGTGCTCTTCATCAAAAACAAAAAAAGGAGAACAAATCTTCTTTTCCAATATCAAAACTGTAATTGAAAATCTACCAGAGACGTCAAAGGAGACTTTAAAGTTTCAGCTTGTCTAAATGTGTCAAGGATGCTAGCTGGATTCCTATCCTCCTTTTTGTGTTTATCTCTTTCATGCATGGCTTCAAACCTGGACTTGCCGTGTTCTAACAGCTCCTGAGTCACCACTAGGTAGTTCATCATCATGTAGCAGTAGATGTTTGCTGTCCATTTTGATCTTATCAATTCCTAGTTATTTTCTCTATTCCCTGGTTATTTTTGTCTATTCCTCTGAGGTCAAAGTAAACTTCTGATGGTTTTTCTTCAGCCACTTAGGATAAAGTTTGACTTGTATTTAGCTGGTCCTCTTTAGGGTTTGAGTCACACTGGGGCTTTCAGACATGTACTGTGAATTCACAAGTCATGTGGACACCCATATATATTTGTGGATGCAGAGCATCCACAAATCGGAAATTGGCCTTTTTAAGGGTTCCTCTTAGAGTATCAGCTGAATTTTCAGGGGAGCCAAAGCACCCCTTTGCTCCCCGATAATTTGAACCATGGTTTTCTTTCATCTCCATTTTGAGTAGCTGTTTAGCTGGCCCATCACTTCTCCATACTGAGAGCGTTCATACACATACTCCCACTTAATAATATTTCTACACAGCAAACATGTTGACAAGCTCCTGCCACAACTCTTTAAGGTAGCTGCAGCTTGGCTGGCCTAAAAAAGCAGGCATTGGGAGTTGAGATGTCTCCAGTGGCCCCCAAAAATAATCAGTCAAAAAATACTTTGATCCTAACTCTTAACCAATACTTGAGATTAGCTCAGAAAAACTTCTAAGGCATTTCATTCATCATTCCACATGCACTCATTTCTCTTTTGTGCTTGGGGAGTATATGAGTATATGAGTGAGTACAAATGAATTAGTAAACACTGGTGTAATGAAATCAAAACAGTAGTCATACTGTTGAGGTTGAGAGTCATCTACAAATCTACAAATATAAACTATGACAAGGAAAGCACAGAAAATTAAGGTATTTTCTTTTTATATTTTCTAAAGGTTTCATACAGAACATGATTTACATAACAGTCTTTAGACATGACCGACACACCATCAAATTTAGCAAGCGTGACCAGATTTGACATCCAACATTGATGCTTTTAACACTTTTGAACATCTGGCACTACATATTTTCCTTCTTTGCCATAATCTTGCTCAGCAATGACAAAAACAGAGGTAAGTATTTCTTGATGGTATTTTAAAGTTTGCCATTTTCCAGGAAGAATATTTCAAATGTGGGTGTATCATCCTTCATATGGGGGCATGTATTAGTTTTGTGTCCAGCTGAACACTATATAATTTTGAATTTCAACAGTCAGAGTGGTGGGCAGTTTCTCTTTAGACCAGTGGCGCAGAACCAATCAGAGCACACTGAGTTTTCAGTAGGAGGACTCCCTCTGTATACCTCTGTTGGCAGGAAATATGTAAATACACAGAAGCAAATAGCACCCCGTGAGGCATTTCAAGGGAACTTTAGAGCGTTTGTTCCATAAGATCGGTCCAATCCAAGCCTGCTATTATAACTACCTGTCATCATGTTAGCTGTCGGATCTCTTTTTACCAAGCATTAATGGATCAGGTCACTGCCACACTATTTATATCTCTTAGACAACTACATCCCTCCTTGCCTTCTGCTGCTATCCCCTTAAGCGTGGAGATTTTCAGCGTGCAGGGTGGAAGAGGGGGAGGTGTTGGGGGAAGGGAGGGGTAGATTTAGGGGGGATTCTCATAATAGTGCCTTGCTGTCCTCTTTCTTCTGTTGTGCACTACGACTGGAGGCTGAAAATAGAATATCTCTAGAGAGCATGCGATTACCCTCAGGGTGGCGTACAGTCAGCCACACTTCCATACAGTGTAGCACATCTTTATGTGATCATGAGAAAATGGGATTCGCAGGAGAAATCAACACATTCTCTTATTCTATAATGATATTAGTTTTTAGTTCCTAGCAGAGCTTTCGTCCAAATCTATCCACAGACATTGCATGTGGTTGAAAGTTGCTTTGTTTTTTTTGTTTGTATGTTTTTACATGCACCAGTTAGGAGAGAAATCCTGTTTAATGGCAGCCAGGAAAGCTTTCATTTTGTATATCTTCACATCATTTCAATGACGTATATATGAAACCAAAACCCAGTCTCTATTGCATAACAGCAAGCAGAAGCCAAATTAGTTCAAGAGAAATTCCCTGTGGAACCTGATGGAGAATTTTTGGTGTAAATACGTCTATTTATTTTTTGGTTTTGTTATTTGTATATGTTTACATGCACAGTACGGTGTTTGTGTGACTGTGGGTGCCAGAGCTTCACAGGCTAAGAGTGCTTGCCAGTGTGAGTGAGAGAGTGAATGTACAAGTGGAGCAGGATCAGGAAGGGGAGAAAAAAAAAGGCAGAGGAGGAGACGGGAGAAACACACGGCGAGAGGGTTTTGTGCAGTGGGAGACAGTGCAGGAGCAAGTCGCTGTTCTCCAAGAAAAGGGAGGTGTGTCCTTCCATCTTCTCATTGGGGATTTAGACTGCTTCAGATTGGCTTCGAGGCTGACAGAGGATTCCCCTTCTCGTGGAGAGCGGCTCTCACCTCTAATCCAACACGGGACTTTGTTTTGAAGCAAGAACAGTCCACAGGAAGGAGGGGAGAGGGACACTTGCCTCTACTTCCTTTGTACCCGACCTGCTTGACAGATGGCACTGGCAGAATGATCTTTGACTCTCACCCAAGCTCCAGCCCTCACTTCACTCGCTGAGGTATGTCAGTTTCTCTCCTCAGCTTTCTGGCCAAAGGAAAAAAAAAGCTGCATGCTCATACATGCATTTTGCTGCACTGTTTGCCTTGAATGTGCTTGAATGAATGTGCAGAAATAACAGCTAATGTGCATGCAAATATGACTGAAGTGTTGGTTCACAGGCTCAGTCACCACCACATCAGCATTAGTTTGAGGGAAGTCGTTGAACAATGTTTAGTTGTTTATCGGTCGTGTTTATTAGAGGTGTTTTTGCCTTGCCGTCTGTCTGTCTGTATGTTAGGGCAGCCTGAAGACCAGAGTGAGGGTTGGTCATGGAAGTAGGGCATCAACCTGCTGCCAGCACTTTTTTTCTCCTGACTCTGCAACCACCTGCCCTTTTTTTTTTTTTTTTTAATAACCCCCGCCCCCCTTACAGATAAAACTGATGTAGGTGTTTGGAGTGTCTCGACTGGCTGTGGCAGACTTACAAATCATGGAGCCACAAACTGCAACAGAAGCAGGTGTTGTGTTGAGGATACTAAAGCATGATATATGGAGTGTTGCAGGTTTAGCATTTGTGAAGTGATGCTTGGAAAAATGGAAGAATTTCAGATGTGTTTGAGCATCTTCTTTAGCAATGCTGGAAGACAAAAGTGTCTAATGTTTAAGGTGAAATTCATGGTGAATGAATTCTAGTCACCAATACTAACTTGATTTACAAATGCAGACAGTTACATATAGTAGGGTTCTCTGTTGTATTATTTTGTTATTTACAAATACGTCCAAAAAAGAGCAACCATAAAGTATAATGTATAACCTCAGATTTGTTTTTTTCCCAGATTTTTGTTCTTTAATTGGAAGTCTCTGTACCTCAGGATTAACATCAGACTAGCTTGTTGGCTATTCGCCAGCCTTTCTTACAAAACTAATACTCTCAACACAATGTTCTAGCTTCTTCCAAGCAGCCGACACTGTTGGAAATGTATTGTTCAATTTCCCTTGAAAAATAGATGACAGTCTCTGGAATATCTAGTGAAAACCTGAGATTTTTGAATGTAGGGAAGTTTGCATCAGGAACAATAGGAGTACCCAAGCAGGGTCTCTGTAATAATTCACTCACATTCACACAACTGCTCTCTCTCCTTCTAACACATACACACACAGAGACACACAGACTGTCTTTAGTCCTTTTTCCATCCAAAGTGGCTGTACTTTCTTGCACCATAGATTGCACCTAACACTCTAGGAGAAATAACATAGTCTGACACAATGAAGACAATAATTTTGGCTTTAACAAAACCAAGAGTATAGGACAGAGAAATTTGATAATATTTCAAATGGATGCAGAATCCCTACTACAAAAAGGCCAAAATAATATAGCTTGATAAAAGCTATGATATATAAAAGCACTGCATTCATTTATGTTTAAAGATTCGTTTTGGAAAATGACCAACATCCTGTGCATCTGGCAATGAAAACACAAAGGCATTGAAACTGTTAAGTTATTGGAAATGCAAAGCAGTAATATAACCAACAAGGCAAACATTGGTCATTCGTACCAATTTAACAACATGACTTGATACAGCATGCATTGCGTTAAAAAAAGGAAGTTGGATAACGGTGAGGTCTACAGAGTATTGCCCCTCATTCAGCCCACTGATGCTGTATGATAAAGGACCCATGTGACTTCTACACGCTCAGCATGCCTGCGTACTAGAAATACTATAGCTTGAGCTAGTTAAATATTTATTTTACAAAGCAACCC
The DNA here is from genome assembly GCA_037177055.1 of Atherinosoma microstoma. Classification (NCBI taxonomy): domain Eukaryota; kingdom Metazoa; phylum Chordata; class Actinopteri; order Atheriniformes; family Atherinidae; genus Atherinosoma; species Atherinosoma microstoma. The sequence goes on along the minus strand of JBBBVU010000009.1, from coordinate 25,150,135 downwards.
AGATGTTAGCGTGTATTCAATCACATCACCACAAAGACTGCACAAATACTGATGCTGGTTAAGTCTGTGTTTAGGAAGATTTCTATCAAAACAGGCTCTTAAAATGAGTTTGCATTTACCGTACTTCGTCCATTTTCTAACACAGCATTTTCTACTACAGCAAAAACATGACCATGTGGTTTACCCTTTGCAAAGGTGTGACTGCAGGTGCACAGTTCAAAGTGTGATGTTTTATCACTGTCAGTTTAATGTGTTTATTTTTAGCATTCATTGACCCAGCAAAGAATAAAGACTGATGTTAGATTCCCTCCTGCTGCTCTCCTGGGGTCACTCTCCTGCTCTCTAGTGCCCACACTGAAATTTACACCACAAGCTACTGATTAGACATCTGGGCTTCCTGTGTAGTCAGGCAATGGCACAAAACTGATGATCTGGAGTTAGTTCCACTCTAAAAGACTGATCTGTGAGAATGTGGCTGAATGCGCTGTATGAGGAAAATGAAACGCAGGTGTCTGCAGTGGTGATGTACAGCTGACCTTCTGCTCCGAATGAAGAATTCGTTGTCAAAATGAAATAACGTCCCAAAGAAGATTCATGGATGTGTGACGTTGTAAATTTGCTATTTTGTTTTGATTTGGAAAATGAATTTGAATTCTTTATGCCTTAAAGCTAGCTTCAAATTAGCTCAAATTAGATGTGAATTTCTTTCTATGTAACAGATTTAATCAAATCTCCAAGTGTTGCACTTTATCTGATCATAACACTACTCCTGCAGAGGTGATGCTGAAGTCTGACTCTGAGTCTTGGATATGTTATCTTTTATCTGTCATATTCAACCTATTTTATCTTTTAGACATATATTCTTTCTCTGGTTACTGAAATTTTCTTTTTGCCTTTTCTTCTCAACTTTTTGCTTAACTGAATGTTATCAATCTTATTAATTTCTATAAAGGGGCATTTCTGTGTGGAGTCTGGATGTTCTTCCTGTGTATGAGTGGGTTCTCTCCGGTTACTTCGACTTCCTCCCGCAGTCCAAAGACATGCATGTTAGGTTAATTGGTCACTCTTAATTCTCCCTATAGGAGGTAATGGTTCTTTGTGTCTCTCTGTTTGCCCAGTGATGGACTGGCAACCTGTCCAGTGTGTACCATGCCTCTCGACTAATAACTGCTGGGATAGGCTACAGGTCCTTCATGACGCTAAATTAGATTAAGCAGTATAGAAGATGGATGGATGGATGGATGGATGGATGGATGGATGGATGGATGGATGGATGGATGGGTGGATGGATGGGTGGGTGG
>JBBBVU010000009.1:25083973-25103469 GCA_037177055.1 Atherinosoma microstoma | reverse complement strand
ACAACTCATGAAAATAATGTTTGCAAATTAAAAGGTTTACCTAAATCAGTAAATTACATTTTTTACCTTGCAACCATAAATTTAATTGAGTGGTGGTAAAAGGTCTCCTGAATGACTTTTTAGAGTGTAGAAATTTTGCATCCCTTTATGGTAATGTTTTGCTCAAAACCTGTTGTACACATCCTGATACTTGTCTTCTGCCCTCTAATGAATGTCAGGAAGTATAAGACTACACAACAATAATTTTGAAATATCCCACAGTAATAAATGGTAAATTTACAAAGAAAATTGTAATTTTTTTTTTTTATTTTGTCAAATTTTGTCAAACAAAGACTTCACATTCAAAAAATTTGACTCCCCATTTTTTCTTGGATTGAGCTTTAAAGGGTTTATAATACTTAGATTCTTATAAAAAATAATAATACTATCAATAATAGACGTGGGCAGCAGTAATCTCTATTGTTAAGTTTAACATTTACATCATTTAATGTAACATTTGTAATTTTAAAAAGGAAGTTTTTGTTTGTAGTCAATACAATAATTGAAACTCACTGTTATGAGATTGTCACAAAAGGTTTTTTAATGTCTCTCCGGTGTATTGATGTTTTTAGAGTCCTTGATGACAAAATTCATATTAAACTTGCATAATGAGGGCAAATCTCTGCACTGCAAATAATGAAGTTTGAATGCAGAGTTTTATCTTCTGATGATTAGAAAAATGAATAATCTGCCTTCAATGATAGCTTGCTTATGGTAAATAAGGACTTCTCTGAGAAAAACAATAATTGTTAAGGATATGGAAAACATTTTGAAGAAGCTATTCCAGGCTTGTATCCTGTCAAAACAACTCAACTTCCTGAGACTGGTGCTGAAATGATCTCTGTTTATGTTCTGGCTATAAAATGCTATATTTTTGGATAATTGACCCTGTGTGTGCAGGAATTGGGATGTATTTTAGTTCTTAACGGAGATGTCCTTCACACACTCTTATTGAAGCACTTGTCCACTGAGTTCTCTTAATGACTGCCAACCGCATCGTAGTAATGAAGCCTCTCTCAAAGTCTCTGAGATCTTTTCATCTCGTCTTGTTGACACAAAATGTTAATCAACTGGGCTGCTCATCAATTTTCCACTTCCATGCCATAATGTGTAATTAGACTTGCGTACTTACATAATAAAGTACACATGTGGCAGCTTCTGGACTCATTACATTCACTTTTTTAGGCTTTCCTGTTTATAGCTCTTGACTGTTCATTACAATATTAACCTTTATATTTAATCCTACTGATTACATTATACATTATTCTTCTGAGAAAATGCTAGCAAGAACGGTTTAATCCATTTTGTCCGTTTTCACCAGTCCTGTCTTTTGAAGGAAGACTGTCATCCTTAGATCTTGCCTTATCTCACCTAAAAAAAAGGTGGTTTTCATACTCTTAACTTAAGCTTGATAAAAATGTAGCATGGTTGTATTTCTTGCTCAGAGCACTAACAACGCTCAGATGTACACGGAGCACATTCATTAATGTAAAAAGCCTGAGCTCTTTCCCTTTTCCGATCATCTTGATCAGTCCCAGCTTCTACAGAAAAAAAAACACCTTAATAAAAGTTTGTTTTATTCTGGTCAATTTACTGACACCAGCTAACATCTCATTGAGTGCAGTCAGAAAGTCTTTTAATCAGGATTCAGTTCCTCATCATAAGATGACAGCAGTTGATGGTTTGTAATTGCTTTAAGCTCGGATCAGCGTCAATGCAAACATAGGAATTGGTTGTACATGCTAATTTACACTGACGATGTGGAAATGAAAATGGATGCTTAGTTTTTCCCACAGAAACACACATCGACTGATGGTGGTGTGTTACATGGAGGTTCTGAAGGTAACAACCTGCAGACAAAAAGATTAGATTTGTTTTTCTTTTTTTTCCCCCTAACCTGTAGTGAAGACAGATGGAAGCCATATTGTGTTTCCCTCTGTGATGCTGACGTCCGGTCCAGACAACAGTAATGAAGACTTATTATCTGAGTCATGATTGCAGCCTTGAGGATACAGTGTAGTACCATCACTTCATGTTGTCTTGTCACACTCCTGTTCACTGGGAGGTTGGAAGTAAATGTGTGCTGGACCATCAGAGCACTGATGATTAACCTACATGTACAGACAGTAAGAAACACTCCAACTGGTTTCATTTTTGCCCTTTTTTAAATTTTATTTAAAAGTAGCTTGAATATAAAAGGGGCTAGGGAGAGAGGGGAATGATAGGAAGCAAAGGGGCCACCTGCAAGGACTCTAACCTTTGCCAGCTGCATTGATGAACTTCAGTCTTTGTGCATTGGACATCCAACCAGTTAGGCTACTCTGTATCCCTAATTGGATTCTTTGAAAAAAAAAAAAAAGGACCAAAATTTGGTGAAACATTCTACTTTTTTATATAAAAATAGTGTTAGTGATCGTGACTGGAACATCTTGCTTCAGGCATCATACTACAGTAGAATTCCATGAGTGTAGCTTGAAAAAAAATTATATAATGCTTTATTAATTAACTTTTAAGGTTGTCTCTCATGCAATTTCAATACTTGAGAGGATAAATATTACAGAACAATACTACTGCTCAGAAATAGTTTGTAAAAGTCCAGTTCAGTCAAGGCACTGCAGTGTTTACCATGCATGAATTTTTCCGTGGTAACATGGTATGATTAATATTTGCCTATTATCTTCACTTATAATATCATTATCTGTATTATTATTATTTGGTCTATTTTGGGAAATTGTATTCTCTCTGATGCACTCCTACACAGACACACCTACACCATGCTGCAATCTTTCTCCCCCTGCTGCAGATAAATGCACATTACCAAATTATCTCAAAGCTTTTCATTACAATTTAAACAATAACTATGCACCTACATAGCTTTGAACAGGGCCAACTATAAACTTTAAAACTAAGGATCTACTGGTACTCAAGCTGACCTTGTAAATTTTATAATGTTTCTTCTTTCTCTTATCCCTATCAGAAGGTCAAAGCCATAGACTGTTCATAAAAATGGATGTCACCCATTTGTGTCTAAACTGCTATTTAAGCTCAAAGTTCAGCATGTGGCTTTTTCCATCCAAGCCATTTTAGAACAACAAATGACAAAATTTAAAAAGATGGTAGAGCTGGAGAGTGATACTGGAAAACTGATTGGACAGAAAAGCACAGAAATGTCCTTGATGTCTTGAGGTTTGTTTAATAATGGTCTTATATTACAAAATGAGCACACCGAGTCTACTTAGTCCAGATAGTGAACTATGCCTCAAGCAGAAGGATGAAGACGGAGCAAACAGCCTGCAGCTGTCCTGATGTGCAAATTGGCCATCATTTCTTAATATAGAGACAAAAGACTTGCAGCGGGTTCCTTTTCAAGTTGCCCTCAGGATTGTGTGTGCTCAGTCTTGCTGTTTTAAGCACATAGAGTTCTTATGGCAGAAACAGTCTCAGCTTATTCTCAAACTCCAAAGGGTTAGAAGCCCAGTATTTCATGAGATAAGCTGACACTTTTGTAATAGGATTGTAATGGAGCCAGAGTCATTTGGACAAGTGCCTGTTGACAAAGTGTGAGACTTCATATTGTGAATCAGTACGCCACATAATCTTAGAAAAATATTGGCTACTCATATTCACTGAGATAGCGTTTCCTCATTTTTTCAGTTGATCTTATTTTACTTAAAGCATTTACAGTCATATACAGTAGCAACACAAGCCAATCATGTCTAAAAAAAGAGCAGTTTTTCAGCTTGCGGTTCAATGAGAGCTGCTTGGCTACAAGATGTAAGACCTTCAGCTGAGCTAAGGAAACACTGCAAACTTGCTTCACCACTTGAAACAAAAACACACTGTTGAGTACAAACAGGCAAAGAAGAGATACTAGCAATTGGTTATATGTGACCCAAAAGATGATGAATGACTCAGTAGAATATGCCAGGAGTCAAGTGACGGTTGCACTCTATATTGACCGGAAGAACATTGCAGGGTGGAAATGACTGAGGATAATATACTAGCCTAAACGATGGGAATGGGAGGCTTTAAACAATTGCTTAAAAGGCTGGATCCATGATACTACATCCCAAGTAGTTTTCTAGGTCAGCTGTATTAGGTGGCAACATTGCGTAGGCTCCTGAAGAGTTAAAAGGTTAATTGACCTTAGTAATTGTTAAACTAAGGTGTTAAGCAACAATTATATACTTCTCTATAAAGCTTTCCAAGGAAAGCATTACATATGCTACTTTTGTCTTTACATTTGACTTATGCACTTGTCATTTTTCTATTTTGTAATTGAAAAAATCATTGCAACGTTCCTTGAAATATTGTGATATAATTTTAAAGCTTCATCATCACCCACCCCAGTGGTAGTATTAGGTAATATTTCAGTGCAGACATTACAGCACCAATCCACTGTCTCATTGGGTGCAAACGGTACAACTCTCTCACCTCATAGATATCCAGTGGAGAAAGCCATATGTGCAGAACAATTATTCTAGTATCACTAATGGCGTGGGCTCTGCGATGAACACAGATGGTTGTGTGTACCGCTGACTTTGTGTCTGCTGTAATTTGATGTCGTTTTCCCACAAGGCTCCCACTCACTTCAGACTGCATGCTTTGTGATGATTTTTCTTCTGTGTCTAATTTGATATCGTTTAGCTTAGTTTGCTTGACAGTTGACAGTCTTGGCCCTCGTTCAGGAAAACATCAAGAGCTTTTCGTTAAACAGGCAATCATAGTTGTTTAACTTCAATATGTGTAAAGACGTCCTCTCTGTTGCATTATAGTGCCCTTAAACACATAAAGCAGTCAGCCACTAATTAAATAGCCACTGCACAATGGCGGTGATCCATACAGGTTGGTTGCTATCTCTGATTTGTTTGTAGTCATTGACAGAAGGTTTAAAGGTCTTGTATACACTTAACACCATGTTAGGAAAAAAGGCGTTAGGGATTGATAAACTTAGGCTGGTGTATGGTGGTGGACAGGCAGTGTATGTTTACATCGGCATGTTTATCATGATTGGTTATCTTGCTATCTGCCTGTGTCTGTGTGTGTTCCTGTACAGAATGTCCTGCCTGTCTGATTATCTGTGTGTAAGGTGATGTATGTGTATGGCTACTTAACTTGGTCATCATCACCCTCAGCCTTGCCTGTACCTTGCAGTCCTATCACCTCCCTCTAACCTGTAGGCTGTATCTGCGTCGAGACAACGACACATTGGGACTCATGATGGACTTCAACCTTCAGCCCAGGCACAAGTGAGACCAACCGTTCACCTCTGCTCTGGGACCCCCGAAATGAGAACAAAGTGACAACAAACAACCTCCAGGCCTTGTACACAACATCAGCATCAATATTCAAGGGCTGACAGCTGGTGCCTTCCCCTTTAACATTTACAACAGCAGCTAAGGTAACAGCTCTGGCTGCGTGGACAGTCTTGTAGCCAGTGTTTAAAAGAGTCTGTGTGTAACTTGGCCTGCCAGTCCATGGGGAGGACCAGCACAGGAGTTGAGTTACACAGGCCTTATACATGTTTCATCTGCTGCCCTCAGAACAGAAGCCCCCTTTGTTATCTAATCTAGCCCTCTTCTTCCCAGCCTGAGTGACTGAGTTTACTGCCACAAGACTGCTCTTCACAGTCTATCTGCCAGCCGCTGAACTGATACATATTCACCAACAGCTGAGAGCAGCAGAAGGACTTTTCAGGCTTAAGATATGTAGAGTTCTCAGGAAGGGCTTTTAAATAAACAAGGAGCTATGTGAGGTCTCACTAAAGATCTGAATTGTGCTTCTTCTATTTAGCACTAAACTTTAACTTGTTTGCAGTGCTATTAACCCTTCAAGCTGCAATTTTTCTAGCTACAGATTCCTAGAAAGGATTGAATCGTATTTTAGAAAAAGAAGGAGTTATGGGAGACACCCTTAGACCGCCTTCGCTTCAGGTGAGTGTTCCACTAGATGCTCCTGCATATTCAGATGGAGGAAACAACCCTGTGTCAGACGGCTCTTTACGATCCAGCTCCTCAACCCCAAATCTCCGTCGCAAGCGCTTCAAGATGCGCCGCATGAGGAACGTACCCAGCGAGAGGGAGCTGGAAAGAGCACGGCTGACCAACAACCACCTGACGGTCAGATCCCGCTCCAGCTCAAAGGAGTACCTCCAGTTGCCTTCCATTGAGATCACACCATCCAGCGATGAAGACGCCCCGTCTTCCTGGTCGAACTGCTCCACACCCAGCGCGTCTCCTCGCCGCAAGCGTTTCCTGCTGAGGAGGTGGCTGAAGGTCAGGGAGAAGAAGGAGCAAGGCAGTGAGAGCAGGTTGGTATGGGCCCTCTCTCCTCATCTCTTCCCCTTTCCTTCTTCTCCCTACATCTTCCCTAAAACCTCCATGCTGCTTTGAGCTCTTGCTACCTGCACTTATGTGATGTATTACTAACAAAAGGAGAGTTAAATTGTTGTCATGGTATTATAGTCAGCTGAACAGGCAATGAATTTAAGGGCGAAAACTGTTTCATTACAGTCTTGTGTTAAATTTGTAATGCAAATTGTACATATCAGTTTAATACTGATAGTCGAGCTCTGTATGTTTTGTTCTTTTAGTCTTTTTTTCTTTGCCACCCTTTTCTTTGTAGCTCTCTGATCTTTGTTTTCTTTTCATGCTCATTGATTCAAGTAGACAAAGGCTTCAGTGTGGTGTATGGATTATTTGCTACTTGCTTTTCCTTTGCATTTTCTTAAGGGAATACTTAATTTATTATATAGTAATTAAAGGTCACAGGTTAGGTTCAAGTCACACTCTTAGGAAACATTTTGTCCACACACTCGAGCTGCTAATATAACAATTAATTGCAGCTTAAGAGGAGAGTCACCAGAGTGCAGACCTCTGTCTGCAGGCTAACCGTATTGACAGATTGCTTCTTCTTGAGCACCTAACCACAGGAACCAGATATTGTTTAAATCAAAGGGTTATATCGATACTGCAGGGTCATGTAAAGGTTATTCTTAAAGCAATACTACTGAAAGGTCAAGAGGTTTCAAAATCAATAGATTTCATCCTTTTTGGGTGCACGACTGAAATATAAGATGGATCAAGTGAATGTGTCACTTGACAAAAGGTCAGAGGGTAAGTAAGTCAAATTTGCCTTCAGTTAAAAGTAATTTAAAAAATAATTATAAACACTGGACAGAAATGTATTTATCAATAATTTTTTTTGAGGAAACAAAAACTTAAAGGCATACTTTCTTGTATGTAAAATATACAGTACATGAAAGGTTAAGTTAAGTCCTTCAAAATTTCATTAATTTCACACTTTAACTCATATTATATTCTTAAGGAAATCTGGATGACAGTACATTGGCAAGTCAGACAAAAAAAAAGTCAGTTTAGTCAGCATTAAACAATAAATTGGGTCTAATTGGCAAACACAGCAGCTCATATGATAAACATTCAAAAATCATTTTGTAATAACATATTTTTCTCTTAGTGTATCCTCTGTTACCATGCCTTCCTTAAAGTCCCAATCTGCTCTGTTTGATCACATGATTGAGCCAAAATCAGATCACATTGCTTGTCACATTTTTTCAATAAAGATCTAGGTAAGCGCTATGCAGATGTGTTTCATGGTGATGTCACACCATTCACATAAAGTTGAATAACAAGATAACATATCAGTCATTGCAGTTTGGTTTAGAAGCAAGCTGAACATTTTCCCATCTCTTCCTCAGTAGTGTTTTTAATAATGTCATGTAAGAAGTTAATATACAACATAATTAGAACAGTGTTCAAAATTAAAGGAAAAATATGTGAAAAAAAAACATTGCTGACAATAGATTATTTTTCAAGCTAATAGGCTAGGTTAGCTGTGGAAGTGTGAACTGCTAGCTTCCTGTGCTATAATTAGCAGATATGGATATCTCGGGTAACTGGGATACACATGAAGCATAGAGAGAGTGCTGTGCGTGTTGACAACATTGCTGTGTGTTCTGAATACAGGAATGTTGTTAATGAAAGCTCTCACTGCTGACATTCCCTGAGCAGGGAGCAGTGATACGGAGTTCTGTTTGTGTTTACTGTGGAGTAAAGCTCCAGCTCCTTTCCACAAGGTGTAACATAGACTGATTTAACAAGCATTCTGCTGTTTAATCCACAACTTTATACCATCTTATTGGTGTGCCAGAATACATCTACAGAACTAAAACTCTGTTCCAGATTTCATTGATTTCTTTACTGAATTATTGTTGAAGCAGAGTAAGTATGATGTAAAGTTGAGAGAACAGAGTGTTGTCTTAAGGGTATTTTTCTGAGGACTTTTTTTTCTTTGACATGGCATGCAATAATGATAATACATCTGTTCCATTACTATGAAAATTGTAGCCTCTGGCTGCCTTATTGAATTAACACATTTTCCAGAAATACACACCAGCTTTGGTGTTGAGTCATGTTCAGTACAGAGTTGATTGTTAATACTGATTTGAGGGAAAAAAGCTACACTCAACGCAATACATGCACCAGAACCATTATCGTTAAAAATGTCCTAATTACAAAGTAAAAAGTTTTGAATACCTTTGGACATTTATTTATTATTTATGGATTTATTATTTTCTATATTTCAAGAGTCCCGCAGACAGAATGCAGATCTACTTGGCAAAAAGATATTACAGACTGATGGTGTCAAAGAAAGGCTATTTCAGTTTTAGCATTTTCATGACTTATTTCTCTTGACTATATATTATCACAAGTTTAAAGACATCATGATATTGGTGCTCTGTCTTATCTATGAGCCACCCCTGCCGATGAAGGATTCATGCAGTAGCATAATCATTTGTTTATGCAGAAATTAATCAAAATTCAAAGTGTGAGTGCAAAAAGTTCAATAACAGCCTTTACTTTAGGGTGTGATTTCAAGGATGATAACGATCTGTTCTTCTCACACAGCGGCAACACAGTTCAGTTTGAAATATGAGCTACAGAAAAAGTTACCATGAATTTCATCATCATAAGCAGTCAGGATCTTCACTTACCTTCTGTTGAAACTTCCCAAAAAAGGCTAAAATCAGGCTGTAATTTCTGTTCAACTACTTAAAGGATGTTAACATGTTAAAATTGTTAGTGACCATGTTTTTACATTTTTTTCTGTTTTAAGTTGAGTACACTGCTGAGGCTTAGGCCTGCCGCCAGCTTACCATTACATGCCATTAACCGTATTTTTTTTAAATGAACACAAACTATTCTGCCAGTGACTGTGCAAAAAATAGTAATAATAATACTGGGACCTTGCACATATGAAAACAGTTATTTTGATAACTTAGTTCATTCATACTCTGTTTTTGGGCACTGAAAGGAAATATTTTGGGAAATATCAGTTTATACTAAAATACAAAGTTTTGACTTTGATTTTGCCACTCTCTACTCAATATTATGCATGCCTTTGTGTTTTTGTGGTAGCCTATGGGTGGACCTAGCCACTAGCCACTTGTGCTAACAGGATTTTGTTATGTTTACACGTTAATGTACAGTTACAAAAATATATTAACAAACAGAAGCATCAAATTATGAAATAAAATTCACTGCTAAATGAAATAACTAAATAATTAAAAGCCTGTCTCAAATTTCTTCTGGTTTCTGATCAGACCATGACGGGAAGACTTTGAGAAAAATGTGTTTCATGCTGAGGAACAATGAACGTTTTTTTTGTTGGATCAGGACATAGCTGTTGCATTTAGATCAAAGGGCAGAAGACTGTTATAAGACCCGATTATCATCTGTCAGTTCAGTTAAAAAAAACTAAAAAAAACTTGTATATGTGATGTGTCTATGCATTTGTATGTGGTTAGAAATATTCTGGTACACGCTGCTGTGTGAACATGGTGGGGGAGGAACTATAAAATGACCTGCCAAATGAGGGCAGAACTCAACAGAGAGAGGAGTCAAACCTGCACCCCTTCTGATGGGAAGATGACAGCTAACTAACCTAACCCTTACTCCATCAACAACTGTGATGAACTTTTCCTTGTGACTAATTATTGAACATCACATTGTACCATTTCAAAATCACAAAGACCTCATTCCATTTAGCTTTTTTTCATTTTGTCTCAGTCCTCAACAGATACTGGATATATATCCACTAGGAGTGACACCCATGACTGCACAGCACTTTGATCCTCTGAATTCCTGATTTCCTTGTTTAAAGTTGCAGAAACAATGTCCCCCATCAGGAAAATTACAATTATCACATTCAGTATCTATATTTTTCTTGAATAGTTGAGTTATCAGCAAAAAGTAACTTCAGAATGAAAACAATGAGTATGCCATTATTAATGCTACTCTCTTCTTGATTTGTGACTGTTATCATTGACACAAAATAAACAGTAGAGCTGGTTCCTAGTTAATATGTTGCACACACCAACGCTTACACAGGGTTTTTTTTTGTTGTTGTTCTTTTGTAGCGGGAAACCTGCTGTAGAGGAATTGTCCGGTTAATGTACAAACATAAAAGAGCATTGTTCTTTAACTGAATGTTTGTGCTCTCGTGCTGGCATTTAGTGTGAACTTTAAGACTGCCTTCTTTCTTTGGAAGCATTTTTGAAATGTTGTAAGTATACAAAACGTTTCAGTAACTTCATAGTATTAAATTTGGTGTGTGTCAGTACAACTGTCATGTCTTCAGGGCAAACGATGATTATTTAAAAAAAATGGTTATAAGTAGATTGATGTAGAGCACTGCGAGTCTGGTTGTCTTAAAGATGGTCTGAAATGTTTTATTGAATGGAGACTTCTGGTCAAGTTTTTTATCACTTACATCAAACGTGAATCTGTTTTATCCTCCAAGTGGTTTGAATCCATAAAGGTTTTGTGTTTGATGATAAAATCGGGAGCGTTTCTGCTTTTGGACTTTAATCTTCTTTCATTTCCAAAGTACAGACCTTGTAACACATTTTCTACACAGCCTATTGTTTCCTTTTTCATTGCATTTCTTTGTTAAATTGTGACAATTGTTGCTATTTCATGTCGATGTTGTCCTTTTATTTTTCTACCTTTCATCAGTTCTGTGGTACACACGCATTCATGTGAAAAGAGAAAATCTTTCAATTTTCCACTTCTAAGTTATGTATCAGGACATTGTATGAAATCCCCTTGTCCTCACCAGGCCTTTAGTTAGTCATTGTTCAACGAGAATTGAGCCAAAATACAGAAATAGTGCATGAAAGAAAAAAAAACATACATCTTCTGATGCTATAACTTGCAGAGGGCTCCACAATCACATAAAAAATGATCGTCACTGCGATATCAACATGAGTAATATTAATATTGCAAAAGGCTGCTCGGGTTGCAGCAAAAAAAACAACACAATCCAAACAATACAATGAAAATATATTATTGAATATAGGAAGACATTAACTTTGTAAAGTAAATTCAATATTTTAAATCTCATGCAAAAATACAGTCTTCTCAAACTGTTTGCTCACAGTTGTGCAAAAAATACAAAACTAAAAAAATTCAACACCTACTTAATGTACTTATTTACATAAGTGTAAACTGACTTTCTTCACAATATCTGAAAACGGATCACATAAACAATAGAACACACAAAATAGTTAAGATGATCAACATCTTAATAAAACTGTGTTTAAAATTCACATTTTAAAAGAACCTGAGGATTAAGTTCACAGAATATATAAAAACACATGGAAACCATGGAAGGAATCACAGATTTTGACATTAAAAATGGAATTGGTTGTAAAACGCAGAATATCGTGGAATTTGCTTGTTTGAGGTGTAATCTAAAAGTTTATCACAGCTAATGAACCAGAAAAGCATGACAAGAGACAAACTATTGGCTGCAGCCTCCTGTCTGTGTGTCATCATCATCTGTACTGGCAGGACTCACGTTTCCCCCCAGAGACCCCATGATGGCTAAGAAACCAATAGAAACACAAAAGTTGTCCAAAAATGTAAAAAATGCTAACCTAAGTGTTTCTAGAAAAAATGAAAAAGCTGCCTCTGTTTTTAGTGAAGCGTTACAAACAAGGAGGAGCGTTGTCAGAAATGAGAGCAGCCTCTATCAAACTCACTTAGCCTGTTTTAGCTGCAGCAGCTGGAGGCCGTCATATAAAGACACGCGGCGAAAAAATTTATGAGTCCATGTCAACAAAACTACTTATAGGAGCTACTGGCACATATTGAAAATAAGAATGATCTTTTTAAAAACAAAAAATGCTTATGGCACTAAGCTCAATTGCTTGAGTAGATAGCCTTTAAGCTGGTACAATAAAATGTATTTCATTTCTTCAATACAGTCATATTGTTCATTTTTTGCCAGAAACACCAACATATCTTTATATATACGCTCGACAGTACAATATTCACATTTTGTTTGACAGAAACTTTATTCACCTCTCAATACTCCACGAATAATTCGGAGTGAAGGTCTGGTCTCGAGGACCTCGAGCTACTTTCAGGCACTGCCATGTTAAAAGTGTGTGTTGCGTGTCAACAATTGGTCCACCAATTGAGAATGGTGAGGCAGCTGGTCCTTTCTGTGAACCAGCAGAAGCAAAAGTGGCATTTAAGTATCAACATGTGTGCTGTTTCGAACACAAGTTATATCTTCAGTACAGTCATATTGCATGTTTTCCTTTTGGTGCAGCCTTACAAACAAGGCAAGGCAAGTTTATTTGTATAGCACATTTCCTGTACAAGACTATTCAAAGTGCTTTACATAAATATTAAAAACATTACAGACGCTGCAAAGAGAGGATCAAAAAGTAGTAAAAGACATCAACAAAAAGCAAAGATCACAATAAAATCATAAAAAAAATAAAAATCCCTGCAACTAGAATAATAACTTGAAGCATTTGTTTTCTGCAAAATATTAACACTTCATTGAGGTTTGTTAGCATATGGTTATGGACATCACTCAAAGTGAAGATGCACAGGTCCCACCACAGTGTTTCAGTCAGGTTAACTGGGTTGACTGGATCATTTCAACTCTGTGATTCCTACACTTGCCAGCCATTTTAGATTTTCTGATGTGCCTGTTGCATGACCCAGAATCAGTAAAAGTTTAGCTGTTCAATAGATGGTTTCCAGTTTGACTCATAGTTGATTAAAATGACTGCGGTGTGCCCAGTTCCTGAGGCTGCAAAATAAGCCCAAATCATTTCCCCTCCACCACAATGCTTGTCAGTCACTACGATGTTTGTATTAATATACTGCGTTTGGTTTTTACAAAAAACACTGTGCATTATGACAACAATTATTTACTTTGCTCTCATCTGTTCAAAGAATATTATAAAACAGTGGTTCCCAGCCTGGGGACCACTGTTTTTGAACATTCAGAGTAATTTTGATTAATGTCCACACATTGTACCTATTTTAAGAAAAAAAAAGTAAGGATATGTGTTGTTTATTTAACTTTGGCTTAAAGAAGGACATGACTAGACCAGAATCCAGGATTTATGGTGAAAATCTCCCTTTTGAAAGCATAAAACCAAGCAAGGGTAGGGCAGGAGGCCCCTGGCTTTTTAGTGTTTGCATGAAGGGGGACCCAAGGCAAATAGGTTGGGAACCACTGTTATGATAGATGTCTTTTAGTTTGTTCAGATGCAACTTTGCAAACCTAAGCCTTACTGCCATGGTCTTCAGTGAGAAAAGAGACTTCCTAGTTGCAGCTCTTCCAAACAGATTTGTTCAACCTTTTTCTAATTGAACTGTTGTAAAATTCATCATTTAACATGCAAAATGAGGCCTATAAAGTCTGTTTTTGTGGTTTCTCTATGGTCCAATCCTGGGGTGAACTTGCAGGGATGTCCACTCCTGGTAATATTAGCAGCTACATTGTTTTCCAATTAGAAAAAATCTTTTTCATAGCAGAATAATGGAGTCCAGATAGTTAGGAGATGGTCTTATAACCTTCCCAAACTGATGGGCAGCAACTATTCCTTCACTGAGATCATAGCTGATGTCTTTCCTCCTCGTCCACATGTTAACACACACCTGTATGGTCCAAACTGACTAAACTTGTTCTGTTATAGAAGTGCTTACATTTACTGGTAATCCGTTTATCAGCTGCACCTGGCTGCTGATAACTCTTTTTCTCCAGCAGCAGAAACTGTTGCTTAGTTTTTCACACACTGCTTTTCCATTTTGGCTTCATTATTTTTTTCTAGATAAATGATGACACAGTGTGATATGTTATGTGTTATGTTTCATCTGAGGTTGTTTTTAACTGATGGAATGACCTGGTCAAGACCTGATTGTTTTTCTTGATGTTTTAATACCTAAACTTAAGTATTGAAGGAGGGGCTACTTCCTGTTTTACCCTGTTCTGTTTTGTGATGCGTGCCTTGAATGTGTATAAGTTTGTGTCTGAGAACCTTGGAGGCTTTCAGACACTGTGGAATCTGCTGTTATGCAGTCTGATAAAAGCAAAGCTATTTTGAGGAAGTGGTGTAGTAGTTTTCTCCCATGCAGCCTCACTGCCTCCACCTTATCCAAGCATTTAAATATTTCAGACTTAAAAGTCTCTTACCAAGCCATATAGTAGATAAAACAGGAGTTTGGATGTGTTTTTTTTTTCTGGTGAAATTTGAACAGTACAGCAGGAGAAAAAGTGGTGGTGGTTTGTTGAAATAACCTTTTTTCCTCAGCCTTTTAAATTTTCATGCTGAAAAGAAGCATTGTGACACTGCTGACAGTCTAGTATGATCACGGATCAGAGCAGGTGACAATACACAATCCCTGACTCAGAACATTTTCCATTTGTGTACCAGTAATGGATTATGTCACACATTTTTATGGTGTTAGCAATCCAATGATGGTTGTAATTTAGTGCAAAACTGGTGTAATTTGATTACGTCTCCCTGCTGTCATGTTGAAAAAGCATATTCCATCAACTGTGTTTGAGTTATGAATAATTCAGCTTGAGCTTGTGCCAAGTCAGCTTTCTGTTCTTGTCATTTTAAATTACCACACTCAGAAGGTAAGAGGTGCCAGAATAAAGATAGGCATAACACCAGCATAACACATAATATTTTACAGTACATATGTCCGCCCTCGAGTGAGAAGTTAACGGCACCTGCACCTGGAGAAAATGAAGCGTGAGCTAAGATGAGAGTGGGTGATGTCAATGTGATATTTTTAAAGAAAATTTCCAGAGACAAAAGTAGTTGATGAAGATTTTCCAGATTTCTTCTTTTCAGCAAAATGTTTATAGGCTCTAAATAATAAAAGAAACATTGATATTGTTTGTGAAACAGAAACACCTAATTAACTGTGGAAGTTATTTTCAAAGCACATTCTCTCTCCAGCAAAATAATATCAGCCTCCACAAATTTCCATCTTGCATACAGGAAGGCATTTTGGGCCTTTGGTCAAGGGGGAATTGATAAAGGTATCATGAATTTTGAGTGAATATTGAAAGACTTTTCTCAACAGAACGGCTTTATTCTTAAATGTCAACTGGAGTGACAGCTAAATCTTAAAACAGGAAAATCATCCACTGAGAAAAAGTAATGGCCAGTCTGCTACATCATTCATGCCGGTATCACTTCAACCTGAGGCTTTCAAAGTGTGAAGTGGGCCTCTCCAGGGGGGCTTTCAAACAATTTCACATCAGTTATGACACATTTTATGTTTTTGACATGGTTGAAAAGTTTATTTTGGGGGGAAATGTTACTGCTTTTCAAAGAGAGAAATTAATGAATGCATGAGGACAGACCTTGCATGTATTCAGTACATTTAAAAAATGTCAACCATCAGAAGGTGATCATTTTGGCTCATATGCAAAAATGGTATGGTATTCAAGAGTTTAGCAAGACAATTCTGGAGGGGGCTTGCTATTTCAGACTTTAAAAGAAACACTTTGATGAGATGATTAATCCAAAGTGAGCAAATTTAAAAAATCTAACCCTAAATTTGTGTGTCATTTCGAATAAGAATGAGTTATAGATCAAAAATAATCCATGGATACAAAACTGCTCCCTTTTTTCCCCAGAGTGTATGACTTTCCTTAGAAAAAGTCATTTATATGCTTATCAATAGCCATATTATTAATTTTTTCAGGAGAGGTCTTACCCTTAGCAGAGCCTATGTCAAATAGCCCCATCTAGTGTTATCTTTAAATATGTGCATGGATAGTAAAGGACCATCACTGAAGAGTTATGTACCCAAAAGTTGTGTGTTGTCATATATACAGGAAAGTCAACAAGCATATGGTTAACACTGGCCCACCAATGTCTAAGTTCTCAAGATGATGTCAAGAATCAGTTAAAATGTTTGTGAAATGTTGTTTTTTTTCTCCTTTATATGTCCAATTGACTTGTACTTTTAATGGCAGATATGTCTGGTACAAAGTTTGCATGACATTACATCTAGTTATTTCTCTTCACCATGCAGCAGCCAGCAAAGCAGTCTGCAGAGCAGCCATGAAGATGACAACACCCGCTTCTTGACACCATTAATTCGAGAGGAGAGGTGAGCAGCATGGTTTGCATGTTGTTGCTTTTGTTTAGGTCTGTACTTATTCCATCTTACATGAGTAAAAGAACCTCAGAAACTTGCTTTCAAACCAAAGATTTGTTATTTAAACTCACATTAAATGAAGAGTTTCATGTTCAACTACCTTGTTTTTATATTAAACGGTGGAAAAACTAAAACCAGGTCAATCCCTTTTTTGTGTATCAGCATATGCACAGGTTTTTCCAATAAACTATAGGGGACCGGGAGAGTCATCAAAAAAGCAATACAGCATTCTCATGATGATTGATTAATTGTGAAATAAAAATATATATTACTAGAATTAATTTCTAATTCAACAATTGATTCATATAAAAAGAAATAAAATTTCCAAAGCATTTTGTAATTGCATATTTTAAATGGAATTATGAAAGAGGAATTACATATTATATTCACTAATTCATTATTAAATCCTGTGATTTGAAATTGCATTTTCAAATCCTATTTCAAAAAGCAGAATTAAATGACACAATTCATAAATTTGGAATACCTTTCCATATAAAACATTTTAAAAAGTAATTCCCTTTTCTATTTCCATTTTCTTTTCTCCCCTCGCAATTTCAAATCCTTTTTGCAAAGGCTGTGATTGGTTAGACTTTGTTTTCACTGCTCAAGGCCCAGAGGGGTCACGGAATAGTTAAATAGAGAGAATAAACCATTAAGGAAATGCATTTGCAAAAAGGATTTGAAAATCCAAGGGAAAAAGGAAAAGGGAAATGAAAAAGGGAATTACTTTTTTAAATGTATGATATGGAAAGTTATTTCTAACCAAATTTATGAATTGTGTCATTTAATTCTGTTTTTAGAAATAGGATTTGGAAATGCATTTTCAAATAAAAGGATTAAATAATGAATTAGTGAATACAATATGTAATTCCTCTCTAATAATTCCATTTAAAATGTGCATTTAAAAAATGCTTTGGAAATTTGATTTATTTTTATAGGAATTAATTGTTGCATTTGAAATTATATTTAGTAATCTATGTTTTTATTTCATAATAATTAATTAATCATGAAAATGCTGTCTTGCTTTTTTGATGACTCTCCTGGTCTACCATAAAAAGGAAGATAATTTCAGTAAATGTTATGTCCACACTTTTATGTCCACTTCTTGCTCGTTTTCTCCACTAGAGGGCATTTTGTATTTCTGCGACAACAGAAAAATGTATTTCTGTGCTTTTATGAAAATATATTTGTTGGAAGGTGCTCATTCCATGGAAAACCAGATTTACATGATCCTTAAAAAACATGTAAATGTCCCAGTAAATTACAGAAGTCCATAAACTGTTCCTTGTGCACAGCCAGCTATACAAACACATTCTTGTTAGTACAATCTGTCCCTTTTATTAGTTTTTGTATTTTAAAATAAAATAAAGTTAGCCACTTATAACTTTCCCCTACATTGACTGGTATTTCTGCTCCTCCTGGTCTCTCTCTGAGTTGAGAGACAAGCTGTATCATTAGCTCTGTATCACTGTGGCAGATATTGCATGTTGTCTCAGCAACAGTCACATTCCTACACATTAAAACAGTAACTGAACTGGGTGTGTGGGTGTCTGAGTGTCATTTTGAGAATGCACATTTTGCAGTATGTTTTACATAAAGCAGCAACGAGTAAGGGAAGCTTTTCAAGATTTGCATATTTCAGGAAACAAAAGCAGCCAGTATAAGTATGTTTTTATACAGTGATATGCAAATGCTTGCCTTATGTGGAAAAGGCACCACATTTCTGATGTAATCTTTCATTTATTCTATGCTTACTGAACTGACCCTATCAGTCAATGGGAAAAATGGATATGTAAACATCTATTAGGTTATTGGAACCCTGCAAAATCTTCTGATTGTATAAATTTGTAGCTGTATACCTCATCTTTAAAAATAGTTTGTACAATTCTTTCAAAGACTAATCAAAAACGTGTTTTTTTTATAGTTTTAAATTGATTTCCAACTAAATCAATGGAAATTTGTAATAGCTGTGAAATGAATAACAACTTTTAAAAATAATATTTTTATATTTTCTCTCTTAAAATCAGACTTTTGATTTAACGTAGTATTTATTTGGTGTGTAATATGTATAGTTTTTAATGAATGCCAACGTTATTGCTAGTTTCACTACACATTTTTACACAGTTAAGAGAAATATTACAGTCAGTGAAAAGTTTAAGCTAGTTAAGTATTAGATAATAAATCAATTATGATAGGTAACATCTTCTAATTCAATATATATATATATATATATATATATCTCTTAGGTCTGGGCGATCTGACCTCAATTCAATATCACGATTAATTGAACTTATACGATTGATTAGCGATTATTTTAGTATTGTTTTATGTTAAGTTCTCATAGCTAACTGACAGATTTTGTTGCAAATATTTTCATAATAGATGAACAAATATTGATTTGAAATAAGTGAATGGAAGCTCACACAGTTGAACTTTATATGGTCATTTAATGAATATTTTCAAATATAAAAGAAAAATAATTGAAATAAATCGACATGAGCATGATTACATCAATTATTTGTCTGAAGTTTGGTTTCGATTAATTTTCCATTAACTGCCCAACCCTAAAATATCATTTTTAAAGTAACACCGTTGCATTAATGTGTTGATAAAAGACAAAAAAACAATATTTTTTGTAGAAAAATAATACTGCCAAAAAACATAAAATAGGTACTTTTAAAAAGTATGTTAAAAAGATCAAAGAACCAGATCATATATGTTTATATTGTGTAAAGGTTTTGCACCTTGCACAGCAGGTGAGCTTCAGTATTGAGATGGGACTGTGGCTACATAGTTCATTAAAATGTTGTCAAAGACATAATGTTTGATACCAAAGTGTTTACCTGATGCTCAATCCTGTTCCTCAAGGGCCGGTGTGCATGCAGGTTTTTGAAGTGTCCCTGCTGAAACACACCTGACTCAAATCAGTGGGTAATTAGCAGA
>JBBBVU010000009.1:25067969-25083873 GCA_037177055.1 Atherinosoma microstoma | reverse complement strand
AGTGTCCCTGCTGAAACACACCTGACTCAAATCAGTGGGTAATTAGCAGACTTGAGCAGAGCTTGTCTGAGTGTGAGCCAGGTGTGTTGCAGCAGGGACACAACAAAAACCTGCAGGACACCGGCCCTCGAGGACCAAGATTGAGGATCCCTGTTGTACAGACTTAAAAAGCCTTTTTTTTTGTTCAGATGCCTGATAAAAAGGATGATGATTATAACATGTTTTCAATTAAAGTGAGAATAATAATGATATGAATATGGACATTTTCTGTTATAACACAAATCATATACAATTGTAATGAGTCAAATTGATCACATTTACTTTTTTTTTCATTAAAACCATGAGTATAATTATGTACTATATAAAAATGGTTCATCATTGTGTTTTGAATTAAACTTTTAATGGGCACATTTTGTACCATGTGGTATCAATATGTTTATTTGGTCAGGTGACAGGAGGGGCTGACAGGTAGTAATGAGGTGGAGAAGCAGGGTCAGTAATGAGGTGGAGAAGCAGTGTCACGGGTGAGGTCTCAAACTTTTGGTTCAGACTTCCTCTCCACTTTAAATGCTGATATAGCAAATGAACGTTTAGCAAAGGTGCAAAAAAACACATTGGACCTTTGAGAACAACTTTTACATCTCTACCTATGTCAGAATCAAACCTACGTCCCTGTCCTGAGATATTTGGTATCTTTGTTAGATAAAAAAAGTTCTCTGGAGGTTTTGATTCTTTATGTTAAACCGAAAGAGACTCTTATTTTATTTTAGCACGCTTGTTTGTTTTTATTACCTTTATAATAACAGAATACATTATTTGGTCTTTTCTTGAAGTTCTTTACATACATATTTAAAAAGAAAAACATTCCTTAACAGCAATCAAAACGTTTGCTTTGTATTCATTACAGGGCTCTTGTTTGGTTTTATTTGAGTGTTTATACTAATATATTTTTTCAATGAAACATGCATTGTATTTTTGTTTTTGTTTTGAATATAACTATTATGACGTGTCATGGCTTGTAGGATCACAAACGGACCTTTCACTTATTAAAAATTTTAGTTGTGACCTTTGAAGATTTGTATTTGAGTACCTCTGATCTATATTTAGCTTTGCACGTGTATTTCTTTTACAATGTCCAAATGACATAATTTTAGTTTTACTTAAATTTAGGGATAATTTATTCATGTTGAACCACATCTTAATTTTTGACATTTCAGAAGTAATTACATTTAGTAATTCCTTTAGATTTTCTCCAGAGCAAAAAAACATTTGTATCATCTGCAAATATTATTTTCAAAATATTTGATATATTGCAAAAGTCATTCATATAAAGTATAAACAATTTAGGACCCAACACTGACCCCTGGGGGATACAACAAGTAATGTCCAAGTATGAAAACAAATTTTCACCCCTGATCCCATACCGTTCCAGCTTAGTGATCAATATGTCAAACAGTGTCAAATGCTTTTTTTCAGAAAAAACAAAAACATTCCAATTACATTGTGCTTCTGATCACCAGCTTTTGCAATTTCCTCAATTGATTCTATTAGTGCTAGTGATGTTGAACTATTTGTCCTAAATCCATAACGGCTGTCAGAGAGTATTTTATGTTTTATTTAGGAATTTATCTAATCGGTTATTGAGAAGTTTTTCAAGAATTTGTGAAAACTGTGGAAGCACAGAAATAAGTCTGTAATTTTTTGAAGTTGTGTCTGTCCCCAGCTTTCTACAGTGGTTCCACTTTTGCTATTTCCATTTGATTTGGAAATTTGCCCACTTGAAATGATAAATTACAGATGCATGTCAGAGGTTTTAAGATTCCCTCTTTTACCTTTTTGATTTGACCTTTTGTGTTAAGTAAAAATGGCGCGGAATGTATGAACAGAGGAAAAGACGGAAATCTTTTTTACAATAATTAAACAGAAAAATATAACCGTCATCCTTAATGGGCAGGAATGGAATGCGACTCTTCTCTCCACCGGAAAAAGGAAAGCACTCGTCACTATGGAAACACAAAGACACTTGTGGCGTTGTGGTACAGGTTGCAAGGCGCACCAGCTGCTTAGTTTTTTTCCCACTGTTCCTGAAACATCATAAATTCTGCAACCATTACAATGACAGGAGCTACACTATACTTCAGATACTTTAAAGTGACTCCAGAAGTCTTTCAACCCCATTACCGTATCATATTTCCAATCAAACGAATGAATGAATGCTGCTATTTGTGCTTACATCAAATCAAACGTCAGCATAGAGGAAGATTTGCTAGTTTTGTTTTATCGCCCTAAGTCTTTGGTGAAGATGGTGAAATGGCATTTGAGGGCTGTTTCCTCCATTTTGCCGTTGTACCAGCTGTGAAGTTTGCATTGTTGCAGACTCGCTATATGAGGGCTGAACGGTCCACTCGCCCTCCACACTACGTGGTTTGGTGTGAGAACGCACAAACGGAAGGTTAATGTGTAGGGGGCGGTTTGGGATTGAGCCCTTGTACCTTAGTTCTTCTTCTTGATGTTTTTTGGTGGTTGGGAAATAACAAATTGGTGCATTACAGCCACCAACTGATCTGAAGTGTGTGGACCCCCAGTTTGAGAATCACCAAATTAATTTTAAGTTTGATTTTCACATTTATTCATGTATTTCTACATGAGTGGTTTCCCATTTATTTACTGTTTGTTTGCTTGTTTGTTTATTTATTTTAGTTTTGCCTGGATCTCCATCCAGGAAAGAAATACAGAAATAATGTAGAAATTGCTTAATCTAGAAATGCATAAATACATTGATAAATGAAGCCACAACAGGTAATTGTACTCGTCATGAAGAAAACAAAAGGCATGAAAATAATGCTAAGATTTTGTTGTTTACTGTGGGTGGTTTCCTGCTTTTGATGGTGCAGACTTACATTTTCTATGTATGCTAAATATAACAAAGACAGATTAGGCATGGCAAGTTTATTTGTATAGCATTGTATAGCATTTGTATAGCATTATTGGTTTATTCTGTAAGTGATAATAGGCTGATTACAATCTATTCATTATTTCTGTAATTGATAGTAACTTGAACAGACGAGAACCCGGAGCTAAACAGAAAATGGTGTGTGAAAATCCTTGTAAAAGTAGAAACTTCTTTACAGGATATTTGTTGTGATCCTCCTATTCTAGTCTAATAATAACCATCCACTTAGCCATCTTTCTCTGTCTACTGAAGCTGTGCACTACACCTGCACTCTTTCTCCCTATCGTGCACTCCTCTCAGAGCTTTTCTCTCTGGCACTCCCTCCCACACATTCTTCTGGTTCAGTGTCTACTTGCTCGAATTAGGAACAGTACCTATCAAACCTATGGGATTTTTTGCTGCCTTTCTCTTTGCTGTGCTGGTGTTAGCTAGTGAGGGGCGTCTGCAGCAGCTGCAGGGAGAGCAGCGTTCTGTAGCCGGCTTTAGAGGGCACGGAATGTCATGTCTCCTCTGCAGGTAAAATCAGCTGCATTTCTGCTCGGAGGCTGCACCACTGCCTCTCCCAAACTCCACCTGTGCCATCGTCTTTATGTCTGTCAGTCCTGTTTTGCTCTCACTGCATCTGCCTGTTTGTGTGATGTGCTGCAGTTTACTCAGTGTGCTGTGTGCAGCTGCGTTTTCTGGCGAACTGACAGCAGGCTGTCAGCTAATGTCTGCCTCTAGCTGTGATTTTAGCTGCCTGTGCCGGATAGCCGTCAATGGAGGCTAGAGGAGAGAAAGTGATTGAATTAAGTTGATGACGTGAAGAGTAGTTTGCTTGTATTTTTTCTCATGTTTTTGCATCGGATGCTTCTGCTAAGTGCATCTCCTCCATGATAACTGCAGATAGTGTTATGTAATATCACAATGTGACTTTGCTAAATGAGTAATGTGAGTCATCAGTAAAGATGACGCAGCACGTGGTTGGGAGTTGTGAATCAACTCTGTTGCACCTGCTATCACTGGTCAAGTTATGATTTGGTGTTGAAATTGGATTACATTATTATTATTTTTTTAACTGGGTCATCTGTTACAGCGATGTGACGCTTTACCCCCTCCTTAGGTGTAAGCAGTGTGCTAGTAGTGTATTAACAACTATAATAACATCAGTACAAAACACTACAGTAACATTGTAACAATAACATATCATTCATGTATATTATTCACATTTATTTCCTTTTAAGGATCTATAACCTATTCATGAACATTGATTAATAAACACTGTGTAGTGAAACTTAACTTTAATACAGTTTGATATAACAATACGTATATTTATAATGATTAATATACGTAGACTTATTTGATGGCGGTTACTTCCAGTTGGTTGCCCATTTCAGGCTGTAATATCCTTCTGTGTTCTGTCATGCTCTAACCCCTTGAATTGGCAACTTGGACGTTAAATATGCTGAATTTTACGAAAGCTTTAGATTGTATAATAATTAGGATTGCACAGTATTAGGATAGCATGCAACATGTAATATCATCATCCAATATTGCAATGATAATATTACTTACTATATATATAGGTACATACATGGTGCTAATCTCGGGTGTATTAACTCGTGCAGCATTCAATTTCTGCACCTGTGCAGGCTAGTTAGTTGTAGAACATCCAGTAAATCACAACTTCCTGCATTAGTACACCTAAGCTTTTCCTATTTTAAGCCACAATGTTTTTACAATGTTGTGATTTTCTTTGTGAAATTGATATTGTGCATGTTGGTGTCTGATGATTATGAATGTTCTCTTTATTCTGTAGGCCTAGTAATGAGGAAGATGTGTATGGCTCACATTGACTGGATGTAGAGAATGAATCCAAAGAATATGGTCACAGTATTTGTTACATAAGGGAGAAGTAGAAATGCACTTTTTTTATGTTGCTGGTTTCACCAAAACATTTTTCCTGTCGAACATCATTTTGCACCATTTCTACTGTGATGCGGCTCTCGTTGTGGCACGGATGACATTTGCACATGGTCTCATTTGTGACTCAACAGTTACCACAGTTGTCTCACTAGGAGGCAGGTTGTGCTGGTGGATGGCGCTCAGCCTCCAACTTCCAAGCAAAATATTACTTGTTTGAATCTAGACTTTCACAAACGTTTCCTCAGTACATTCACATCTATTATGGTTATGATTAGAAAAATGTCCGTCATCATGGACTATAAAGTTCTGTACTCATTGGTACAGTTCTTGTCATCATGATATGGGATCACCTACCACAAAACTCCATTAACCCTTTAATGCCTGAACTAAGAAAAGGTGGGCATAAAATTCCATTTTTTTCAAAACAAAGTATTTTTTTTAGCTCTTTAACAAAATGTAAGGAAAATAGAGGGGGGGGGGGTAAACAATACAGAATCTTGAGCAAAGTTAATACAAAAGGTCTCAGAAAGAGTATAGAATAAGATACATTAGGCATTCAACAGTTGAAAAATGGTTCCATTTCATAATTTTGAAGCCCATTATGAAAATACTATTTACTGTCCTGCACATGAGAAAAAACACAATATTTCTTCAATTTCTGATGAGGCTGGGCTTCCCTGTGTGCACATATTGACACAATGTGCTGTTGTCACGAAAAAAGACATTTTTAAAACTTGGGGAAGAGGTTGCAGTATTGAACATCTTTGCACATAGCTTATTTTCAGTGTGTTTGGCTGGTCCACTCATACAGTTTTTGGCAGTTTTTGTTGTGTTTATATAACCACAACTTTGTCACTTATACATTGATTAAATCAAGAATAATTACTTAAGTTAAATAGTATTATAGCATTATTAAATGCTACATATGAACATGTATGAGTAAGGAGTTACAATTATTGAGAAGATCATGAGCATAGAAGTAATGTGATAACAAATTATTAACAACACATTTTTAATTGTTTATATACAAGCAGCAGCTGTAGTGGCCATGACTGAGCTGTATCTCTTCTGTGCAGGTCTGACAGTGCAGCGGACAAAATTGGGTAAGCTTGCTTTCTGACCACTCCTCTTTTACCCATAGACGTGTGGGCATGTATCCGCGCTAGTGAGTGGATGCATACAGTTAAGGGTACAGTGGGATGGCCTCGCTGTCACCCCATTTGCCCCGGCCCGCCCACCCTGCATGTGACACAGATTCATGGCTTTGTCCGCCCAACCAAGGTGTCTGAATACGCTTTACATTTGGAGAGGCCGGCAATGAATACAGTTGCAAGCCATGGAATGCCTTTGTTTGCTTTTATTGGACAAACAACATCAGACACAAACAGGGCTTTGTGAGTTGGACAGCATTGTGCAACTTTTAGTCTTTTAGCTAGGGAACCAGTGGCAGATCAGCACTGCGGACACACACTGTGGGCACAGTCAGGCCACTTCACTCTTCAGGGTGTGAAAGCTGTGCTGTCACAAGAAACTCTGCACCTGTCCTTAAGCAAAAGAGTTCAAGCTTAAGCTGCAAAGGTGAGTGTGAGTAGCAACATATGATTATTGTTGGTGTACGGTTATTGATGTGTATGAAAACAAGTTTCTTTATAATTTACTTACAGGAGAACTTGACAAAGCATAGATATATTATATCATTGCACTATATACAGTCCATGGAAAACACAAGACATTTATCTTTGTTTAGTTTTTCAGTCAATCTCACAATCTAATTATTAATTGCATCAGATTTTGAAAGTGCTTCATCTCCTTCAGTTGTATTTTCTATAAAATCATCTTTGTTGGAACAGGTACATTAGAAATAAAAAAAGAGACGTTTTTTTTGTTTTTTCTTTGGTTTTTTTTTGGTTTTTTTAACTTTGTGAACACTGCTTTGAGGCTACTACCATATAGCCTGTTTGCTTTTACATGTATGTCTTTCTGTATGTTGATTTTACAGTGATCAGTGAGGAGAAATGGTGTTTGTGGCATGCACATTTTTCTGGGCTGATTGGACCCTTATTTGCTGTGTTTTCGTCTTTGTTTTTGTGTGTTTAAATGATCAGTCATGCAAGTTGGGTGTCTACAATACCAGTCCAGGTTTAAACCACTAGGAGTCTCTATTCTCCAGTATTTGGCACATTGTCTTTCAAGCCACGAGCAGTATCTGTTTAGTATTATGTTGAGTACAGGATACATTTACTCCACTTAGATGCATCCATACATTCACCAGTGATGCTCTTTTAAATGTATGGGTGTTACTGCTATGTGTCTGTGTGTGATAATTGGTGCTGAATTTCTATAAATAAAAATCTTGACAGGAGGTACCTTCCTTCTCAGCTATGCAAAATAGTTGTCTTCTCCTTAGCACAGTAGTATTTTTGTAGGCTTTTTTTGAGTGTCTGAGAAACAGAGAGAGGACAGGAGAGAGTAAAAATAATCATGCGGCACAGCTAATTCCTGGAGTTTAAAACATATAATAGTTGGGGTAACAAGTGTAGAATAGCTAGATGTTTGAGGTGAAATGTTCTATTAAGGTTTTTATCTCTACCAACAGTTTGTGAGGTTGGTTTTTGGGATGATGACAGTCACTGTGTTGGCACAGTTAGATGTGTTTAGGGTGCTCTAACTGTGATATGCACAAGATTTTATAAAGATTTGCTGATTGCAGAGAAAAGCTCTTAACAAACTGGTAAAGCACTATTTTTTTTGTATTTAATCTACTAAATTGAATAAATTAAAGAAGTGGCACCAAAAGCCGACTTATTTCTGAACTGGGGAATATTTGATGGTCATGCTGTACATGTACGCTATAAGTTGGTTTTAACTCACGCGAAATATGAACATTTTGCCATTTATTACCACTTGCTCTGCATTATACAGATCCAGTAATGTTCAACTTGACTCAGCATCATGCTATTCTTGTCCAGTCTGATTTTCTTTTTTTTTTTTCACAGCATTTCTGAACATTTGTAAAGGGGTTCACAATCAGCACGTCTACATTGTACTGACTCTCTGACACCGGCCCTGCTGCCACTTTCTTTGAATAGTGGATTTTGAACTCGAGTCTAAGGATGCAGTGATGATCTCTGTTCACTTGTAGTGGTCTTGAGAAGTGTTTCCTGTGCCATTCTCTGGTTGAGAATTAATTGCAGTGCTGACTGAGGACTCAGAGATCACAGCTGCTTTATTGTTTTGTATTTAACACAGTACTGTTTCTGCAGCCTTTGTAGACCCATTGCTGACATTTCAATAATGCATGAAATGCCTGCAATGGGGCTTTACAAAGGAGTAGGGATGCAAAAACAGTTTGAAGATCCACAGCTTGCATGTTTTGAAAAATAGTTAGACTGAGTTCTGCATTTTTATTAAAACGTCAAGTGGCTACTGGTGGAATTATGTGACAGTAATTTATCAGTAAGTTCTCCTGCAGAGATTCTCCTAAAAAGCCCCACATCTGTCTCTGTTCTAATGTCAGCATTGCTTTTGTGTCTTCTCAGTTGCTGGTTTATTGATCATTGTCTGTAGTTTGAGACATTAGCCTCCTGTGACAGTGATCAGCATAATATGATCTTTCACTTAACTTTGAGCCTCAGAGAGGCAAGGATCCAACAGATTAGATACACGATACTCGGATAATAGACCAGTTCCCAGTTTGTCGTAGTGGATACTTTTCAGTTAATCAGTGTTAAACAACAGATTTTCAGACAATACAACATGAAAATTATTTAAAATCTGAGTGGAAGTGTTCCCTGCATGACAGAGATTCAACTGGACCGGTTTTTGTTTTTGCTAATGTTTTGCACATTTAGGTCATTGAATATGCCTGGATTGTTTCGTCAGCAGGATGCCATGAGGTTATGACACAGCGATAGACGCATTTGCGGATGTTCATGTAGCCACTGTATCGCTGATTTGGCTCTTCGAAGTGATGCTGTGATGCAGCGGTTAAGGACCGCGGATGCATGCCTGCAGCATGTAGACAGGAAAACGGAGGAGGAGGAGAGAAGGAGAAAGAGACGGGGAGCAGATCTGGCAGGGGGTGGGTGGAGGGGGATTCTGATAAGGGAGTGGTGGAAAGGAGGTGAAGGACCACCCTCGTCGAGCAGAGCCTTTCTCAGGGAGCCTGTTGAAGGAACCTTCCTACACACACACCACGGCCGGCCAGCCAATCAGAGCGCTCATATCTTTGACCCATCCTCCCCCGTACAACTGCTCATCTATGGCTCAGCAAAGCAGATGTGAGGTGAAACGGTAGGAAGCGAGCTTGTTTGTCACCTGGGCTGAAGACTGAATTTCTATCAGAAGAGAAAGCAGGATTCCAACTAGAGCTGGAGCCTTGATTACTTTGTCTGGACAGCGGTGTCCAATCAGCCTGGACAGCCTTCTGAGCAGGCATCAAGTGCTGTCTGTATCCCTGATGCTCGCAACTCACGTCTGAGCCATTATTTTTCCTCTTGACTGCTATCGGATGTGCTGTGTAACAGATCAGGACTAGAGGGGATTTTGAGGCCTGGCGACGATGACAAAGTATGCCGGACAAGTTAGAATTTGACAGCGAGACAGCGGGACAGTGATTGGTGAGGGGCCATGAGAGCCAGGAGAGAGGCCAGGATGGTGTCTGCCTGTTCACCATGCACAAACATAAGGTCAGCTATGTTTTTATTTTTTTTATTTTGCTGTTGTTGTTGTTATATTTTTTAGAACAAACAACAAAATAGGCATGTATGACAGACTAGGGGGCATGGAATGAATATAAAATGTATTGTATAATGATAGCATCCTTTATATTTTTATTTCCATGTTATAAAAATGAAAGATAAGTTTATAAAAAATGTTAAAATGAACAAAGTAACATCACTTCTCAGCTAATACAATGTGGTTACATGTGACTGGATGTGCATTCACTTCCTGTATACTGGAAAATCCAATGCTCTTCCTGTGGCTGTCTGATAATCATCCAATGATTATCTACTGATTTATGTGACAATAGAGCTAATGTAGTTTACACTGACCGGATCACATGACTTACATGCCCCTGATTATTGTATCTCTTCTGTGTCACCTTACTTGACAAAATATATCTCCCCTCTTTTTTTCATTCAAGAGCAGCTTTTTAAATGGCAATTACATTTTTACCCCCAAAGTTGCTTTAGCTTTCAATTAATTTGACAACAGATGTGTAATTTATTTCTACATTTATCGAGTTCTACCACAGAGACTCTGTAATTGTTCCCATAGTCTTTTTCTCCAAGTTACTGCAGATGTTATTGATTTTTTTTTTTTGTCAGATTGTTTTCCTTAGAAGTTGAATTGATGTGGAAAATGTGTCAAACTGATCAATAAACACAGCGAATGTCTATAATCAGATGAATGTAGGATATGGCAGAGGATTTTCCAGCTGGCCTCTACATCTCTGCTGTGATCTTTGCTCTTCAGGTCCATTAAAGGCAATTCAGTTAGATTTACAGTGCTTGTCGAAGGGGATGCAGTGCGGCCCTAAGACTGCTTTATGTTACTTTCTTGTAACTATTTCTAAGCCTTTCAATGAATCACAAACGATGGTCATAAAGGCCTGAAGGAAGTACTTCCAGCTCAAGCACTTTGTGATGAATTATTTCATGTATGAGATGCTGGAAAAAATATCTCATTTACTTTATTGGAGATAAAGTATTTATTGCATTTCTATCAAATGGCTGCTTTACACCTTTATAATGATAAATGTATGGACAGTGTGGTGTTATACATGAAGTTTGATCCATTTTTTTTACTCTGTACAGTTAGATCCACTAAACAGAGGTTTTTTTTTTTGTAGGTGTGTCCATCTGCAATTCAATAAATGATTAATCAACCCTTCAAACCACTTAACTTTACACCCACAGCCTTTCTTTAATAGTTAATTGATAGGTAATGAATCGTCTATTAGCAAAGCTGTGAAGTAGAGAGATTTGTCTGTATGAGTCTTCAAATTTCAATGCTTCAAAACAACTGACCAGCGTTTGTGTTTATTGCAATTAGTGGGGTGTCTCTAAAAACACAAATATAGTGGTTAGAAAAACACAAATATTCGACTAGTTGGGTCTCTTTCTGTCTTGCACAAAATGCACATTTGTACCGCAATACGTTGGAAAAAAAGCAACTCTTGAATTCTAAAGATAGGAATTAAAATAAACTTTGAAAGTTTGTAAAACTTAATGTTAACAAATATCAAAATATTTATTATCAATTAAATATATTCATGTAACCACTAAACTAAGGCTGCAACTTGCAAATATACCTTTCATTTATTTTATTCCCTTAAAAAAATAAAAAGTACAATGTAAATGTTCCATACTTACATTATATAGAGTCTTTTTGACCTGGTCTCATGCAAAGTGCTTTTCACGTCTTTCTTAATAATGACATAGATGCTCATACAGTCTCTCTTAATGCATATCTGTTAAGTACAGTATTCAGCACTTCTCTCCCTACGGACACCAGTGTTGCCCTGAATGGTAAATGTAATATCACAGTCTGTATTTTGAGCCAGCTGTTTATGTCTGATTCTGAAAAGGGTCTATTAAATACTCTACTCAGTAGACAATCTGTCTGTCACTGGCACACCCACTTATTGGTTTTGTGAAAGGTCTTGTTTTCACACTGGGTGGACATCTGCCTCACTGCAGTGTTACTCAAGGAGATGTGCCATGCACATATGCCATTTTGTGCTGGAAAAAAAATCAGCATATATTAAGTTCAGATTTGTTTTTGTTTTAGAGATATTTTCAGAGGCCCCCTTTTTTTTCCAGAGTTGGAGTTAAAATCTATTTGCCATTTGTCCATAATGTACTTGATAAACACTAATAAGTGTTTCAAGCCTATAGCCGCAAATATCGGAATAAAGAAAAAACCCTGGACAAATATGGTGCCAGGATGGCATACAAGCGCTGTTGGAGCTAGACAGATGGTGGTTCAGGTGCTGTTATTTAAATTTCTCTTCAAATCTTTCCTGCATTGGCTTGCTTTTTCTCCATAGTAACACTCTTCCATCAGTGGTGCTCATATGCCAGAAGCAACAACAGCAAAATGTTTCACGGAGGCTCCCAAACACAAATTATTTCAGATTTATATATGAATGGACATTTGCCTGCCTAGAGCCTGCCATGCCAGCATGATTGTGATAGAAACCATCATATTAGTTGTGGGATTACTTTTTTCTGCTTGATTTATTGTCATAGAAAATAGAATAAATAAACCAACTAATTGTTGCTCCTCTATTTCAAATTCCACATCCTTCCAGGGATTTTAGGGGTTGTAGCTCTGAATTCCACTGTAAAATGGAACTTGGAAGGTGTGTGTTTTTCAGGTTTTATAAATCAAGCTGTGTTATTTATCATGGATGTGATTGACTTCCCGTCTGGCTGCACCAAAGGCACCATGGACTATTCATATTTGATGGTTCCTCTGTTTCTTAACAATCCACATTTGAAAAAAGACGTATCTACTAAACATTTAGACATTGTGCATTTTTTTAACCCCCAGAGTGATGCCTTATGGAAACATTACCTAAAGAACCTTGAGTCTTAGGAGGTGAAAATGTATAAAATCTGATTACCTCACTCAGGCGTGGGATCTGTGCAAGGTGCTGCACAGCAGAATGAAACTCCTTTAACTGCCGCAGGCCTCAGTCAGGGGTGAAGGAGTGGGAAGAAATTGCTCTGACTAGAGAGGCATATGAATTATCAGGTGCCACAGAAAAATGAATTGATTGAATAGATGGAGGAGTGGTTGAGGGCTTCTGATCACAATGATTCATGGTCCATGTGGGCGCTCTGCAGTGAGTAGTTGGTGGCAGCGGGGTGAGAGAACTGCACTCTGTAAGCCCAGTCATCTGTTGCTTTGCTTTTCACATGCACACACAAACGCACAAATACGCATTAGTTATACAAGTATTTTCAGGTGAAATGAGTCTCAAACAACCCTTTATTTTGCTTTGTCTTTGTTTTTACCACCCCAGACTAGAGAAAATGTCAGAACAGAGTATTTACAGTCATGTTTGAGATTGCAGTTTGAATTTGGTTGTTGATCCTCCTGGAAGGAAGATGTGCCTTCCTGTAGATTAAAAGTTATCTACACAAACTAGTTTTCCTTCCATTTTAATTGAGGGACCTCTGGAGCCTACAGCAAATTTGGAATTGATAGTTATTTTAATTCAGTTGTCACCAGGACAATCACATCATGAACAATCAAATGAGAGATTCTACCAAAGCTTCTCATTTACTCTTCTCTACCTTCACTGATAGGCCAAGCAAAAGAAGTGGAAGAAACTGATATGGAAACCTCAAAGGTAGGATGTAACACTTCACACAGCAGTGACATTGTATTGCAGGTTGATGCGTTATGTCATTAAGCCGAAGATAAATAACCGGGTAAAGCACAAGCCCCTTCCATCCTAAATGAATATACAAGTATGCTATATTTTTAACAGCAAGTTTTTAAATGATGGTAAATTGTAAAAAGCACATCGTGTATGAGAACTGCATTCTCAGAGCCACTGAGAGAGGGAGCTCTTCTGGTCTGGTATGTAGCTGCCATTTACTTCTCCTGGGCCTCAGATTTCACTGTGTGACGGGAGCAAAACTGCTGTAGCATCATTTCCAGAAATGCTGCAAATGCATTGTCCTCTGCAGGAGCACACCTGTGTAATGTGAAACGGGACTTGTTCCGGTTTCAATATGACCCACACATTTGTCAATGTAACTACTTAAAGCCATGATGAAAGGCTAAGACTGTAGCTTTTACAAGATGAATTTTAAAATTGAAATGAACATCTCATCTGTGTAGTTCTGCACTTCCTTCTGTGTTACAGGATGATCTCTTTCATTAATAACCATGATGATTTTCAGATTATCTGCCATGAGACTAAAACCCCATGTTGCAAGGCAGTTTTGCGGAGTTTGAAAGATGCTGATCAAGGGGAAAGTCTAATATCTTGTGTGTTTTAGCAGTTTAGTTTTTGCTGCTGCTGCATTTTGATCATTCTTGCTTACCTGTCTGTTCTGGCTCCGCCAACTTAAATGCATTGCAATAATAAATCACTTGAACAACCCTTGAATTTAAGAAAAGATGCAAATTGAATTTTTTTTTTGTTGATTTACAATAAATATTGCTTTTTACATATGAGATGCACATGCAGAAGTATTTCACATGATCATACATAAGTATGTCTATAAAGTCCTTAAATCCTTTCAGAGTGTCATGCTTGTGTTCATCCTTTAACAGACCCAAACATGTCCACACAGAAAAGAAAAAATGTCAAATAAAATCACAGAAACGGTCTATTTATGATGCTACAAACAATATTGAATTTAATACCTAATAATCAATGACTCCCAGACCCCGTTCAGTATTTAACATGTCTTTCCCCTACCTTACTAGAACATTGCCTTACTGGGGATTTCTTACCACTACTTATTTTATAGAGGGAAACTTTTAGATTTTTATTTCTTATCAATGTGGTCTTGTTAACACCCTTTTCTATTTTTAATGAATAGAAATGATTGCTTTCTTAAATTGCCCAAAAAAGAACACCTCAAGGAAACATGTCCCCAAAACAGTCATAATAACTTAAAGAGGCTATACCTGATTCTGCACAGTTTTGAACTATGACTGAGGAGAACAGTTTAGTTCAAACAGTAAGCCCCGCCCTAACTGTTTTTTCTTAGTGAGAAACACTGCTATGCTCTCCTCCTACTTGACATGCATGTGATAACGCACACGTCTCATACTCATGCACAATTCTCCAGAGGAAACTCACGTCTTCCAGTGAATTTACTGTTTTGGTTGCGGTAAATGGCTGCATCTCCACTTAAATACCCAGCAGTGCAAATGATAGCATAAAAAGCCGTTTTTTTCATAAACTGTGTTAGTTTACTGTAATAGCCTAACTACAAGAGTTTTGTACAAAGATGCACAATTATGATGTTAGAGGCTACATTACAAATGACTTCCTAACTTGCTAAAATATCTTATCCAGTAGCCATGCTGTTCTGTTCACAAGATCTGTCGTGCACGCGGTAGGAGAGACGGCGTCGCCCCACATTTAGCAATTGGCAGAGAAAACCCATCACGGAAAGTTTAGACGCTAGTTAGCATTAGCAGCTTCCACCAACAAAATAGGCCTGGACTTGTACATATGCGCAATCATTGAGTAATTTAAAAAAACAAACATTTTTTTACCTATTTTACAACATAATATATTACGTAAAAAGCATTTTTCTTAACGAGATTCAAATAATATCAGGTATAGTTCCTTTAATATTTGATGATATTTTGTTGTAAACATTTCTAGTAAACTATTCAAAGAGCAGAAAACATCTATTCTTAGGACTATCAAACACTGAAATAGATCAAAATATGTTGAGCAATAACATATAATCATATAACTAAAACAATGAGTTGCATGGTCAGTTCAGTTAACAAATTTGAACTTCAGCACTTTTAAGCTTCAGGTAATATGTAGTCTTCACAATAATCTGCCAGCTGATGCTGTGTCGTGTGTGTGTATGTGTGTGAAGAAGCTCTCAAATTTCAGCCCAGTGCAGCAACAACACACTGAGCAGACAAGATGCAGTACAACCAGAAATGACTCAGCATGTTTTGATGGCTTTGTACAGCTTAGATGCAGTAAGAAAGACAACAAAAAGACACCTTTCCAAGTCTCGTGTCATAGTAGCAAAAACCATATGTTTATTTCAGCATCATGTTGGGATGTGAAATTATGACAACAGAGAATTAATGTTAAAGCACAGTTATATAAGTCAATACATTTAGTTTCATTTGCAGTATATAGATCGAATCATAACCTAACAACCGTAGTGTGCAAAGATGATAGGAAATTAAGTTTCAATATGACCTACACAATTGACGGTTTATTTATTTAACTCTGCCAAACGTATCATATTTGATACATACAGTTTCTGAGACATTTTGCATCACTTTATGGTGAAAACTGGTCAAAACCCTGCA
>JBBBVU010000009.1:25035904-25067571 GCA_037177055.1 Atherinosoma microstoma | reverse complement strand
ATGTCACCATTATACTGCCTGAACATATTCTTTCACAAATAAACACACACACACACACACACACACACACACACACATATATATATATATATACATACACATATATATATACATACATACATACATACATACACACACACTATGAAATAAAGATGAAAATGAAATAATAGTTATGAGTTGGTGGAGGGTGTCAACTGGGAGGGGTCGTGGCTCCGTTCGGCAGGTCCTGGTCCAGACTGACAGAAACCAGAGGAGACTGAAGGTCTGTGTCCAGGAGGAAAGGGGTCAGCTGCGATCCTGGTTGTACATCTCCGGGTCCTGGAGAGATCCCCTCCTCAGCAGAGTGGATACTGTGCTGCAACTAGGAATGGGCGTATCGATACTTTGATACCAGCCAGTCAAAGTATCGGAATCAATATTTTTTTTGATATGGAGATACCACTCTGCTGATAAGACATGCCATTTGTTTTCAATTCTGAGAGTTTTAAGCAATAAAACTGCATGTGAAGCCACCGTGTATTCTTTCTGTGTCACGTGATCATGGCAGCCTATCAGATGTTATGATACTGCTACTGTTTGTTTTGATATTTTACTGGTTTAATGCAGGTTATTGCGCATTATGATTCTATTAATCATATTACTATTATGTGTTTTAGTTTCCATTAAAACTGAACAATTTTAATTTATTTTATCATGTTAAAAATATTTGATATTTAATCCTTATCCTTCGAGAGAGAAAAAAAAATACCATAACCTAATGGTATCGTATCGACAAGAAAAATGTAGGTATCGTCCATCCCTAGCTGGAGCAAACCAGACTGATATGGAGGATATGATGATGGCGCAGTTCCCCGTCAACTTCACTGGGAGGGGGAACTTCTTCAGCTGTGGGAGGAAGTACAGCCTCCTGGGAGATGGTGGTACCCAGGAAGCAGAAGGACTCCGAGGTCATTGGAAGATGACAAGGGAGAAAAGAGGCTACGTACTTTCCAAATTCCACCGCCTTAAAGACGCAGTACTTAACTTTTGCCATTTTCTCAGTGACGCGCCCCCCCTCAACGGCTAATATTGCATCCATCTCATCTCAAAAGTCTCATCTCTTGCTCTGTCCCTCTCTCTTTTTCTGCTGCTGGGCCACGACTGCTCCAGACATGCACGACATAGACGTCACTGTGCCATCAAACGAGACCGGAACGCTGAGGTTTAAGATCGAAAAGTTATGTAATGCATCTTTAATATTCCAGGTTGTTCCATGACACGAGATGGTAAAAAGGGACATTACGATGAAGTAGGTTGGGTTTTTTTTTTGTTCTTTGAGGACAGAAAACAAATGTTGACAATTTTTCAATCTTATCGAATGTTTGGTCAAAAAACGAGTCATCAATCAACAAGATGGAGTTCAAGCACATTTTCTGCAAACCATCAGTCGTGTTCGGCAACAAACCTCTGACATATCTTCTAATATGTCTTTTACTTCATGGCGAACAACCAAAAAGCCAAGTAAGCAAACATAAAAACCATAAGCACCAAAAGGAAAGTTCAGAACTTATAATGTTCACAAGAACTTTAGCTGATAAAGACTAAACAGTAATATGTGCATTAATCAGTCTGAATGGAGTGGTCAGTTTTTGGACCACAAACACCAAACCAACAACAGGAGGGTTAAATTCAGAAAATACAAAACATTTCAGATATATTTTGTCAGAGTAAAAGTTGTAAAATCAGCTTTACAGATTATATAAGGACAAATAAAGCAGAAAGAGAGAGTTGTTTTGAAAATGAGGCAGATGAGGCACAGCTGTGGATTTTCTGGGATCTGTGATGCATCTGCCAAAATACTCCCAGCATCAGAGTGCTGCCAAAGGCTACTCTGCACCTGTGGGGCTGCAGCCTGCATGGAGCTGGTAAAGCCCCCCCCCCCCTCAGAGGAGATCAACAGCTGCATCAAAAGTAGTCAAACTCAAAGTTTGATTATGGATTTTTTTTTTTCCTTTGGATGCAACAAAGAGTCTGATGGCTGAGTTTAAGCAAAACTTTTTTAAAGCCTGTTTGCAGGAAGCGCAAAGTACTCTGCAGAGCTTCCAGAAAACTGGAGCTCCATGTGGATGGGATCTACTCAGAATGCAGAAATCAGTGTTGCTATGGTTGAGCCAAAAACAAAAGGTCTAAAACTTGCCATTTGTGAACAGTTTAGTAGTAGAGTACACATATCCTACCAGTAATTCATCATTCCAGTGGTTTAATCAGACATTACCCTTTTTACCCGGTTATATTACTTTAACTGCATGATCAGAATGTATTTGTATAAATTAGAATAAAATATAAATATGAAAAAATAACCCATCAAGGCGAGGTGTCACCTGTGTCTGTAGGTCAAAAGGATTTGGTACATTACTTTTGTCTTATATCTTATTGTAAACAGTTTGAACCCAAGAAATTTGATCTTTTTTAGTAAAATCTTTTTGATATAAGGCTGACAGAACAGTGGCGGGACTAGAAGTATGATTGGACAGCCCAGGTGCCACTTCAAGTTAATGACGGGTCACTGGAGGAGGTCAGAAACATCGTCCAGACCTGCGTGGATCACCTGTTTCACTACACCAGTTTAAAGTCAATCTTAAAGCTTCGTAAAGATTCATGATTTAAATATATTGACATGCGGCTGCACTTCTCTATAAGAGATTTAAGCTCATTACATCCTCCATGAGAAGCGAGAACTTTGTTTTTTATCTCAAGGCTGCAAGAACAAGCAGGAGAAGGCAACTCAAAATGGGTTTAGGAATAGAAAATGAAACTTAAACTTGTGGTTACACACAGCTTGGCGTGGCGTGCATCAGGGATGCATTCAATGCAGCTCGGAAATCACAACTCAGTGTACCTCATGCAATGACAACTACAATATTGAGAAATAAACAAATCAGGATTAAATAGAGTCTATGTGGACTTCTTAACAGCTTAAATAAGTATTATAATATCCTGTTATAGTATATACTGTATATAATTGTTATATCATTATTGTAATGATAAATACCCTGTTAAAATGGTAATAAGATCAATTAGATCAAATAAAATAACAAAAAAAAGATTTTTTTTTAAACTGTTATTAAAATGCGCTTAATCGCATATTAACTCAGGACACTCCTGATTGATTGCCATTAAATAAATGTATCAACTGACAGCACTAGTTATTGTGCATTGTCAAGCCGACACTCACAGTATGGTGTAAATTAACTGGGTTAATCCTAAGTGTCTTTTTCCTCTGCTTTGTGTAGAAATTATGAATGTGTGTGTCAAAGGTTTGCTGTAAAAGAAACACTGGCCTATTTTCATCCTGCTTGCTGCAGCAGAAACAGGAAGTGCAGGGCTTTTTTTTCATATGAGGTCTTTAATGTCAGCACATGTTGTACTTTGTTCTTTTATTCACGGCACATGTGACAGATGCTCAGAGGGCCATCTGTATTTCCCTTTGTGACTTTTTGGGTTAAGTTCATCTTGAACATATATGTTCCTCACAGTGTTGGTCTTATCACTGTCCCTGCCCAATTCTTGTTGTTGTTGTTATTCTTTTTCTTCTTTTCTTTGTCAGAGTTGTCTGTGTGTATAGTGTCTCCTCTGCATTTAACATTTTGCCTCCGGTTTATGCATGTTTGGAATAATATTGCATTTGCTCTGGCTACCTGTTGTGTGCTGCGGTCTCAAGTTTGCATTTTTACGTTCAAGTGTTGTCTGTGATCCAGGCTTACGTTTTGTTAATTGTGCTTGTCAGCCTCTATCACTGTAACATCCTTCTTAAAGTTACACATTCCCATACAGAAGCTTTAAAAATGTGTGTATTGATTGTACAATTGTCTCTTGATCCATTTTTTGTGCCCCACCTCATATTTTTCTCCTCTCATCTGCAAGAATAATGACAACAAGTAGCTGTAATCTGAGCTTTCTTCTTTTTAAACCTTTTTAATCTGTTTTTATTATGTTCTACATTGATTTTAAGGTCTTATTGACTACTCTTAGAACATTGGCAACTCACCCTGCTACAGTTCAAACAGTTAAGTATTATTAAAGCCTTAAATCTATGAGTTATTATAAATACTTTCTTTATCTGCTTTTTTGAGTCAATATATGTCTGATCAAACTTTTTTTTCCCTTTTGTGTGGTCTGGAAAATAAAAGGGGCACTTTGCAAAAGTTTTGACATCCATTTGGACATAGGTTATGACTTGTCTTTGGGAAGGATCAAGTGATCTAAATTTCAGAGCCTTCTCAACTTTCTCATGTCTCAGCATTCATCTAAGAAGGCTATCATAAGATAGTCATTTTTTGATTTAACATAATGAACAAATAACAATCAATATGTTAGTTAGGGGATCAAGTTGTAGACTCGGCGGACAGGAAAACTTTCCAAGAGATCCTCTCATTGCTGAAAGGCAAATCAAAACCCTTGTTTATTTAAGTTCTTGAAACCTGAAAAATTCCGAAGATCCTGATTCACAAAACTCTGTATATAGCAAGATTTTTGCAAATGAACATCTAATCAAGCCTGGTGCTTTGTAGAAACTAGTTTTTCCCTTTAAAAAAGAGCACCATACAGATCATGTTAAACATGGAAGCAAATGCTTTAGGTTTGTGTTGCTACCAGCTGTGCAGAGAACATTGGTAGAAAGAAGAATAGATTGAATTCAACACCAATAAATTTTGAAAGCAAACACTGCATTGCTGCATATTAAAGAAATGTGTCATATTTGACATCCCCTGTTCACAGTAACAGTTGATGCCCAAAGGTTGGTCACTTTGTATACCTGTTTTGTTTTTCTCCCAGGCTTTGAATTTATTCCCTCTCCCCCCACTCTGTGACCTTGACAACTCAGATTATCCAATGTTCAGTTCATCAATATACAAACTGCCTCCTGGTCACATGATCACCCATGTACTTCTCTGTTAGCATGGGGAAGTCACATCTATGCAGCCTTTCCTTGCTGAAAAGAAATTGTAAAAAATAGATGAATAAAAAAGGGGAAAAAACATGTCACAAGGTAAGAAACATCCAACAGGGAGAATAGGAGAGTCAGGCTCACCATGCTGTTCAATCCCGCAAGGCAGCGTTGAAGGATTAATCCAGATTATCTTCCAATTCTATTCTTAGTAATGAATGAAAAGTCTCTTTACCAGATAAGGGTTTAAGGAATGCTATAAAAGAAGCTGAGAAATTACATTACTTCTGTTTACTGACCCACAATTGCTGACTGTCTGCACACTACTGTATACTATCTAGATGTGACACACTTAATGTAGTATGGGTTCAAACAGATATTCCACGAGATTTCTTTATTTCTTTAATCACCCTTTAAAATAAATCAATCAAGCAGATTATGTTATAGCATTTTACTCCTTTTTTGTCTATGTATTGTATGGACTTTATGGTTAAATTATTGAAATAATGGATATGTGTTAATATCAATTAATGTGCTTTGTTGCTTCTTAAATAAAACCATCTCAAATAATTAATTAGGAAAATTGTTTCCTTTGCACAAGAGTGAATCAACTTGCCCGGCAGTATTGGGAGTAGCTGTTTTATTATTTGGTAATAACAAATATTTTACTTATAGTATGACATACTGTGATTCAGCCAGCAGGTGGTGTGGGTGAGAACAAACAGCTTAGTGTATATTGGACTTGTCTGAAGAGGAGCTGTCCATTCAGCACCACTCTGTCAGCTGCTTCTGAACAAAAGCCTTGAAAAGAATCAATATACAGTCATACACAGAAAGATAAGAGAAACCTTCAGAATAGAGTATAAATAGATTCAGGGTAGTCCAGGTTTATTGCTTTTGACATGAACAATGAGAGCACCAAAATCTTTTGCACTGGCTTTGCACCTTTTTGAGATGCAGAAATGTCAGTGTGACCCTTTCATGACTTGATTACATCGACTTAGAGAATAAATTGACAGAAATTAGCAAGGTGTGCTCCTTAATACACTAGTTTCATTTGCTGAGAAAGCTGGGTCAACATGCTCCTGCTTCCATTAAAAAGTGAAAAGCTCAGCAGTTTGAAGGCAGATAATATTTTGCCGCCTGAGCTTGATGATCTTTCTGGATGTTTCTACAAATCTTGACAACTAGCTGCCCAACATGATTGACACTAACGATAGGCATACCATGGCTTCAGGTATTTTTTGGGCTTTTTTTTTCTGTGAAATTGGTCGCAGCTCATCACGAGATAGGCAGCAGATGGACTCTGTGTGAGACATCTTGGTGTCTTCCTGTTCGGCTCTATCAGGGGCTGCTGCAGCAGCAGCTCCCTGCTGCACCCTGGGAAGGGATTAGAGTGTTCTCACATCTTTCTCTCCTTTCCTCTCCTCACTTTTCTCTCCCTGCAGTCATAGCATATTCACAATACCCTTTGGGGATAGGTAGTGCTGGCTGACAATGTAGAGCGAGCATCGTCCTCTTGTGGAGATGAAAGATCTACTCCATGATCCTCGTCCCTGTGAGAGTTTCTTTTTAATGATAAAAGATTTAGCAGCTGCCAGCCATTAACATAAACACTACATGTTGTATTATTATCAACACTCCAAAGAATAACATTAACAAAATTCAGTCTGAGATTTTTCATTAGAAACCAAGCATAACGACAACCGTTTTGACAATGTTGTGTCGTACTTCAGTTTACTTGTCTCTTTTTTTTTTCAAAGACAAATTGATATATAGGTGTGTGTGTGCAACATCTTAGCCTATACA
Source organism: Atherinosoma microstoma (assembly GCA_037177055.1). Lineage (NCBI taxonomy): Eukaryota > Metazoa > Chordata > Actinopteri > Atheriniformes > Atherinidae > Atherinosoma > Atherinosoma microstoma. Next base: position 25,060,835 of record JBBBVU010000009.1, on the reverse strand, counting down.
AGTGTAGAAATGTAGACTAAAATCGTAGAAAAAGTTGCAATCCACCAGCTTGTCAGGTTTGGCTACTCAAGGCCCCGTATGGTTGGCCCCACTAGAGGCCAATCAAAATTGATTAGTCATTGAGTTGTCATTAGTAACAAAGTGAAAAATACTTAATCTCCAAAGGGAAATTGTAAAATATGTGAGATATTATTTTTATCATGCGTGTGTTCCATTCTGGAGTCTTTTTACTTTGTTATATTTTAGAACATTCTATGGGCTCTAGTGGCCTTTATTATACAACAGGTAGATAAGAAAGTGGTTATCTTTTCTGCTTCCACCTTCAAACCGAGGTCGGGAAGACGAGGTGAAGAGGTAACTCCTGGGCTGAAGCTACAGCTAGGTTCGGGGTTAGCTCCCTTCATTTTTACCCATCAGTGGTGAAGCAGACACGGGACTCTGCTATAACTAGAAGAGCTGTGTGGTGATTATTGCTAAAGCTTGTAGCAAAAACATCCACCACTAAACAGCCCCCCTCTGCGCTGTGCGTCAGATCAGCTGACATGCTGTGCGTCTCTGTCTCTCTCCACCGCTTTAGCTCGACCTTAAAGGGGCAGTGCTGTTCATTCAACACAGCGCTGTAAACAGCACCATGTCTCTGCTCAATGAGACATAACAAAAACAGTCCACTTTATTTAAAAAACGGCGACTTTATGCACCTTTTCGACTAATCAGCACATCCCTGTTGACTCTTGTCCTGCCTTTTTCTCTGTCACTATCTGTCCTTTTTTTTTTCAGTTCCACCGATATTATCCTCTTGTGTTTCTTTCCTAAATCAAAAATGGTGTGCATTCAAAATGACCAATGAGTTGATGTCCAGTTACTGGCATGTGAGATGGTGCCATAGGGCTCCAGAAGTGTATAATGAATGTCTGTGTGACGTTAAAATTAGGGATGCACCGATCCACTTTTTTAGGGTGCCGTACCGATACCAATACTTGAAATTTTGGGTATCTGCCGATACCGATACTTGCCAATACCAACGTTTTTTACGAGAAGGCAAGTAAACGCCTTTGAACCAGAACCCTGCCTGGTTACATTCCTCGCCCTAACTCCAAACTTTAGATGACAGACCAGTGGGATGAGTTACCTGAACTTTATGTGGATGAAAACCTGTATTTTAAGTTAAATGTGGAGAATTAATCACCAAAATTGAAATTAAATTTTGGTTTTTAATTTTTGCCTATTTTAGTGACAATCTTTAGATTCTGACATTCTAGGAATAAATTATCTTTTTTTTTCTACTGCAGGAGGTTATACTGACTGCACAGGATTTTACACTTTCTATTTTTAGATTTCCATGGTTGGATCAGATAATGTGGAAATATTCTTTATCTATAAAATTAAGGATTTTATAAAGAATGATCCATGCTGGATTTTACAACATACGGGACCTTGTAGGAATAAATGTCCAGATCAATAAGTTCGCTGAAACCCAAACCGCTGAAAGGTTTCTGCAGTTACCTGCAGAGGAAGGTGGAGCAGAGTTTATGAGCCATATTTCTGCCTTCCATCTGCACCGCAATCACATCAACCACATGCATGCTACCATTGTGTGCAATATGCACATGCACATGGAAAAAAGGCAAGGATATTTATACTGTTTAATGAGAACAAAACTATGTCGAGGTCCCAGCGCAGACCGCGTCTTTTCTCCTGCTGCCTCTTCTGAACTTCATAGAATAAAACCAGTCACTTTAGAACAAGATGGATTTTTTTACCCCGGTGAAACTCTTTTATTTGACTTTACAGATCAGTGGAAGGTAATTATGAACTGATCACTCTAATCGATCCGCTGCTGTGTGAATCATTCCGCTATCAGAGACCTGAATACGCTGATGGCAGTAGATTATATTTCATAAATATAATTTCCGTAAGTGAAGTCAGTAGAAACCTACAACAGAGATTCGAGTTAAAAGTTAGAACTGAAGGAAAGCATTCGCAGCGCTGACTAAAGTGAGTTGATGAGGTATTGATATGTGGAAACTTTCATTTCTCTGGTAGTTCTAGTCGTTTCAACCAGCCGCAGCCCCCCTCCCCGTGGCTGCACTCTGCAATCTGCATGCTGTGTTCATGTGCAGAGCCCATGTCTGACAGCAGAGCAGCCACCACCACCACAGAGCTTCTGGAGGCGCCATGTAAATTCAGACGTTGTCCTTGTGAAACTATTTAATTTTCTGCATTTTGAAGATAAGGCGCCCGCAGCAACCAGCGGAATGTTGCTTGGTATCGGGACACTTTTCTGAATGCTGAGAGAAAAAAAAAAGAAAAGAAAAAAGAATGGATCTGCCTCATTCGTCCGATATCCGATCCAGCTAATTAGGCAATATCGGAGCCGATATCTGATCTGGGTATCGGATCGGTGCATCTCTAATTGAAATTAGCCATGAGCACAAAGAATTAAGGGTGGAAACACATGTAGTATTACTTTGAGCTATTTATGTCAAATTTTAATTGTGCAGTTTTTGTTTACAAACCTCGAAATAAAAAGTATAACATAGTTATTTCACTGTATTTTCTTTCTGAAGTGTTTGTGTTCTTAGACATTCTTTTTTAGATGATACAATAAACAGACATAGCAGTTTAACCACTTACCTAGTACTGGGTAGTTAATTCTCATATAACTAAAGAGCTCTGTCAATTGGAGCATGGACAAATTACATCTGAGGGTGTAGACTAGTGTAGTGCTATCTAAAGTCTGATTAATTTCAGTCTGAATCTCTTACAAAACAAGAGGGTAGGGGCAACAGTGTTACAAAAAGTAATACTTTGACTCTCACTGTAGACATTCTAGTTATAAACAGCTAACCTTCAGCATCAAAAATAATGTGGATGGTTTAGAAATAATGCTACTGTACCTCTGCATAAAGCTAGTCAACTTGCTACATTCAAAAGGCTGATAGCTGTGATAGCAAGGTAGCTTTTCAGTTTAAATTCATCATCATTGGAGGCAAATGCACAACGTTTCAGCATCTGGATGCTTAACAGACTTGTTTTACTGGTCAATTAGGTGAATGAGGATGACTTACCGTAGATTTAATCTCAGTTATTGCAGTTATGTAGTGCTTACTAGCCAACAAAGCAAGCTGAGTCACCATGAAGGCCATGATTCATCATGCATACAGATAGCTATAAACATAAGGGAGGACCCCGCTACACTCAGTGCATTAAGAGATTAACAGGGTTAGCTGTTGACAGTGATTAAACCTGGAGTTCAATACTAGAGGAAAGAATTGCAGCATGTTCCCTCACTTAACATCTGTCTCTCACGTTTTATTGGGATAGCGGAAGGGTTGAGAGTCAATGTATTTTATGGCCACAGGCGACCACCGTGGTCTAGTTCTCCATAGGTTTATCTTTGAAAAAATAGAGAAACAGAGCCATCTAGGGAAAAGGACAGAGAACAGGAGGGTGGGAGGGAGGAGGAGGGAAGGGATTCTGCGCCTGCTCACTGTGAGCACAGCAAGTGCAGCTTTCATCCGCTGCAGAGGCTGAGACAGAGGGAGTTTGGGTGTACAAACAGAAGCTTGGAGGGACAGTGTGAGAGCTGGTCAGAAAGGACAGAGTTAGAAAGGAGCAGCAGCGAGCTATGTCGGCCTTTATTAGCAGTTCCTAGCCCCTCTGCTTCTGCGGCATGGTGCAGTTTGCGTTGCGAATGTTGCAGTGCAGGTCACTTCCTTCTCTTTTGGGAAAAGCGAAGAACCCCGGGGAGGTGTGAATTTCTGGCACAAGTGCTCAGCACTGCGGCACCTTGATTCAAGCGGAGGAATGTAGGACAAAAGCTGGAGAAAGCTGAGGATCATCCTTTCAGACTTTGGTCTCCTACCGTCCATCAGCCTCTGCATCCACTCCTCCCTTCCTCCTCGGTGCATCTCTCCTGCTCTGCGTATGGGAGGTGAAGCACTGGCAGGCTGTCAGTCAGCATGCGGCGGTGTGAACGGGCAGCCCAGTGCCCACAACACGCTATGGACATCAGACACTCCTGGCTGTACTAATGAAAGGCTTCAAGCTTGCCTGGTAAGAATCAACAGGGACAGAGACGGCTGTTTTCAATGTGTCCCTTTCATGATGCATCTGAGAGCTAACCTGTTTTTCTGTGTAGCTTCGAAGCTTTCACGTATGCAAAGCACAACTCAGCCCGTGGATGGACTATGTGGCAATAAATTGGTGTTTCTATGGCCTGTGGCTGTATTGACTGCCTAGTCTTTAAAGAGAGCTTCATTAATTTAACTTGTTTATGTCTATAGGATTATGTAAATAGCCATAAAAATGTACCAGCCTTTAATGATGGTTAGTTGAGGACCAGTAAGCTGTGACCAGATTGTGAACATCCAGTACAACCAGTGTGGGCGACATGTAGCCTGCCTTTTTCCACTGTGACTGTAGCGACCCCGCTCTGCTCCCCTCTGGCTGGCTCTGTATGAGCAGAGCAGCTGAGGAGAAGCGCTCACGTGGCTGCCTGGAAAAGAGCAGGCACATGCTCCCTCTGACTCTCCCCAGCTCTTGCTCTCGTAGTCTCCCTTGCCCCCCCCCTTCCCGTCCCCACTTGAACAAACAGATCCTCAACCAGGTGGCCTTGCTCTTCCTTTCTTTTTAACCTGTTTTGCTACAGTGTACGATCTCTGTGCACACTTCCATCATCCCTCCCTTTTATCCTCTCTTTCCCCTGTGTTTGTTTATGCTCCTCCTCCTCTTGCTTGATATTTTTAGAGACGAATTACAGAGCACTGCAGGAGGAAAAAAAAACTGGAGGGGGAGCAGTTTCGGCAACGTGCATCCCGCTTCCTTCCCTCTCACTTTCATGAGGACCACTTTTTTTTCCTCACAGGACCTCTTTTCTCACCTCTCTTTCATTAAATCTTTATATTATCTTTGTGCCCTTCGCATTTTCATCATTTTGTGTGTTCTTTTAGTTGTTTTTGTTGTTGTTTGTCTCGATATCTAGCACTCTTGTGACCATTTCTTCTTCAGACAGGAGACTTTAGCTTTAAAAAAATATTTTCAGAGCTTCATAAGATTAATCAGTCTGAGTGCATACAGTATGTGTTAGTCAGATGATGTGCCCTCCTGTTATTGTGCATTGGCCTCATGCACCCAGAGCCTCTTTATCATTCTGTTGCGTAGAAACACAGTTAAACCTGAGTCTGTCCGCAGTTAATCTGTTTGCAGCACCCTGTCAGGCACAGGTTACTTTACACTCCACAGCCATCTGTTTGCATCACATGGCTGTGTACATGGAAGTGACCCGTCTGGCTTGCTATCCATGCATAAATGCATGCTTATCATTGTTGTATAACTGCACATACATTTAATTATTTTACATATAACAAAAAAAATCCTGTCCCTTATAGATTAATTGCTGAAAGAATCCTGCAGAAATCTCACTGTTGTTATCATTGCTTACTATGTCACTTAAGTTATTCTGAGGGCAATCTGCTATGTTGTCCAAACAGCATGACTTAGGTGTCAATCTGTCTGTCAATATAGGACACAGGATGCTGTGATTTATCTGTTCCTGCTGCTGGAAGTTTATTAAACTAGTCTGTTGTTCTTTCTGATCCCTTCAAGCCATTTTGTTGTTTTGTGACAGATCAGATCATTCCAGACGATATCAATGACAGTTATGTTTCTTAATGCACACTAAACCATGCTCGCATTTCTGTTAGTCAAAACGAGATTCGATGCAAATCTGATTTTTGGCGTGCTTACAAAGTTCCCATCAGATTATTTTCACTAGATGCAACGTACACAGCGTAACTTCCAAATTATAATTGCAGCAAATCATTGTAATCTACTCAAATATCAACATAATGACTGACTAAATAGTTAGCGTCTGTATTTTAGAATATATGTACGCCAAAAGCCGATGAAGAGGCAAGAAGGAGAGATTGAGACCATGTGTGTGCATGTTTGTGTGTGTGGGAAGAGGGAGCTTGCTCGGGATTTGGCGTTGGTCCCTGCGTATGGATGTTTGCTCTTGGTATGAAATTTGGTGTGACTTAAATCTGCACCCATACACACACACACACATGTGCTCAGACACAGATGTGCGCTCTCAGCCAGCAGCTGTAGCAACATCAAGGCACCAATAGCCAAACGGAGGAAGAGCATTTTCGCGCACGTGGCTCAGCCCCTTGTTGCTGCAGGACAGTCAGTCTGCCAGAAAACAGACTTGCATGCATAAACCGCTACATGGACAAGCACTCACATATCTCTCAGATCTCCTCCGCATCCATAGCACCTCACGTGCACTTTGATCCAATAACTAGAACCTGTTGTCTGTCCCACTCACCCACCTGAAAATCTTTGGGGGCTTTTGTCTCCACTGCCCCCACACTCTGGAACCCTTTCCCTGCCAGCATTAGATCTGCTGAGAGTGTAGACATCTTTAGGTCTCGGGTCAAGACACATTTTTGTAAAATTGCTTATGGTTGAGACAGTATTACTGATTTATATCCCTTTATAGATATTTTGGGGGGGTGTCTGCTGTTATGGATTTTATTGTAAAGCACTGTAAAGTGATTTTATCTGTGAAAAATGTTACTTACTACTTACTGCGTGTGTCTTTACCACAAAAAGAAATACTACCACAGATTAAAGTAATAACCTGCATTGTTTTCCAGGGGTCATGGTCAGAGAGCAGGAAAGGCATCTTGAGTGTCAACACAGTTGTGACAAAAACATTTGAATTCAAGGGATACTTCCGATCCTCATGCACACTTTCAAACAAAATGCCCAAGCCAGTAATGTCTCCGGGCTCATTTAGGCTGACAAAAATTGTAGCTCCCGCAGGCTTCTGCGGCAGGAATATTAATATCATGGAACTACGTAGTGAAGAGCAAAAGACCTCAAATGTATTTGAACTAATGGTAATTTAGCAGTTCGCAAGATCTCATCTCTAAAACTTGCGCTCAGAAAACAAAATTACAAAATGGTGAGTGCCAGAAATGGAGGGTGATGCTTGGACCCAACTGCAGGTTTACATATATAAATATATATATGGGACTCGTGTTCACAGCAGGGGCTCTGCAGTCAAAGGAAACCGCAGAACTGTTTCCCTCAGAGCCTTGGCTTATTAGCTATCTGTGTCTTTCCCTCTCTTTTGTCCTGTTTTTTCTTCCTACTGCATCCTTCCCACCAGCCATTTGTCATCACTGATTATACTCTGCACTGTTTCTACCACACTCTTCTGCCTGCATCCAGTGTAACAGGCTTTCTTTCCCCCTTTATCTGCACTTGAAGGGGAAATGATGAAATTACATACCTGTATATTGTATTGATTCAAACGTTTTTTAAAAAGGCTTGCGTCATAGCACTTTGTGATATATACAAATAACCCCAAAGTAGCATTTAGGGTTTATGCTACGAAAGGAGGATGACTAAGAAGTCTGTCATATATGAATTAAGCCTACGGTACAATATTTGTGTAGAGTGGAGTGGTTGTTTTTCTTGTATAATTGATAGAGTTGAGGCAGTTATAATTAAAAACATTTTGAGTAGGATAAATGCTTTTACCTCTAACCAACTTTCAAACATAAGTCATTTAATGTTGTGGGAGGGAATGTTTGCTCCGTTTGGTTTCTAAAGGCCTCATTATCAATGGACTGGAAGCTGCATTGAGGGACAGACAATCATGTGTCTTTCTCTCAGACCGATGTATGATTAAAAGGCTTTACATTAGCCTTCCCCACAATTGCTCAAAAGACCTGTCCAAACAAAACGGCCATTTTGCTATTAAGCTTTATAAAAGAACAATCACAACCTCCCCCCCACCCTTCCTTGAATCCCTGATGCTACTGTACACCATCAAGTTAGTTGTGTGAAAGTAGAAAATATTTTTGAGTTTAATTTTGTTGTGGTTTGTAGCTGTAAATTGTTATTTTCTCCTGTCTACCTGCTGACATAAGCGGGCATCTGGAGCTGCCCTCTGTATTTTATTACATCTGTTAACATGTATAACATAAACGCAAAAGATGACATCATAGGAGATGGAGCCTGACTGAGCAGGGCAAATTAGCTTAAGGCTGCAATCCAGAAAAAGTCCCAGTGGGAGTGGCCAGTTGATCTACTAAGTTTATGCTAATTTATGAACACAGATGCAGCCAACTCATTTCCATTATAGCCAATTTAATTTACCAAGAGCAGCACAAATAAGATGTGGAGCTTCAAAATAACACAAGTGCAGCTTTTTTTTTCTTGAATTTGAATACGATCGGAGGACTATTTAGCTCTGATGCAAAAAAGATTAACATTTTATTATTGACATTTATTTATTATTCATTAACCAAACTACTCCTTTCAGTGTTAAAGGTTTTATCTTCAGTATCATAGCAAGGCACTGAATGTGCTGCAGTTATTATAAAGCATAGGTCAACATATTTTTTCCAAAATTGCCATTTCAAAAAGTTTTGAAATAGATAAAAATAGCAAGTATATTCTGCTTTCAGAGACTCTTACTAAGGCAAAAATAGTGTGATCTCCACTCATGTAGGAAGAGTTACAGTCCTTAGTGAACTGTTGTGGAGGCGTCACACATCCGTCTCTCTGACATAAATGGAACTTCAGTTTTAAGAGCTGCTGTGTGGGATCTACCTCTGAATAGGGTTGTGATATCAAAGGTGACCAGGTGTAAATAATAAAAAAGTCATGATTTGAACTTAAAGTTAAACAGGATTTACATCGTTTTGTAACACACTGCTTCTCAGACAAAATCTAATTTTTGGCATTAATTTACTCATTGTTGTAATGACTTGAATCAATCAATAATCAATCAATTTTATGTTGTACAACTTGCTTCACTGTTTCTTACCCCTTGTCTTTAGACAATAGAAATCCATTTCTTACTCTCTGCCAATGTGTCCTCACCCAGCCTGCTTCCTTCCGCCTGTATATCCCTGGTCCCAAAAGGACGAAGTGTCCCAGAGGGGCTTAACGCTTTTTCCAGTTTCCTGTCCCCTACTACCCCTTACGTCAAGCCCCTAAATCACCTGACTAAGTTGAGCTTTTGAATTTAAATCAGCCTGTTCAATTATATCGCTTTTTAAAACAGGTTCTTGCACCCACAGGTACGGTGGGTCACAGCTTCAATGAGAAGCTAAGAATTGTCACAGGCCTGCCAATGTTAGGCTCCCACCCAGTAAGGATAATTAAGTATTTTAATGAAGTCTGGGAGTAACTGCTTAAGTTATCCTTGTGGGACAAGATTTAAATAGTTTTAGGATAGGTAATGACATACTTTATCTACAGGATTCAGTTCTGTGATTGCTTGCTGCTTCTTTACTGTCCTGCAAAAAGTGTTTCATGATACTTTAAACTATCTACTTGTTTGGTATAAGATGAAGACATCAGGTGTCAGGCCTCAGCGATCACTCCTGTCACTGTAATCACGCTGACAGCAAAGTGCACTTAAACTCTGGGGCTTTGTAGATAACTAATCGTGTGTGATGGTGGTCTTCTCCAGCGACATCACCCCCTTACAAACACACAAACACTGTCCTCCAGCCTCCGTCTCTCTATCTTTCTCTCTCTCTTTCTCTCCAGTTGGGAGAAGTTCAAGTGCACATGAATGGCTTGACGGGCTGCCATGGTAACTGCACGGCTAACACAGTTGGGCTGACAGTCATTTCCGACCCAGCCAGGCGTCAGCACATTGGTGTTGCCATGACAACTCTGTAAACAGCATGCCTTCCTCTCAAAAAGATGCCGAAGACGATAGGTCATCGTCATTTGGGGGGGAAATTCTGTTCACATCTGCTCCAGATGTAAGCTTGAGTTGGCTTGACTGTATCCAGAGCCGCACACCCATGTCGCATGTGTATGAGTTTGCAGTCAATTTGACCATTTGCGTGTCCTCTGTGTACAACAACAATGAGAACAGAGTTCCACTAAGTAGGTCAGTTGTTGGTGCGAGGCTGGGCAGGCTTATCTGGGCACACAGTGGTCCAGCTCAGTCGACCAGCTCCCTTTGTTCCACAGCACGGCTCCGTTGAGGGCTCCCACAGAGGCAGCCAGAATTGCTGCAGCCCCGGGGTCAAGTCTTTCCAGCAGCACAGCTAAGAGTTCTGTTTATTTCTTCATAGATGTAGAGAGGTGATCACTGATTGTGGTAATCTTTACATGTGAATGGGAGTGAATGTGATAGATTGCCTCAGATGATCTTTTTTGCCATGTTTCTAAGGTGACTTTATGTTGTTTTTAGGATTGGTAAGCTATTAAAAAAGATTAAGCTATTGAAACAACGGAAATGATGTATATGAGCTACACGAGTCGTGCCATAGTTGGAGTTTAAATGGAGAAAAGCAGTAATCATCCTTTTGAGATATCGTCTTCTGTTTGCATGCTTGCATGAGGTTATGGACCTTAATAAAGGTCTTTAAATTAAAGTTGTTTTGCTGAAAACAAATTGCAACAAAGACTTCATGAAACATGTAGCACATAGATTGTAGCACATCAAAGACTCTTATCTATTGAAAGATGAAACAATAGCAACAGATGATGACTAGTTTTATATGAAGAGATACTGTACAATTATGCCCATCATCAAATGCTATAGAACTGAACTAGGTTGAAGCAACTGGACGCTCATTTATGAGCATTTTCCCGTGCTCTTTTTTCTGGGAATTTGATCGAAATGTGGAACATTTGGAGAAAAATTCCGTTTGCGTTGCCATGACTCAGCACATATAATACCAGCATCTTCAATATGAAAGACCTGAGTGGAATTTAGCCATCTCATTATAAACTCAGTTTCCCCAAAAAGTTCTTGAAACTGTGTTCCAGCAACAGAAAACAGAATGCAGTGATTTGCAAGTCGTTATAAACTTATGTTTTTGACTTAATGCCATCATGTTTCAAAACAGCTTTTGGGTGGCATGTTTACCAATGTGTTGCACCTCCTCTTCTACCAAGCCTCTGTATGTGAGGTTCAGCTGCTTGAAGGGCCCCCTTTTGTTGTATTCTCTAGGTCATAATGCACCAAATTCTTTTTTTCTTGTTGTTGTTTGTTTTAATTGGGTGATTAGGTCTGGAGGCTAGCGGGCTTTAGCTCACAGACTTTTCCAACCAAACTGTTCCGTTGTAATTAATGCAGAATGCAGTTTGGCACTATCTTGCTAAATGAAGTAATGCCTTCCATGTAAAGAGCACAGGACAGTTTCCCTCTCGTGTTTCAGTGGTAAAACTTCAACTTGCAGTTTTGGTTGCAGTTATGAACGAATTAGGCTTTTCTGTGTTGCTCCTAAATTATGATGATTTCCACCACAGAATGACGCCTGTTGTTCATTCATTGAGCCTGAAAGAGGCCTGTGAAATTTTCAAATCTGCTATTATTTCTATACCTGCCATAAAATAGATTAAGTTTGGATAATTCTTTGTGTTTTCAGTGCATAAATTGAATGTTGACATGCTTAAAGGCCATACTACTGAACTTTCACTGATTTTTACACTGTGGTACCCCTTAATCAGGATTGATTCAGCATCCACATTGGATCTTGTCTCTTCTCTGAGCTTTTTCCAGCAAAAGCCATCCGATGTTGACTCTTACTCTGTAACTTTCTCTCTTTCTTTTTCCCGCTTCATCCAATAATGCCCTCTTGTGTTTCTTTAATGAATCAGCCATGCTGCACATCCAAGATGGCCAGTGTGTTAATATCCAGTTCCTGCCGTGTGATGTGGTGCCATAAAGCGAAATGCAAGTGTAATTGATGCTCTGGGTGGGAAAAAACTGAGTTTTGAAGTGTCAGCCACAACCTTGCTGCAGGGCAACGACAGCTTAAGGAATGCACAAAATGAAGTATGCAATCAAAACGAGTCCGAAGTATGGAGCTTTGTGGTTGGAAAGTTAAGTAGAGCTACTTTAAAAGCAACATTTTGGGTCGTTGAATGTATTTTATTGTCTTAAATAAAAAGTATTCAAGGTTCAATATAAGTTTTAATCATGATTCCATTCTTTATCCACGAGCAAATTTTGCTCATGCGGTAGCCGTTTCCTCAAATGCAAAATAGATGTTAGTGAAATCAACTAAAAAATACACTCCAGAAGAAAAGACTAATTAGTGAAGATTCTCAAGGGTGTGAAAGGATGCATTACTGTTTTAAAAGAGATAATTAACATTATTCCATCTTGTGTCAGTTGTTTTTTACTTTATTTTTATGTTTATTTTCTTCATGATAAGTTAATGTTGTAATCCTGCATGATTCCATTCATTTGTTGCTGAATACAAGTGTTAAAAGATTAGTCCTGTTAGTGTTTTTCATTTTTAGTGGTCAAAGGGAAAGTGTCTTTTCATGTGCTGTTGTTTAAAATGTGTAGACCGATAAGCTTGGACTCGCTTTTTGTGACTTAGAAGGTGATTTGGAGGGAGCTTCGACTGTAAAGTGACCTGAATGCTGGTGATGACCGCCCTGCCATTCATGAAACGCATGAATAATTTAGGAAGCAGCGGGTTCGGTGCGCCAGCTCTGAGAAGAGGTGGAATGCAAAGTGAAAGCCATCTCTTTCCTCATTTGCTCTGTCTCCTTTTCTCAGCCTCTCACTCCCTCCCTCCCTATTTCTTTCTTTCTCTCTCTCTCTCTCGCTCTCTCTCTCTCTCTCTCTCCCCCTCTGGCATTCACGTTCACTTCAGTGTCTCTCCATCGATTGTCAGTGTGCAGCCGTAAAATTGTGTAAAAGCAGGAGCAGAAATCGCGAGAGGAGAGCCTCGGCTGGAGACACGGGGAAGCAAAATGCAGGCATATAAGAAAACAGCTGTGGCAGCAGAGGAAGAAAAAAAAAGGAATGGAAAATGGGAGTTTATCATCATCATGGATTAGACACAGGAGAAGAAAGGGAATGTTAGAAAAGGGGAAAACGAAGCCTAACATCCAGACTTAGTGGTTCCTCTCCATCTGCTGGGAAAATACGCACTCCCTGTATCTGCCTCTGCTGCGTCTGCTTCCTCCTCATTTTCCTCTCATCCTTCTAGCATGCTTGGGAACTCGTCCACCCTCCTCTCCCTCGTCCCTCTCAACTCTCTCCTCTCCTCATCCATCTCCTCTTCCTTCTCCCATGCCTCATGCAAGGCGCCCGCTGTGTAAATGAAGCCGTCTGAAAAGGGCTGATTGCTGCGGAGCGGCTCTCTACATGGCTACGAGCAGGTTAGTGCTGCTTACCTGCCTGCATTCAGCCTCAGTTGCACGCAGCCTGTCTGCGTAATGATAAGTTTTCCTGTTCAGGAAGATCAACGTGTACTATTTAGAGGGAGAGCACAAGGAAGGTGGGCAGCTGCACCTCAGACCACCGGTGCCTCTTCTTTGGCAGGTGGTGTTAAGGGCGATGTAAGCTGGTTATTAGGAGATCAGAGCTGGCAGGGAAGATCAGTGGCCTTAAGCCTTCTAGAGAAAATCTCCCTGCCTGCCTCTTCCACTTCTCTCTCTATTTATCTGTCCCGCTACCTTTCTTCTTTTACCCTGAGCAAGAAAAGACAGTGCACAGTCCGTGGGATGATCCGCTGGGTTAACAGCTCATTACTCGGAACTGCCTACGAAGACATGGTGGTGTTTGAGTGCGTAACGGTGGCCAACGAGGGCTGTCGCTGCCGTGAGGGCCGCTACAGCGAGGTGTTGAAGGACTCTGTATTTCAACAGGGGTATGGCGGACTCTAATGCATGTTTGAGAATGTGTGTGTGTACATTTATGCCAGTGCATGTGTGGAGAGAATGGATGGGTGGGGATGGATGGGTTTGGTTATGTAATCTGTGCAGCTCAGGTGGGCATTTAAATGCTGTGGTGGTTTAATGTTGTTATATTACTGAGGCAACTTGTATGGCGTTCACGATTTCACACGCAGGGCCGTGTTTATGTCTGCCTCTGTGTTGGATGTGCAGTCCTGTCTGTGCATGCGCAGTAGTTGCTGGGGAGTGAGGTGCTCCTCATGGTCTTTTCAAACCAAGCTGAGCTGAAGGGCCACTGCCAGATGGGTATTTTCCAGGATCAGCAAAACTGTGAAAACAAGTGGGGCCCTCAGAAAGGCCCGGAACTCTCTACTATTGTGAAGCCGAACGTTTGGACAGCTTGAGCCCAATGGATTTAGAGCTTTAGAGCTTATTTAAAGAAAAGACTGTAACAAAGTGCTACAAACAGAATGCTTGTTTCTCTTTGATTTTTTTAATTTTAATTCACCGTAAAAACTTGACCTATTTTGAATGACTCTGACGTGTCAGGATCCTCTCTGATAAAGACTGTGCGGAGCTCTGTAATGCAGATGAGTTCTGTGCTCAAGCCTCTGGGACCAATCCCTCTTGCACATTATGCAAATGAACCTGCAGAGCTGTACAAAATGTAATAATATTGTATTTTCAAGGGGATCAAAATTTTTCTTTCGTGGTAGTTCCCCTTGGATCCAGTGTGTTATACAGGTTTTGGTGCATGAAAAAGGTCCTCAAAGTTACAAAGAACAAACTTACTCAAACATCTCGGTCATAGTCAAGCCTATTCTTACCTTACTTGTGAACATCACCATAAAAACCCATTTGCACAATGCCTGCGTACTGCTTAGTTTGACACACTTCAATCGTAAAAAATGAAGTCTTGCTTAGATTTCTGCCATTTTTGACTCATCATCTGACCAATAAAAGCAAACTGGGGCTTTCATGGGAAGCTGCAGTGGTGCAGTGTGTTGTGTTTTTAACATTTAAGCATGTGAATTAATGTAAATGAGCAATGTAAAGTTTGTATCAATGATATTTCGTAAAAGTGAGATTTACTTTCAATCATTCAAAGATGCTACTCTAACTGCTTTGTTCTCTTCAACTTCTTTCTGCACTGTGTCTGTAGCCATCACCTTGTAGCATGTAGCATTTATTAGCGTTTCTTGTGCTATGTTTGTATTTGTAGTTTGTTGAGCTGTAGCTGAGAATTTTGAGCACAGGTTTCAGAGTGACTTCTTATTTACAGCTACTTTATAGCCACTTATTTAGTCTCAGAATTTTTTTTTTTTTTACCTTTTTTTCAATCTTAATCCAGTCTAGTGATAAGGAAACTTTTTCACATTCAGATTAAGACAACTTTACTGATTCTTCGAAGGGTATTTTGTTTATAAGTCATATCATCCATAATCACACAAATACATAATAATGATGTGTCTAAAACATTTAGTAATAAAGAAGCATAAGTCAGTGGAGGACAGCAAAATGAGTTAAAGAGGATCAAATTAATTGAAATAAATTGTATTAAGAAAAGGCATTGTTACATGGGTTTTAAGACGTAATGACATATGATAGCATCATAACAAAAGTAATTTGAATTGACTACCATCTTGTGTTTTAGTATTTCAGAAGTCTCCCCTGTGTCTGTGATCCATACAGCCCCAGTTGTTTTGTTAAGCTTGGTATCACAGTCATGGAGCCGTGACTGAATTTCTTTGTTATTGTTTCTTTATATGGCTAAAAAAGCTTTGTAGTCACTTATTGATCTTACTTTTTGCCTCTACAAATGTATCATTTGACCAAAGAAAGAACCCCCTACCACTGAGTATCATGAGACAGTCTTGAAAATCAACAATTAAATGAAACAAGCTTGTAATAAAATGTTAGCATGTCGCTAACATGTAATAAGTGAGCCCAGATGGGTTGTGAGGCATTGTCTGTCACGTTAGCTCCTTGCTTCCTGCTCTGACAGCAGAGCTGCTCGAGTATATTTAGCCACACACACTGAATATTTAAACCACACTCTCTCTCTTTCTCTCTCTCTCTCACTGTTCACTGTTGCTATAGCAATATCCACTCGATGCGGAGCTGTGTGGTCATGTGTGCTGTACTCCAAATGATACGGGTTTTTTGTCAGTTAAACGTGTTAGCCAGTTGTCTTTAGCCACTCGGTGCAACTCCAGAACTCAACAGCTTGCACAAGTGGTGCTGATTCAGTTTGCTCAAGTGCTGTTTAACTGCCGAGTTTGACTCCAGGAGGCCTCTTTTAAACAACAGCGTGCAGACACTGTGTATAGTCTTTTTATTGTTACACCTTGTGGCATCAACACTGGCAGCGTTGTCAGGTTTGTTGTTACAGGAAGGTACTACACGGATAGCAATAGTTTTGTCTGTTATTGTTCAGGTGTAGCCTGAAAGTCATTGTTGATCAAACATCTCATTGCAGAGATAATGCTCTGACTGGTACAATATATCTGCTCTGTGTCTGAGTGTTGTGTTTCATAAAGCAGTGAGGAACAAAGCGCTCGGGACGGATGCCTTTGTCTGCTCTGCCACAGGCTAGCATCAGCAGCATGTTCCCTCTACACCTACTATTCTGCTTCAAAGAGCAAAGTGTTTTGTTAATGACTGACTGGGTTTAGGCATTCATATGCTGATGACAGATTTGTGTTTTCTATTGTTTGCTGCCATATATAAGGGAAGGGGATCTGTGAATTCCTCTTCTGCTTACAACGAGCCGAGGTTCCCAAATTACCTGCATCAAGGAAGTATAAAAGATCATATTCCTTTTCTTTTTAGCATCACCCTATTTTGTCAAAACAGCTAAGTTGTTAGTTAGACTTGTGCAGATAATTAATTTTTATCAAAGAGTTTTTTTTTTTCTTCAGATGTTTTCTTCCATGAGGTCTGGATTTAAACCTACCCAGTATTGCTGCTTTGAAGTCTGGTTTGCTAACAGTTAGACCAGTAATCAACCAGGATATGACAAACAAACACGTGTTATACTGCATGAAATTAAAGTGTTTATTCTAGACAGGCAGGTAAACTGAGTAAAATGCTTCTGTTTCTGTAGTATTTACAAAGTGCATTGTTTATAGGCGATCATACGGTGATGAAAATATAATAATTTAAACAAACAAAACTAATAAGATGCCATATGTGTTAAGTGCCATTCAGCTGTGATAACATTAAAAACAAAAGTAGTAAAGACATTAATAAAAGCTTTTTAGTTTTAAGAACACTGTAGCTCATTGACTCATGGAATGCAATATTTGATGTGGATTGGCTGGACGCAGAGAGAAGTTTCTCCAAATCAGTACACCATCTGGGTACTTTTGGCATACCCCTTACCGTGTGGGACAATTTTGCAAAGTCAATATGTACTACTGGTATAGCACACAGTTCCAAAAACAGCATCTGTCTTTTTTTGCTAGCATATTCCAATGTTCTTGAGAGAAAAGGGTTGTAGAAGACCCTAAACATTTGGTGTAAGATCCAGCAGAAATCAGAAATTTGCTGCTGTTTTTATATTTCATAATTATGATAGTTTTAATTACTTCTTAATTGGTTATTGACTCATTAATTAATCTCTCAAAGTGCCCAATTAACCAACCAATTGGCTACTTTGAGGGATTATTTGAAGAGGCCAGCAAACAACAAATGGCATCAGACACATGCAGCATAGCATGTAAGTACTTTTAATGATACCTCTGATTACCTGTGGACATTAGATTTACCTGATACAGCTTAGAATTTTATAAAATAAATGCAAAACAGCATGCAGAATAGATCTAAGCGAATAGAGACAATTGCACATAATAGTTTTAAATAAACTGTGTGGTTGTTGCATTTTCTCTGATACAAATAAGCACGAGCATGACTCAACAGATGCAATCGGCCATCCTGCTCTCTGAATAATCATCACTGGCCATTAAAAAGCTCATTTTGATCTACTACGATTGTACTGTCACAGTTTTTTTATGGTGTAAGAAAATCTAAACTTCTTATCAATCTTAATCCGTTGTCTCATGTCTCACCTGCCATGCTTAGTTACGGTAAAAGAAAGATATTGGTCTATGATCATTCAATAGTGGCAAATGTTAATAATAACCATATCATTATGCTATCCACCTCCAGTCAAGTGTCCATGGTGCAGAAGTTGCCCATTTTTACATTTTTTTGTTTTTGGGACCATCCTGCTTTGCGCTTTGAGATTTATTGTTGTATTAGTTCAACCAAGTATAAGATCTGTTGTAAAGCTTAATTATTACCTTTTAAACAAAAGTATAAACTATCAAAAATGACATGACAAGAGTTTTTCCTGTATTTGATTTAATTTTGTTAGAGGTTTTCATTGAGAACTGCCAAAACATACAGGATATTTACAGAATTCCTTCTGCTCAGGACTGGCTGCTCTCAGTGGATTTGAGCAAGCAGCTGAGGGTCCCGCAGCACAAGGTCAGCACCTGAGGCCAGACTTCCTTTTAATCTCAGAGGCCACTAAGAATGTCATCTTCATGCTGTGGGAGGAACGCTTTGGGGAGGCTCATGACAGGAGGAGGACCAAATATGAACAACTAGTCAATGGCTGTTGAGAGCAGCGCTGGAAGACGAGGTGGATACCCATTAAAGTAGGCTGTAGAGGATTTGTGGATCACTCACTCCACAGAGCCCTCAGCTAACTGGGCATCACAGGAGGAGCAAGGAGCAGAGCCATTCAGGAGATCACTGAAGCAGCAGAGATGGCTCTGGATCAGGAGAGGAGATCCATGGGGACAAGCGAATGCCGCCTGAACACACGCCGCGGTCTGATCAACTGTGGTGGGGTTGCCTGGCATGATGTTGAAAGTACAAGGACTCCAGATCTCACTCACAGATGATGTGTTCAGGTTCATCAGAGGATATATGTAGAACCACTGCAACAGGGAATGTCCTGGAAAATGTGCTAAAATTCACTTTAGCCCCTTAAAATCCCTCTATTTTTGCCTAAAACAGATTTTCATGGATAAAAGATTGTTGTGGACCAACTCTTTTACTAGACTACTTTTACTGGGCCCTTGCTGAGGCAACAGGATAATTTTTGTTGCATTATGATCTGCTACTGGAGAACAGTTTGGATTCAAAGATAAATTGCATTGGTTCAAGGCTCTTAGCTGCATTGAAGTCCTGAATGTAAGTGGAGATCAGTAATTCATGGCCACTAACAGGAGCCATTGGCAGACTGTGACGTAACAGCTTGCATAACCCCATGTCAAGTAACAGGGCCTGGCAGGCGTGCTGCCGCACTGATCACTTACAGAGTCTTTTGTTAGCTTCTGTCATTGGAAAGGGGAAGGCTACTGATGTGTGTGCGTGTGTGAGTGTGTGTGAGTGTCTAGTTCTGGATCACACAGGTTATGATAGGAACTTAGTGTCTCCAGACAGCTTTCTTTCCAGTTGGATGGATAGTAGAGGTATTAAAGCAAATTATCAAAGAAAATCTGACATGTTGCTCAGTTTACGATATCAAAATCATGTTTTACTGGCTGACCTCAGTTGACTGACCTATGCTTCAGGAGGAGGATTTAATCCTTGGTTTGACCTCCAGAGGGATTTCAGTTGTTTTGCAAACTGCAGAAAATGACTAATTTAATATCTAACAGTCTTGCATTTTACAATATTGGTTGTGAATAGATTCAAATGTGAGGTTTATCAAAGCTCAGTACAGCGATGATGAGCTAGAAAGATGCACTTACTAATCTCATTGTTACTTTTAAAATTCTGCATTTGTGATCAAATCCTCACAAGATCTGTACAGAAGCAACTCACTACATCTGTTTTCCTCATGGCAGCCATTGATGTTGTTGTTTACTTCCCATATTAAAGGTGTTAGCCAGGTTAGCACATGGTGCTTCAAGCCTATTAATCCTTAAGTGATGTAAGCCTGATGAAACAGTATGTGTGTGTTGTGTTGCTGTACAGACTGACCTGTGAATGAATGGCTCTATCTTGTTAGCTGTTGACTTTATCCCATCTAGAGGATATTGTCAGTGTTTTTCAACTTCCTAAAGTCCCATTCGAATTTCATGTACTAGTTGATTTCAAGTTGAAGATCAATTTGCAATTCTATGAAAACAGATTATATTGATTGATCAGTTTGATTTAGATTTTCCAGACTAAACTCGACTCTTTTTTTCTTTTTCTTTTAGCACTGCCAGTAACTCAAACAAGAGCACGCCAGCCTGCTCACCAGTCCTGCGTAAACGCTCGCGCTCTCCCACACCACAGAGCCAGGAGGGTGAGAACATGGTGGAGAAGGGTTCAGATCACTCCTCTGACAAGTCCCCTTCCACACCTGAGCAAGTCGTCCAGAGAACATACTCGGTGCAGTCTGCGCGAAGCGGCGGAAAGAACTCCAAGGTGAGAGGGAATTTATCAGTAGCTGATAAAAATGAAGGAGGGCCTGGAACGGTTTGAGTGGTGGTGCACTTTCAGCCAAGTTTACAATGATCTCAGCAGCTCTTCACATTTTGAACTTTAAACCCTTTTTAATGCTCAAGTGTGCCCTGTCCTCCTAGTCAGCACTTTGAAGAAATATTTCCAGCAGAGAATAACTGCACGGCATAAAACTGCTTGTAACCATTGTGGCCACATAACTGCGTTTAAAGAATTTAGCTTTGGACACAAGATGTAGGATTCAGAGATGTGGAATAACATTAGACTGTTCAGGATATAGCCTTAAGGACCTTTCCCCTTCACTTGTTGAGTCTGGGCTCTCAGACTTTTTAGTTTAATCTGAGCTAAAATTACAAATGAAGAACTTCCCTTAGACTACAGTGCAGACAAATCTTTAAATGACAAAAGGAGATACAGTAGCTTTGATTTGGATCAAACTGAACCAAAGTTCTGTTTGTGTCTGGTTTCACAGTAGCACACAGTGAGAGGAGGTTTAGATTTTAAACTTTGAAATTAAATACATACCAAAGATTAGAGAAAATTATACTTTGTGGGTATTTTCCGAGAGGACAGAAGACTGATCCCACCTGAAAGCCAAAAAACTATGGCAGCAGAATATGCAAATTGAGCAACTCTGTTGGATATAGGCATGACCTCTTATTGTGTCAACAAAATTAATCTGTACTTTTTTTTTCTCCATTCTTACCTATGGTGATAAACTATGTGCCAAATTGACAAATAAGACAACAAACTGACATGAAATAGTTTGCAGGTGGCAACAGGACATAAGCGTATAAAGTCCTTTGATTACATTTTATGATTAAAACACATCCAGATTAAATCTACTGTATACACTGAAACAAAAGCATAAATTTTGGTTCAGATGTTCGGATGCAGTCATTAGAGTTAGTTGCAATCATTAGCTCTATTTCTATCCAAACAACAGCTTCTTTTAAAGATTTAGTTTTTCTACACAAATGACTCTGTCAACTAAAAAACAAATATTCTTCTAGATTGTAGAAACAAATCAATAAGATGAAGGTTTTTACATTTTCTAACACCTGATAAATTGTCCTGACCGTGTAACAGGTACGAGGATGTGTTAACTCTTTTATGCAACCCTTAAGCTGCATAATACAGCAATCCATTTCTAGTGTAGTGACATGTATGCCCTGATTGGTTATTGATTTGCTGTGTGACTTACGAGCTATGACTTTAACTCTTGTTCTTTTGGACGGAAAGCACTTGTCTTCATTTCAGTTTTTATTTGGTACACATACCCCTTGTTTGAGTACAGTTGAGTACCACACATTCAGATCAGAAAATAAATAACTGACTCAATGTAAGTACTTATTTACTCAGTATATGAGTTTTCAATCCTGATCGAACAGAAATGTAGTATTGAGTATCATCTAAGTCTTGTAGATCTTTTTAATCCCATCCATTTCCCTCATCTGCATCTACAAGTGATGAATAAAATTCTTCACATTGAAGTTAGCTCACAAAAAGAGCATGTAGTTCTCATTTTAGCTCCCATAATGTTAGACGTAAGTCATCCTTCTTTATTTACCCCTCCATTCTGTCGTCATCTGTTTCTGCTAAATCACTTCGTTACTGTGTCTGAATTACTTTTGTCTCCTCAACACAGTGTGCACGCCTTCTCTCTTTGCCAGTCTGCTGCTGCTACATGTCATATTGATAATGTGTTCCATCTGATGATGACTGTTCAGCTCTTCTGTTGGTTCTTTCAGCTGTTCCTTCTTGCAGTTCTTTTCATTTAGTTTTCATTTCTCTCTCTGATTTTTTTCTTTGTTCTTCTCCTGTTTGCATGCTAGTCTCACAAGCGACTTTCCAAAGTAAGCATTACTCTTTTTTTCTGTTCTTCAAATATTTCTGTGCCCACCCTCCCTCTGCAACACCTCCTGTCTTGTGAGCCGCTCTGTGAAAATGTCCCAGCCACGTTTGCTCTGCTTCAGCCTGAAGCCAGCCTTCACCCTGTGCACAAATCCCATCCGCACCCACAAACATGGCAGATGGACATTTCCTTTTCCTTTTCCCCCTGCTGTCCTTTCCATTTCTTTATTTCTCTGGGGATGTTTGAATTAGTAATTTCCCTAATGATATTTCCCAAAATCTATATTAATCTTGGTAAACATAAAGGAATGTCAGGTCAGGGTGTGCTCAGTTTTTCTTTTTTCTTTTTTTAATCTAAGAAAATCAGAAATAGGTGAAAAATGGATAGCTAATGTGTAAGTTTCAGATTTAATAGAATATTACAAAACTTTAAAATGCAAATTAATGTTTGTCATTCAAATTTTATTTATAAATAATCCAAATATATGTCCAGATTTCTTGACTTTGTCCTTTTTTTTTCCACTTCTTGTTCTCTGCCTTCCCTGTAACTATCTTTTCACATCTATTGTTACTCTGTGGTAATGATGATTCTTTATGTTCTTTTTAATGTAATATCCCTGCTGTAGAAGGAAAAAAACTTACAAATCCTGCTGCTAATGTCTCAGTCCAGAGCTCCAGGACTATATCATTATTTGAGAAGCCTTTCTGTTGCCTCATAAAAGAATCCCTCTCCTCTTTTTCTTGCACCACAAGCCAAAAATCCCACTATCCATCCTGCAAATATGCTGCAGATTGGTGTCATGTTTTAGTACACTGGCTATACTGCTGCTTTATCCATCTAATTTGCTTCTTGTCATGACCTTATTCCTTTTTTTTCTTTTTTTTTGTTATCACTCCCTGAATGTAACAAGTATGTTTTTGTGTCAAAATGTGATGCATACTGTGACAAAAGAGGCATCAGTAATTGGGAGATTGGTGTGAAGAACACCCTCATGGTGGTCTATTTGCTGCTATGCATTTGCACAGTTTGTTTCATGCATACAAACAATCGGATACTAATTGATTACATCACTCCTTTTTTCTGTGCCACAGTCCAGTCCACCTCAAATCCTGTTGCAATGCCACCACATAAGCCTTTATGGTCTGCAGTGGTCACATGACCCTGTCCAAGCATGAGGTCATTCCAGCAACGTGAGCTTGATCGCCCTCACCCTAATGCAATATGAATAAAAGAGAGCACTCTGCAAAAAACAGTGGCACTGTGGCTCTCTGCATGAATGGATTCATGATGGCAACAATGATGATGGCAAAGAAATAATCAATCAGGCCTCTCATGTAACACACCAGCCAGATAAAGAGTCAGATATAGTCGTGCAGTGACATTTTCAACATAAACTTAATAACACTTTGTAATGGTAGAGTTGTCTTCAGACTATTTGGACCTCAGCTTTTTCTCTTTCTCATTTTCCATTTCTGTCTATGACCATGCTACTCACTGCCTTGGTTAACTTTTTGTTTTCTCTTTAATTTTCTTTCAGTATGACAGACTAAACCTGATTAAAGTAAGCATTTCTTCTTTTTTCGTCTGACCTATTGACAATCCCCACTGGCCCTCTTGAACCCCCTTAGCCCTCTTTTCCCTGCATAATGTAGATGTGCCACAACAGGATCCCCTTGTACAGTTTCAGGCCTCCCTGTCCTTTCCTGTTCTTCCCACTTCCTGAATTTATCTAAAAGTAAATGTTTTTTTTGTTTTTTCATTTTAAAAAACAGAAAAGTTCACTTTAGTACCTGTGGCCAGAGGCATAGAAACTCTCATTTCATTGCTAAAACTATGCGTATGTATACACATAGTTGACAGAAATATGTATTTTTGTCAGAAATTTTAAATTTGAAGGCAAACATTCCCTTAACTCATCATTTACATATGAAAATACTGTTTACACCACAAATTGGCAGACACAGAAATATCAGACAAAGACTTAAAAAAATTAATTTCACTGAATGTAAAATCGAGACTCTTGTCAGACAAGTTTAGAAAGTTTGGAGCTCTCAGTTCTGAAATCACAACCTGAGCAAAAGCTGTTGAAAGGAAAATGTATTAAAAGTGATCACTTTATGAAAAGTTTAGAGCAAAGAAACCTTTACAGCTAAAAACAAAAAATTTAATCAAAGAAAAATAAAATAAAAATGGCTGTATTACAATCAAAAATGTGCATTGTGTTATAAGAACAACATAAGCATCACAGATATTAGACCAGCAACCTTTGGTTTATTTCCAGGAAATACAGAATTAGGCTGTATATTGCCTTGCATAGAGATGAAATGGACAGACACAAATATGCAAGGGGGAACATAGTATTTTTGCTAATATTTTAAACAGCCTGTAGAACCCTAAAGCAGCACATGAGCCAACTGTTATTGTACCAGAAAAGCAACATCTCAAAATACTTGTCCTCCTAAAACACAAACAATTACAAGGATTTCTCATAGCTACATTTCCTGGAATAATTTTTGAAAATTCACTTAGAAGCTCAAAGTCTCAAAGTTAGATAAATGCATGCTTAATTTAATGCTTAAATTCTAAGACAACTACAGAAATAAATCAATTAATGTAGGAATGACATCAGTTAGATAAAATGCTTTCACTGTAAGTTGTGAAATGAAAATCTATCTAAGCGTCACACATGTGAGGCGTCTTACGTTAACTTAGTTTGGAACAGGCCTCTAAGAAGATAGGAATTCAATTCAATTCAGCTTTATTCAATTCAAATTCAATTCAGCTCCAATTCACTACAATGTCATCTCAGGGCGCTTCACAATCAGTTTGAGCCAGTCTGATAGTCATACATTGATTCATACAAGCCAATTAATAACAAATAGCCTAGCTAAGGAAACCAACAGACTGCATCAAATCTAG
>JBBBVU010000009.1:25001357-25018577 GCA_037177055.1 Atherinosoma microstoma | reverse complement strand
GCCTATCCCAGCAAGTATCAGGCGAGAGGCAGGTACACCCTGGACAGGTCGCCAGTCTGTCGCAGGGCCAACACAGACAGACAGACAACCATCCACGCACACACTCACTCCTAGGGAGAATTGAGAGTGACCAATTAGCCCATCATGCATGTCTTTGGACAGTGGGAGGAAGCCGGACTGCCCGGTGAGAACCCACGCATACACGGGTAGAACATGCAAACTCCACACAGAAAGGCCACTATTTCAAACCCCTCCCCAGCTTGAACCAGCAACCCCCTCTGGCTCAAACTCTGCCCGGGACTTGAACCAGCAACCTTCTTGCTGTGAGGCTGCGGTGCTGGAGTGAGAATTGAATATATTAAAAAAACATGAACATTTCATATGGTTTGAAGTGAAGTAGCAGCTGAGCTGTTATATCCGAGCTCAGCTAAGATAATCATTTAAAACCAGTTGCTTTAAATGAATATAGAAGACCAAACTAAGAGAGACATGGGAAAACAGATTCAGTGCTTGCTGATAAAACAAAGAATCATGGAAAAGAGAGTCCAACCCTGTCCATTATCCACAATATCAAAGAGAAAGTAACTTTACTACCTACCCATTTGACTAAAAAGACTTAACCGAATGTAAATGTTGTGGAAATTAAAGCCTGACCTGAGGCCTGTATACCGAAGCATGAATAACATACCCCGGATATCTCTCCGTTATCTGGGTTGACTTACCCAGACATTCAGGATACGGATAAGCTGTACTACGAAGCTGGTTATCAACTCAGTAATTCAACCCAGGGTCTTCCCTTCTCGATCAGTGCACGCTCACATAAAAGGAGCGGAGTCTGTAGCATCTGACCAATCACCGTGGGGAATGCCCGCAGGCTGCAGAGTAGCATATGTCACCATGGAGGAGCAGACAATTATTCTTCAGAAATATGAAGAATTTAAACGCATGGGCAACAGCCAGGAAGGATGCTGGTAGAAAATGTGCGACTCTGTTAAAATGTAAATTTGTTAGATTATACAATACTGATTAACTGGCGAATATCAGCACTCTGATCGCTCATTTTCACTTTATTACGATCCAGACGGTTCGGGCAGAGCTTCCTCACATTCCTGTATATTCTGTCTGTCTGTTAGCAAAATAACTCAAAAATTGTGGATGGATTTTGATCACATTTTCAGGAAATCTCAGAAATGGAATGAGGAACAAGTGATTTTGGGAGTGATTTAGATCACCACCTCGATCCAGGAATTTTTTAAGGATTTTTTACTATGGAGACATATGGATTATTATGCCATTAAACCATCTAACTAAGTATAATGCCAGCTATCACTGGCAACAAAAAACAGATCAATTAATTAAATGGCTTGGCAGAGGTCTGCTATATGCTTGTAGTTTCCAGTGAGTTCTTTAGCGCATCGGCACCCCTGTGTTTGTTGGAGCATTAACCCGTGGCATGACGGCACCAGTTGTGCATTCCATAAATTCATGGTTCTGGAGTTCTGCCATATGTGATCATTATTATTAACCTTGTTATTTCAGATGCAACCCTAGTAGAGCTAAACAGACTTGGGAACAAGTCAAGAATAAGTACAAAAGCATACCTCAAAGCGGTCAGTGACAGCTTTATTTATTCATCAAAAGGATTGCATATCCCTAAAAACTCTTTCTCTAAGCTCTCCTTTCATGACCTGCTGGCCAACGTCATTGGGATCTTCTAAAAAAAAATGGGCAAGTCATTTTCCAAGTGAGCTGATTGGTCAGAAGGTGGCGCTTTCATACTCGTTGATCTATGATCCAGAATCTAACCTGCTCCGGACCAGGTTAGCTGTTCAGCGTCTGTTGCCACAGTGATACATCCCGATATGAAGTTAACCAGCTTCACAGTACGGAAAACCTCGGGTTAACCCCGAAGTTACCCGGATAAGAGAAAATCCAGCTTCATAGTACAGGCCTCTGGTCTCCAGACAATCACACGGGCCTCGATCATCAACAAAGCAACAAAGTACAGATTTGAACTAAACTACAAGTAACGGCTGGCAAGTGATTAAAGTGAGGCTCCAAATTATCCACCAATGTGATTTGAAAACAACGTCAAGGGGTACAGAGGAAGACGGCTGACAAGTTAGCTTCACTTTTTATAAACACATGCAGCTAACTGCTGGATTTCTTTACTGCTTGAACACCAGAGTGAGACAGGGTGGAGGACAGGAAGAGGACAGGCAGAGGGCCGCTGTAGTTATAAAGGGTTAAACACAGAAAAGAGACATGCATAGTTTATTTAAGTTCTGAACTAGTGTTATACAAATAGAACTGAGTTGTGTTAAGATTAAAACTATTACAGTTTTCTGACCATTAGATATAACTGTAATAAAAAAGGAAATTAAGATTTAGTTTTAACCACAGTGAGCAGATATGGTGCCTTTAAATGAGGTGTGACATGGATAAGTGACAGAAGTTTTCCCCACCCTTCAGAGCTGGAGTTGTCCAAACTGGAAGAGATTCTGACCGAGACCCACCAGCTGTCTCCAAAGGCCAAGGGCGTGAAGAACTCCACGGTCAGGCGGAAGAAGCGACCGCTCCCCCACTTGCGCAGCCAACATCTAGACGAGGCGCTCAGCCCCGTTACCACGCCGACAGATGAGGAGGTGATTCAGAGGATCAAACAAGTGGCAGGCTCCACACAGACCAGACACCAGAGTCCAGAACACCATCACCTGCCGGGAGGCCTGGCTCTGTACAGCGTCTCCAAACTGCTGCTCATCATCAGCTTTGTGTATGTAACACACTCCAACACACACAGTTATGTAAAGGGGACATATCCAAGGTTTGTTCTCCTGGGTGTAAAGGTAAATTTGACGCATGCTGATGGGACACACATTCTCATGTCTCTGAGTTACGTGTTGCACGATTTCATCCCTTTTTCCAGTCAACTCGGTTTTGTTTTTTACTTAGAATTCACTTTTTTTTTCCTCAAAGAAACATCATTTTTCTCTCAAGTTTAACTCCTCTCTCCTCTTCTTCCATTGCCATCGCTAGGATCTGTCTCAGGTATATATGTCTTGTGATTAACCAGTTAGTCTGGGAACATGTATCTTCACACTATGCCCACTGCAGTTTCATATTAATGCTTCTATTTATGTAGGAAAAAGGTTTTTGGGAAGTTATGAAATTGAAAACAAACAACTTTGTTTATCTCCTGTCCTCCCTCAGCCTGGTTCTGCTGGTGTTCCTCAACATGATGCTGTTCTATAAGCTGTGGATGCTGGAGTACTCTGCACAGTCTTTAACAACCTGGCAAAGTCTGCGGCTTCAGGAGAGGTACGCAGGCACAGATTCGTAAAACTTTTGTCGCAACAGTTCAGTAAGATTAGTGGACTTGAGAGGCATTTGGGGGATACAAAAGACTTAATTCCCAAAGTGATGAGAGAAAACGGAGTTTGCAGTCATTTGCACCAAAGGCCATCACACACACACATACATACACTCTCAGACATACAGACTAAACTATATCCATATGGGCTTTCACGTGACAGGAAAACACTGAGTTTCTAAAATTACCCCTGAATAGCTCTGGGCGCACTGAAACAATTTACCAAACTGTTTATTGGCAGTCCCCCCAAATGGAAATCATGCTTCAGTGGCTTCTCCCTGATGTTGCCAATGTGTGTGTGTGTGTGTGTGTGTGTGTGTGTGTGTGTGTGTGTGTGTGTGTGTGTGTGTGTGTGTGTGTTTCACAGTAAACTGCCTCAGACGCAGATGGAGTGGGCCCAGCTCCTGGAGGCGCAGCAGCGTTACCATGATGCTGAGCTGCAGAAGTGGAGAGAGATTATCAAGTCGTCAGTCGTGCTGCTGGACCAGGTACTTGGACAAAAGGACAAGTTTCCAACGGGTTAAACTAGGTTTTTTTGTATTTGCATTCCTGTTGCAGGTAGATGCTTCGGAAATTTAACGGCGCTCAGTTCAGCCGGACATAAGTGGAGCTGACAAGTTAAACAATCCCTTCAGTCTGCACTGAGCTGTTTTTTGTGAAGGAATGACGGACAGGAGGGCTGCCAGTGATTATTTCTGCTCCACATCTTATTTCCTGAGATGAAGAGATCTCCCGTACCTCTGCACAGTTCTCGCAGCTCCGATGTTGAACTTTATAAAATTATTAATTTATGACAGATTATGTTGAATAAGAGCAGAGCTTAGCTTGTTTTTTGTGCAAAGTTTCAGAAAAAATAACCAATTTAGTACATCAGCCAGTGGAATCCTACATTTTACAAACCACGTGCAAAGTTAAAGGAGTACGGCCTTAAAAATCCAGCACCATGTGGTTGCAGTCATCTAAACGATCACTGTCAATGTAAACACTCTTACCTTGGCATGTTTTTCGGTGGAGTTCTCCAGTATGCACTCCAGTATTTCTTTAATTTGCTTAACTTGATGTTTCTCCACCAATCGGTCAGAGCATTTCAAATGTGGAAGTCATGTGAAAATGCTAAAATGAAAGCATGCTCTGTTTCAGTTCTAACGTTTTACATCTCAGAGCGTTATTAGAAAAACAAGATCTGGTTATGTCCATGTCCTTAAATGAGCAGTGATGCACGTCATACCGTGTCATTAATTATAAATGAAAAACAAAGATAAATACGGAAGCAGTATGTGGAAAAACTAAGTACACTCGAGGAGTTAAGAGGGTAAGTAGCGACCATGTGCTGTTAATCAAATAATATCAGCTGTGGTGATAGAAAGCAATTGTTGCTGCCCATCAGTCTGGGAATGGTTAAAGGTCATTTCCAAACAATGTGGGTTTTATGATTCTACAGTGAAGAAGATTATTCACAAGTAGAAACCATTTAACGCTGCTGCCATTATTCCCAGGAGTGGATATCCCAGCATGTTTACCCCAAGGGCAGACTGTGATTCTCAAAAAAAAAAAGCCTCTGAGCTACATCTCAGACTCTACCGGCCTCAGTTAGCATGTTGAATGTTTAAGTTGATGACTGTACAGTCACAGAAAGACTGAACAAGCATGGCTTGTTTGATAGAGATTTCATCTCTATCATGGATCATGGCAGCACAGCTTAGGTTTGCAAAAGTACATCTTGACAGACCCCAAAACTTCCCAATATCCTCCTTTGGACAGGCAAGACCAAAGTGATTTTTGGTCCTAATGCACAGCATCGCATTTGGTGACCACAGCATATCAGTACCAACACCTCATAATACCTGTCTTTCTTTCACAGTGGTGGAGGGGTCATGTATTGTGCTTGTTTTGCAGCCACAGGACCTGAACACCTTAGGGTCATTAATTTAACCACGAATTCCTTTGTTGACCAAAGTATTCCTGAGTCAAATGGGCGGCTATCTAGAGAGTTTTTAGAAAGGTGTGGATCTCTTGGTGGATTGTCACTTCCTAATTTTAAACATTACTATTGGGCTGCTAATATACATAAACTGACTTTATGAATCCAGGAACCAGCATTAAATTGGTGTGAACTTGAAGCCAAATCTTGTCATGCCACTTCACTCATGGCTCTTTTCACATGTACACTTCCTATGCGGCCAACGCGATTTTCAAACAATCCAGTTGTCCTAAAAATCTGGCTCCAGTTCAGATTTGTTTTGGGCCTCCAGAGGTAGTATTGGTTTCATATATTATAACCATCTTTTGTTCTTCCGTGCACTAATAGGGCGTTTTCCATATGGCAGTGATCAGGCCTTGTCAGATTTAGGGATCTTTACATTTACAATGTTTTTTTATGGATTTATGTTTTTGATGTAATCTACCAAAATCCCTTTTATTTTGATGTTTCCAGGTTTGTAATTTTGTTAGATTAAATAATGTTTTTTTCCCCCCCAGCATTCTTACTGATACTGTAATCAATTCAATTTTGGACATCCTTATAAATCAGAAATGTCTTGTAAACAAAATTCATACTTTAGTTTCCCAACTCACAGAGACTTCTCTGAATGAGATTAAAAACATTTGGGAAGAATAACTTGGCAGAGCCGTGGACGATGATGTCTGGGAGACTGCAACTCGTGTAAATGACATCCTGTTTCAGATTAAGCCTTATACAATTCAAGGTTGTGCACCAGATATATTCTACCAACAGCAAACCTTTTAAGATGTCTTGCGAATTTTTCTCATTCTTTTAATAAATGTCATATGTCACCAGCTAGCGTGACACATGTTTTGGTCTTGTTCCTACGTTAAACATCTCTCTGTGCCATTAAATATGATATTGAGACTATGTGCATAGCAATCTTTGGAATTTGTCCAAGCAGTCAAATAATTAGGAAAACAAAATATTTTATTAATTAAATTGAATTGCATCTTATGTGTCTGTGGGATGTACAAAAGTAAAATTTGGAGAAAAAACAAAAAGTGAGACCATCTGACAACTAAAGCTTGGCCAAAATTGGTCTAAGCAATGAGACAATGATCCCACAGTAAGCTGCAAATCTACAACAGAATGGCTGGAAATGAAAAACTTTTTTTTTTCTCCTGTTTTTTTCTGTCCTTTAGATGAAAGACTCTTTATTAAACCTCCAGCGAGGCATTGGATTGAGGGACTACACCTCTGAGACTGAGGAGAAGAGAAGTCGCTATCACTGACACACCACCACAAGGCCATGAGGGCATGCTGTGCAATATAGGACCTGATCTGTTTTTGAGCCAGTGTGCAAGCATCAGCGAGACAGAAGGGAGGACGAAGGGAGAGGTGGGACCAAGGATGAGCGGGTCCAAAGACACAAAGTGGGGAACGGTAGTTTCCAGTGCACAGAAGTTAAACCCTCTTCCAAGGGAGGGAATCATGGACACACACACAGGAACTGAGGTATCCCCAACATCACTGAGGCATTGTGGGAAGGTGCAAGACTTGCTCCTTCTCTCCACCTGTGGGATAACTGTTTCCTTCTACTCTCTTTGTTTCCAAGTGCATCCTACTGTAAGCCATGTCAACAAGAGAGAGGCAGAGAGAAAGAAGGAACTACTGCATGCATGTAGACAACCTATCTCTCCTCAGTCAGTGTTAATGTGGTCCAGTTCCAGTCTATGTATGTCAAAAAAACAAGAAGAACAGAAGAGAGATCAAGTCAAAGGCAAGGGGGGTCCTTTCGAGTCTTTATGGCTTTTTACACTCTCTCGACTGTTCCAAACCAATCGTCCCCTAGAGGTCCTCGCTGTAGTGTCCCTTTAACAAACCTCCAGCTGATTAGAAGACAGTTTAGTTCCACAGAAAGAAAACAAGTATTGCAACGGGGGGATCAGCTTCACTGATCAGTCCCTGTTGTCTTGTTTGAACTTGGCCTGTACGGTTCCTGTCAGGGCTGGCTCCCTGTCGGACCGCTGTAAAGTAGAATCGGTGGGCTGATAAGACCTGAGCCCATCTTTTTAACCTGGGATACAAATCATGTGGTCATTTGGTCCGACCATGCATTGCATTATTTCCCATCCTTCTGATGAAGTGGAATGTATTTGTCTGGGGAAAAAAAAAAAAAGGCCGGACTTGGATCACAACTTATTATTAGTCTTTGAACCAGGGACTCTGCAGCCAGACCAGTAGGGAGACCTGTATTCTTACATGTTTTATTACTAAACTGTGATTATATCTCTTTAAAGATGTTTCAAATTGGAAAGAATTCTATGAATATATTTGAAATATATGAAAATATTTCATTATTTAATATATATATATTTCAAAATATATAAACATGACCTATATTTATTGTTAATTTATGTACATACAGAAATGATCAGAGCTCTAGACCAGTTAAAGAATTTCTAACTAAAAGTGTTTTCTTCTTAGAAATGCATGCCAGATATGTCTGTGACATGTCCAGTGTGCAAGTATGATTCTGCATTTACGCGATTATATTCGCGCACATGTATGTATGTTGGGTGCGTGAGTGTGTGCATGTGGGCACACGTGTGTGCTGGAAAACATGGCATTTTTACCATTCCACACTCGTATGTTTCTCTTCTTTTTTCTTTTTTTTTCTCCTACTCTGGCTCCTACAGTCAGACTGCCTTTTATTTTAAATGCTAATGCGTTTGGATGCTGCCTTGCATTAATCCCACCAGGGTACAGTTTACAGTCAAAGAGTTTTGTTCCAAAGTGATATATCCAACATCTGAACGCAAATTTTACCCCTACTTCTTTTACAAAGAGATTTATTGTTGCAATCAACAAGATAAAATTTCCAAGAAGACAGTGACTTTTCTCTTGTGAACAGATATGCTGCATTTTGGAGATGGACCCTTCTTTCACCCTTTTAGTGGCTGGATCACTCTTTGCTGAAGAAAGGAACCTATTGACATTTTGAGAAATGCTCTTATTTGTGTTTTTGCTGCATGTCATATGGGAAGATGGAAACCACTTATTAAGAAACCGGGGGAAACAAAAAAGTTCCCAACTAACGCAGCAAAAACCAAATAGGTAACTGCATTTCTCAAAATGTTAAAAGTACTAATGTATGATTATACTTTCCTTTTTCCCATCTCAGGTGTCTGTCTTGGATGAAATGAAAGCATGAGAATAAACTTTACTCAAAAAAATGGAACCAAAAGAAAGAAAAAGAAATGTACCTTCACAGACTATCACTTTAAGTATTTATCATGTATGTTATATATATGTATATATATGTATATATATATATATATGTATGTATATATATATATATATATATACCTATGTATATGTATTTATAATCTTAAGAGTTCGTCAGCAGAAACCCCTTACAGCACTTCCAAAATGAGAGAAAAAAATGTCCTCATGTAGAAGAAAAGTGAAGCACTTTAAGGCCTTTCGGGCAGCGGATGAAAGAAAGAATGGTTTTGTTGGGAGATGAATGCAGAGCCGAGGAAATACCACACTGATGATCTACAGCTTCCAACCCCATTATAAATTGAGATGATTCCAAAACATGCTTGAAACAAAGCAGCTCCAAGCAAGAGTGAGACCGACTCACTTTCATGTCCATTTTCGGGGCAAAGCAGGAGTAAGGGATTTGTATGAGGGGAAGGTATCTTTACTGTGTGCCTGCAGATTGTTACTGACTGACATAATGGAGTGAGAAGGAAGGCTTCAGGACTGGATCCCTGCTGTGTGTAGGTGTGTGTGTGAGTGTGTATTAGATTTGAAGAGGGCACTCAGTAAAGATAACGCACAGAACCCTTAAGATCTGAATGTGAAAAGTTAGAAATGTTATGCAGGCATCTCTTTCATAATCCTGGTGACACCGACGGACGTATATGATGGTGCAGGAATGTCATGTGATTGAAAATATGACTGAAATGCTTTAAGAGTTTTTGTATTGAATAATTTTGGGTTGTTTTTTTTTGTTGTTTTTTTTTCACATGCTTGTATTTTTGTTGAAAATGACATTCTCAGCTTCTCCAGAGGAGACATGATTGAGATGCTTTTTTCCGACACTAACTTGATTATTTTTACCGTCAAGACTGACTTCACAAATTATGCAAGTAAACATCAGATCGCCCATGTTTCTCATTGGACTTGTTCAAATCAAGGCTATGATCTTCTTGTTTTGCTTTTATTGCTTGTTTTGGTTTTTTTTGTTTGTTTTTTTTTGTTTTGCTCTCACACAGTTAAACTGAGTCACACGAAGGTTTGTGTGATTGCTGTCGCTGATCAGCTGTGAAATCAAGGCGACCTGAGAGTTTGGGATTTTGACAAGCTAACGGATCACGTGCTCCGTCGACTGTACCCGTTGGCGTTCGCTGGTGAGAATGCAGTGCCAACCATGCAACACAGTGCTAACAGCCTTGTACAAACACACACTATAGGAATCGCTCACAACCTCCTGAGAACAACAGCTGATCAAACTCATAGCAAATGCTCTTCTTCGAGTGTGTCTTGGGAAAACATGTACTGGTGTAGTTCTGTTCAAGAAAAAAAGATTCTACTGTATGTTTTCTTTTTCTTTCTTTCTGTTTTTTTAGAAAATGTTTTAATCTCTAGACTTTTAGTGAAATTTCTACACAAGATGAACATACTGTAAGTATATGTTGTGTGTATCTGCAGTGTGCGCGCACACACACACACTGACAAAAGAATCCAACCTGCGCTGCGCGTGGGTTTTGACTTGCCGATGACTTTACCTCATATAGACTGAAAAGAGAAGTGGCTTTCTGGTTCATGTGAAGTAGAGACTGGAAGTATGAATAAAGAAAACAATTTAAACAAATCCTGTTTTTGTTTGCGGCTGATTTCTTATTTGTGTTGCACATGCAGGAAAACAGATAAAATGCCACTTAGTTTTCAGGGAATTTCAATGTGAAACATGAAGATTTTCCCAACATTGTTACATGTACATCTTATAGAGAGAAGTACAAAAGGGCTGCATGACACAGCGTTATGAAATATTCATCTGTGGTTGCTCTCGAGAAAAAAAATCTGATCAATAATTTATGTCATGTGTTGAAAGTATTATTTTAGGAGCTGAAGGAGATTTTCATAACCTGCAGTGAGAACAGTCTGTCCTCAGAGGTCATTTGACTGCCTGTCTTTGCACTTCAATTACTTTTACATAAATTACTTTCAACGACTTTGCTGCTTAACTGAAAGGACAGCTGACGTGCACAATACTTACTTGCAAATACAATCATCTCCCATTTTACAATTTAAATTCCAAACATGTTAGAATTGCTGAGTAAAATGTAAATGAAAAAAAAAATGCCATGATTTGCTCATCTCATCAACCAAGAGGTTCAAAACATGCTCATTGTTACAGGGAGATATTTTTGTATTTCACAAGAAACAGCTCATTTTTTTATTTTGATGGTGGCAACATGTCTCAGAAAAGTTGCCATGAAGTCATGTTAAACAATATCCATAATCATCTGGGAGCTGAGGAAAGGAGGAGGCCTGAATGCCCCTCCATACTCCCAAACAGGCAGGCTGTCGAAATGAGCATAAACACCATGTATGATGATCCCTCTCCTCTTTAATCTCAAGGGAGAAAAAATCAATCATTTCCAAAAGAATTTAAATTTCATTGAGTTTCAGAAAAGCATTAAAAAGGTGAATTTCAGGACCAACAGAACAGATTCTGACATTTTTCCAGACATCAGAAGAGTGAGAAAGTCTCCAAAGGTGCTTACATGGAATCATTTCAGGTCAGTAGGTGGTCCTTAATGTAGCCCAAGCCACATTTGGTTTCACACTGCGCCAGACCACCTCTGAATGTGGCCTGAGTAACCAGCTCTGAATGACCGTATTCTTCAGTACTGTCCACTTGTGATCAGATCATCCTGGATGCATGTTAGCACCAGGTATGAATGAAGCCTCAGTTTATTTATTAGTTTTACTTTTGTTGAAGCGGCAACCAAACCCAGTTCAAACCGATGTGTTAGCATCCCCCATTAATTCATTTTGTTAGGATTA
Organism: Atherinosoma microstoma; assembly: GCA_037177055.1. Taxonomy (NCBI): domain Eukaryota; kingdom Metazoa; phylum Chordata; class Actinopteri; order Atheriniformes; family Atherinidae; genus Atherinosoma; species Atherinosoma microstoma. The sequence goes on along the minus strand of JBBBVU010000009.1, from coordinate 25,007,178 downwards.
AAGTCAGCTGACTTAGGAGGTCATTTTTGGGTAATCTTTGATGCCATTAATAGTGAGGCATGCAATTAAGTACTTAGTTGAACTTAATCCTTCACTGATATCGGCCAATATCAAGGCCTTACTGACTGTTGCTTACTCTTTGACTAATGTGTGTCCAGAAACTGGCAGCAGATTTGGGGGTTGATTTTTCAGTCCATTTTCAATGAGAAGCTCCAACGAGCTCATCCTTGTTGACAGTGAGACCTATCAGCACCCCTCCTCCACTTTACCAGTGATGCTCTATGTCCATTAGAAATCCAGCGTGGATCCATCTATCTCAGTCACACTCATTTCATTTCTAGATAACATCGAACCTCTGACATCTTGTCTTCAGATATTAATCAGACCCGTTTAGATTTTTTAAAATGTGACTCTTATGGTCGTGTTTTAACTTTTTTTGTTGTTGTTTTTTCCTCTGCCATATTTTTACTGACTTTATACTTTGTACCTCTGTGCAGTACAGGTAAGTTATAGTTCTGCAATATGGCAGTACTAAAGGATAAAGGTTGTTGGTATCTTCTTAATTAATTATGTTAACCTTTTATATTATGCCTAAGTCACTTCAGACAACATCCTCCTTCATTATAAATACAAATCCCTTGAAAGGATATATTTCAACCTAAATAGAAACTCCTTCCTTAAAAGAAAATCACATATTTGTCACATAGGCTACATATGAAAAACTGCGTTCAAAGAGCTTTGGAATTACAGCATCCATGATATGTGTCCTGATTCCTGACTGAGTAGCTACTCTCTACTTTTACAGCTGTTTTCACCAGTCTTCTTACTGGTTCCACTGAATCGGGTTTTTTCCTTTGCTCCCAGAAATAACCGTCCCCCTGGAGAAGTCCATTAGTCCAAGGGCCAGGATGGGTGAGGTCGACGCGTCACAGTAATGAATCAAGGGGGATGGGACGCTTTTACGTTCAGCACCCCGACAGCCTCTCATATCCAATGACGGCTGAGTTTGGATTCATTAAAGGGGCGGATGACTCCCCACTTTCTCGCTGCGGCCCGGTCGCAGAAGGCGGAGCTCCGTCGCTGCGTTTGACAGCTGCGAGACAGAAAATGTGCAGCGCATAAGAAGGTCGGAGGAACCATGCTGCTCCAAGGCAACCACACCGTCTCAAGGAACGGGATGGACTATGGCCCTTTATAGCCTGAGACTGCCCTCGTAAATCTGGGCCAGCGCGAGAGCAAATAATACAACATAAAGGAAATAATTAGCTTTTATTGCACATTATTCCGGGATTTTCTTTGGGGGGGTTGGGGATGCAGCGTGCTTTTTCCTTCCCCGCGACTGTGGAGCGCAGTCGGACTAAAGAGCGCTTGGAGGCGAGTCTGGCCGGGCTGTGTGAGTTGGAGCTCCGCAGGCAGAGGCAGGAGGGTCTGGTACTGGGAGCGCTTGCTCTGGTTGATCCTTTGGCCCATAACGGTTCCAGAGGAGAGCTGGCATGCTTCAGCAGCTGGGGGCAGGAAAACTTGACGCTAAGGCGTCAGCTGGTAAGAAGTTTAGACTATGCTGAGTCTTTTACTGAATGTTTGGATTCCAGCTGTTCTCAAACCGTATTACCTCACCCCTCTTCCATATAATCCTACATAGTTTTGAATTTCAAATTTCCTGCTGAGTATCCTCGTTGTGATCTGCCTGACCGTTGGATGGACTCTTGGTTTGGGCTGCGCCTTTTGTGTTGAGATGACCTCTAGCTGCAAAAAAAGTTACTCAACTTGATTAATGGACTCTTTGTATGAAAGGATGTAATGCGTTTCTGTGCTTTGGGCTGAGATTTATGCCTGTAGGTAACGAAATCAGGGGGAGGAGCAGCCACCGCTTGTAGCACAGACCGACTATTTAATGGCCCATTGTTCCCTCGTCACGGACTTTTGTGGGTTTTGCCATTTAACAAGCTCTTGTTTATGCTTTCCACACATCATAAAAGAATAAATTGTATGTTTAAGCTTGTATGTTGCTGCTGCAGAAAACATTTAATACACTCCATGATTGGCTTCCATTGTTTTTCTCTCTTTTTTTTCTTTCCTTTCTGACGTGAAACTAAAGCAAAGTTGTGTCAAATATTTTCCACTGTTACGCGACGACGCCAGGATTAATGCTGACATTAAAAACTGGGTTAAGTACATTTTACGCTCCACTGGACAACCATTTTTATCCTAATTGGTTGTTGTGCTGCTTTAGTTTTTGTTTGTTTGTTTTCTCTTTGTTCTTTTTCGCCTCTTAGAGTTTTCTTTCTGTTTGGCTACTGCTCCTGCGCAGCCTGCAGGCAGCTTCAACACTACCACAATATGAACTCATTATTAAAGAGGGCGAAAAAGAAATTAAATCAGCCGCCACCTCTTCACACCTCCTTCCTCCCTCCCTTCTCCTCTTCCTCTCCTCCGCCGGGGACCTAACAAAAGGCGCATATGGAGCAGAATACTAATGATGCCGATCGAGGCTTTGCTGAGAGGATGACGCGCATATTGGTGATCTTGAAACACTGGTATGATGTGATTTTGGGCGCTGTGAACACAGTTTGTGGATTAGATGAACGATTCCCCTGAAGAGCACGGGTTCTAATTTAATTTAGACAAATGCATGACGGTCATGTGTTTTCAATGAGCCTCGCACACCCGTGATCCCGGAGGAGCTGTCAGCAGTCTGACAGGAAACAGCCGGAGAAAAAGTGAGACGCGTTCCCCCCGCGTATTTTCCACCTTTTCATTTTCGCGCAAAACGTCGCTGGATCAATGTTTATGAGCCGCTCTGCTCATCTATGCATATGTGTAATTACTTAGAAAATTCCTCTGAGGATTTTTTTTTTTTTTTTTTTTTTTGTCTGACATGACTAATTGAAGTCTCAGATTTAGTCTTAATATCAGGTCACCATCTGCGCCCGAGCCAAATCTCCCCCATGTTATCTTCAGTGTTGGCTCGAGTCTGCAAAGTGTATAGTTCATGGTGTGACACGGAAACAAGTGACCCAGTGTGCGTGTAGCTGCCTCAGATGTGCCCCCCTTACCAGCTGAGGGGCCTTTTTCTCCTGGATACAGTGTGTGTATGTGTGTGTGTGTGTGTGTGTGGTGCTGAAGGTGTTGACAGCTGCAGGACGCCAGACAGCAGCTGAGAAAGCATGAAACTCTGAGCTGCCCCTCACCAACCCTGCTGGGTGTGTTTGGAGAGGTTGGAAGAGACAGTATGAATTGTGCATGAATGTGTGACACACATGCATCCATCAGTAGATCACTCTTTGATTTTCGAGGTCACACTATAATAGGCATGCGTTTAGTATTAATGCAACCTTTTTTGCAAGATTGTAACTTGTGTGAAGACAAGCAGTGCATCTTTAGTGACAGATCACTGTATGAATCACCCGATGGTATATTTGTTCTGGCACACAAACTAAAACTTCAGACTTTTCTTGTGTTCCTTGGCTTCTTCTCGCAGATTCCAGCGAATGAACCGCAGCTGAAAATCTATTAATCATATGTCCATAGAAATGAACTCAGAGTTGGTTCCACTTCTCTGGATCACATGAGAGCGGCCTGCTTCACATCTATTTAAGGATTCTTTTCGGCTTAGTTACCCTGCTTCCTACAAGCCACTGTAGGGCAGAGTCAAGAGTGTACTTATGAGTGCCATTCACTGGGGTTATGTAAACACTGTGCAAGAAAGCTCGTCTGTCCAACCGGGCTGAAAGGATCTGCAAAGAAATATTTACTTTGTGAAAATCAGGCATTTGAAATGTGTCCGTTTTCTTAAAGAAATAAGAGATCAGTTGAGTTAAGCAGTGAAACGGGGGGCAGGGTGTCTTGCGAGAGTGTGTGTGTGTGTGTGTATCCGGCCTCCCACAGACTTCTTCTCTGTGTGGATCCAGTCACAACATTGCTTTAATTATGTAGGGTCGAGCATGTGTGGCTGCATGCCTTGTCTGCCCCGTTTCATAGATTTCTATATTCTGGCAGGCTCTTTTCAAACTGTTCCAGCTGTTAATCAGTTCAAGGTTTCTTCTTTGATTCTCTTCAAAACAGCCAATTTCTTTCGGTCCTGCTCAAACCCTTTTTGTGTGACTGATTTCCAGTGTGTCTTCATGTGTCTCTTGGCTTTACACTCTATACACTTCTATTCTTCATTAACCTAAAAGTAATGTAACAAATGAAATCATGTCGTTTTTGCTTGTCACGTAGTTCTGATTTCACCTGAATTCACTTGCGGTTCATTTTGTTACATTTAAAATGCCAGGAGGCCCTGATGTTTTGCTCACCCACTGTGTAACAGCTTCATGGCTAAGTGAGTCTGGCTTCACCGTGTCCACCGTCTCCCCCATCCCCCACCAGCATGGGGCCCAGGATGCAGTAAAACAGCAGTGGTACAGTGTGCACACAGTCCGGGAACCACTGTGAGACTCACAACAGTAGAGTGCAGCCTGCAAAAAAAAAAAAAAAAAAAAAGCTGAATTCTTTAGTGTGGACCAGCTGGTTTGCTCATCCACCTAGATTTGTTCATTTTCTGCAAGGTTACCATTTAATAATCAGCATACTCTGAGTGTGCGTTCATGTGCGCATAGATGTGGTAGCAATCGATCATATGAAACAGCATTATTGATTAGCTGATGTCCAATAGGTTTCCCTCCTCCAAGCTATTTCTTTACCCCCAAGGCCCCACCAACAACCGAAACAAAGCTCCACACCCAAAACATTTTGACACATTGATTCTGCAGCTTTGTTTACTGTAAGACAATGAGCAGGCTGAGACAAAAGAAAAGAACAGTGTTTGGGGTAAAGAGGTCATAGCAGAAGCCCAGCTTGGATTATTTACCCCTCAACAGCAGATATTTGCATTATAACTACATTTAGGACAAAGGGGGATAAGAATTTAGCACAATAAACAGTGACTGGAATTTATGTGCAATACACCGTCTGGACTGTCCGACAGAGGAAAAAATGGGTCTCCACTGCTGTGATTAATGAGCTTTTACATGATTTCCCATCAACTGCATTGCTCACCACAGGGCCTGTGTGCATTCCTAAAGGCAGTGTTTGATTTGGCACAGAGACACAAAGACAGTGTTCAGGAAAGTGCAGGAAACCGTTGCAGCAGTTATCTGACAAGCGCTCCATCACACAAGGCGTGCAATGTGAAAAAAGGTGTCACCTTGCTTTGAGGACATGCTCAATCTTCTGATAATGAATTCTCCTTAATGAGACTTGAGTGTTAGCAGCATCACCTCCACCACGCTGAAGTGCATTTGTGTGCATGTGTTCTGGGAATCTAGAGTCACATAATGAAGATATGTCCTGTTTATGATGACAATAATAAAGTCTGCATAACATGAATCTGTGTAGATGTGTTTTAATTTTAGTGTAAAGGTTAGTTAATAGAGGAAGTATAAAGGTTAGATAAAATGCATTGTCCCCTGAAGTCATAGACCCTCAACAATGTGTTTACCCACACAGACAAGGTTGCATGCATGTATCGGAAGATGTTAGCATATGTGTCAAACGAGACTGATGAAAACTGTCAAGCTGGCTGGGTTAGCATGTTCAGTGTCACTGTCAATGTCAGTGTGAGTCTGTGTGTGGAAAGAGTGTTAAATCTTGTTAAAACTATTTAAATCATACATCTATCATTTCTAAAATAGGTTTTGCATCATTATTTTCTCCGTGCTTATCTGTATGAGTAAGCATATTTGTCTGTATTTCTGGATAGCTTTTATCTGTGTGTGTGTGTGTGTGTGTGTGTGTGTGTGTGTGTGTGTGTGTGTGTGTGTGTGTGTGTGTGTGTGTG
>JBBBVU010000009.1:24951180-24961943 GCA_037177055.1 Atherinosoma microstoma | reverse complement strand
GCTGAACATCATGGATGATGTCAGCCACCCTCTGCATGCCACCATCACGGCACAGAGGAGCTCTTTCAGCAGCAGGCGGCTGTCTCTGAGCTGCTCTACCAACAGACTCACGAACTCCTTCCTACCCAGGGCCATCAGACTTTGTAATAGCACACTAGGCGGGGGTTGAGGGGCACCACGGTGAGTAGTCCGGCTAAGACTTTTACAACCGGACTAGGGCAAGAGTCTGCACTTTTAATTTTTAATTTCAATTATATATTTTATCACATATTTTTATTACATAGTACTTAGTTTGTTTTTATATTGTTGCTGAGTTGTTACAATTTCCCTTGGGATCAATAAAGTATCTATCTATCTATCTACCTATGTTTAGAAAATGTAACCACCCCTATTTTGTTTATTGCTGTCTCCACTCAGTGCACCAAACAGAACTAGTGGGTCATCTGAGAGTTTTGGGCATTTCCAGTTGAAGTTGACTCATCAGCATCACATTAAGGCAATTCACCAGACATGATACAGTCCCACCACCCCTTTATTAAACAGGTTTTACATACATGCTGTAGCAATCCTGTCAACCGGATGACGTAGTCTTGGTTTTCTCACATATCTGAATCAGCCTGTCCTGACACATTCAGATGAGGCTGTTCTCACCACAATAAGATTGAAGTAAACTGTACAATATACTGCTCTAATGTGGAAATGCTAACATTCCTTATGACCAAGTCATTATATTGATTTTGTCAGTCAGTTGTTTGCATGTAAATAACTGAAATTTAAATGGATGATACCACAGATTGTCCATGTGGTTATATAACCTCTATTATTGGTTGGGTAGGTCCTGAAGAAAAGACAGTGTACTGCTGGAGCATATAAAAATACTCAGAGAGTCTAGAAAAGTTTCAATGGCTAAATCCAAAGACAGAAACCACTGTTGGATGTGTATAAGCTTCAAATCCTCAGGTGGCACTGCAGGACAAACAACCGAGCACCACAATCAATATTTCCACGTGAGCATGTAAAACAGTTTTCCCATGACATGGTCCACTCCTTCATCCCAAAATATCATACTTCAAACTGTATTGCACACAGAAGAAGCCACATTTCACCTTTGTACAGAAACACATGATTGTGAAAGTACAGTACCAGATGTTAATATTGTACAATTTGTGGTAAGACTGGGTTATTTGCTAAAATACCACTGAGGCATATATTAGAATTTGGAAATATGTACACTTACAATCAAGGTGATAACTTTTCCCGGGAGGTCTGCGGTTGTTTTTCCTATCAATGTGTCAGAACTCATTTTGCAGGCCTTAGCATTCACAAGTTGTTAAAAGGTATCATTCGAAGTTCGGGTGATTTAACACAATAGTAAACTATCCAAACTTTTTTTTACGTGTACCGTTTGTATCAAATTCTAGATTTGTTTATATTTTCTCCATACAATACATTTTATTGGTTAAAACACTAATATCACCATAAGTATAAAGGGATTAACAAATTACAAAGTGGAGGTTTTGTTGCATATTAGGAAACATTCCGACTTTTCTTGAAATGTGGTTTTATAAATATTCAGATCTGTGGACACACCGGCATCGGTTGTTGTTGTTTTTTTATTCAGTAATCCCTTGTCTGGTTTCTTCCATTGTTCAGTGTTGCAAAATGACTACAACCAGTTTCCTCTTTAGATTCCCATGACTTTTAACATCATTGTGAAAAAGGCCATTTTTCACAGTGTGAAAGAAACAACCTCAGCTTTCCTTGCCCTGTGAGCAATATTCGGACAATATTCAGTTTCACTTCCTCTTTTTTTCAGCTCTGTATATTCCTAACAACGGGTTTGGCAACTGCTCTGCAAAGCAAGACAAGCTGGAAAATAACTTGTTTGCATGCTTCCACGTGCAACAACAAAGAACAAGAGAGGTGTGCTTTCCATGGCCACACCCTTGTAAAGTTACTCTGATAAGGGAGGCGCAGAAGTCTGTTGCCAGTCAGTCCTCATAACTACACTTATGGAGCAAACAGGTAAGAAAAGAGAGAGCTTTTTTTTATAATTACATTTTTCAGTTATCACATGGTAATATACTTTTGATCTTCTGCTTTTCAGTGAACATTGTGTCAAGGTTGCAATGGGGTGCAGCTGCCCCAAAACAACGGGAGACTCTGAACGGTTCAGCTCAGAGAGTTGTAATACATCACACTGCCCTCCTGAACTGTAAATGCCTGGCAGAGTGTAAGGACCATCTTATCAGCATTCAGAGAACACATATGAACCAAAGACACTTTGACGACATTGGATATAAGTAAGTAACCCTCATACTTTTATTGTTTAAAATGTCCAAAAACAAAGACTCATTTTGGAGCAGTCTAACAGCTGGTTTATAACAGGGAGATTCTGGAGAGGGGGGGGGGGATGTTTCCAATGTTGGGTGTTCATTTAAACTTTTTATGTTTCAGTTTTCTTGTTGGAGGAGACGGCACTGTGTTCGAAGGCCGTGGCTGGGGTGTGGTAGGGGCACACACAAAAGGCTACAATAGTGACTCCCTGGGCATTGCATTCATGGGCAATTTCAACAGTAAGCACTCGTTTTGTAATTTTATAACAACAGCTTGCATAAATAGCTGAATTTAACTAGAAGAGGATTGGAAATTATCCTATCTATAAACCATCTGGATAGTGAAACTAATTTCTAAGACAGAAAATATTACTGCCAATAATGACAGTGTTAATACTCACTGTGATTTCAGATGACACACCCAGTAAGGAAGCATTATTGTCAGTCAAGCAGCTGCTGCTGTCTGGAGTTTCCCGGCGCTTTTTAAATTCACAGTTTGTCCTGTGCGGGCACAGAGATTTAGGGTCCACAGAATGCCCAGGAAGCCATCTCTATGCTGCTCTGCCAGAACTGAGGAGCACAACATGATGCTCACAGCACAGCACTTCAGAGAAATCTGCTCTCACCCCCATCATCAGCTCTTTTTTCTTCCATACATGGAACAGACAAGGTGTAAGGATGAAGAAGCGTACAAATTAAACACTAACTTTGTGTCATTTCTATTTATTTTTTTTCTCAATTGTTTTACTTTGATCTCTTGTTAATTTAGATGAAGGCTTGAGTTGTAAAACCCAGGAGGTCTTTAGGGTGTTTAAAGCTTGTCAGGTGATTCTCCTACAGCAGAGGGAGCCACCACAAAGAATTAAACTGAAAAGCTCCAGCTGTCCACAAATGATGAATACCATGTTTACACATTTGAGCAAATATATTGTGCCAAAGTCGCTGTTACTTTGTGTAATTATTATGTTCTGCTATCCTACCTTTGAGTTAATTGGGTGTAATTCCAATATAAACTACTATATTATTTTACTTAATAGAAGCTTAACTCTTGTGAATGGCCTCTCAAGAATTTAACTTGTTTTAATGTGTTCCAGTTTTTGTGGAAAATAAATGTCATTTGAGAAACTGTGAGATTATTTGCTTCCTTTGTTTTTATTTAAGCCCTCCTCCTACAGAAAGCACAGTGAGTGGCGGTACAGCTCAAGTTTCACCATCTGGATCACAAACACAACCCAATCATGAAAATGTCTTTGCAGGAGCCGCATTCTTGTGCAGATGTTTTCAGGGTGCCATGGCAAGATCACTGTAAACAGCACAAGAGGTGGAATCAAATCCAAAGGGATTATATATATATATGTCGAGGCAAACACTGCAGGATTTTTGCAGGAGGCAAAAAGCATTCCCAACAAGTGCTTACTTGCACAGGGCAGCGATTATACAGACAGGCCCTTTATCAATCTGAGTAAGAGAGGATATGTCAGATTCTGCACATTTAATTTCTGATGTCTGATACAAGAGCAGCTGCAGCAGCCCCGGTGTTTTCTGAACAGCAACCTTAAGTCAAAGGAAAGAAACTGTGAGAGAACAGTTAACCCAAACAATTATGGATAACCGATAAAACTGCACAGCGATTTCTAAATAACTTAACAGTTGAAGTATAGTCCAACAGTAAACTATTAACTCTTGTTTGTGGTCATGGAAGCCTGCAACTTTTTCTTTTACATGAAAAGGACTGCTCCATTGAGCAGTCAGAACCAGTGCGATTGTAAAAAATATGTTTAACAAATATTTTGCCTTTCCCATTATCATTTCCACTAACCAAACTTATTTCACCCCAGTGCCTCTCATTTTTCCCAGTCAGTTTCAAGCTTTTCAGAATATAAATGACTAAAAGGGCAAAATATCAATGTGAGCTGGTGCATTAGAACTTTATGGTGAAGATAGTCAAATAATGCTGAGTCATTGTCAAACCCAAACTAAGCACGTGTCAGTTGCAGCTTTTGACATGCATGGCTCTGAATCAACACTTAAGACCGTGCAAGAAAATTCCAACTGTGACGAAAAACAACAAAGATTTTCTTCCTCTTTGTCTTCATCAGGTTGATCAAACACAAAAGCTCAGCTGAAAAAGTTTTTGCACTTTAAAAATAGTCCAACAGAATGTTTTGAGCCCTTTATGACAAATTGGCATGGCACGAGAATGTATTAAGTTTCATTTCATATTGCTCCATTTGAGGGGTTGCAGGGAAGATGATTTTTCCCCCGTCTGGTTAGTACAACCAAGACGCACAAATAGCCTATGTGCGCCCACTTTGCCCTCGTTTGTTTTGTGCTGTTCTGTTATAGAATATATCGCTCAGACTGAAGCCATATTATTTTGATCGGCATTTTGTCAAATTACCATAATACGAGGGGAAGTAAGGAAGGTAGCCCTAGAGGGCCAGGCGCATGTGAGGAGCTTGAGTTTCACGAGTCACGGAAGTGTTATAATTGCACCTGAGTTCACCAATAAGTCAAACAGGTTAACAACACATATTTCATTTGGTTGGGAAGCCCTTGTTTGGCATGACGGCATAATTATCTGTGTTTTTTTAGTCTTGCTCTAAATGTAAATAATTGTCTCGCAATGACAATAAAACACTTTTTGTCATACAAAAGGTGTTTGTTTTATTTTTTTGTCCGGGCCACTTTTTATTCTTTCTAAACTTGTGTACCCTGTCCAAAGAAGCTGAGCACAGATTTACGCATGAGCGTAACCATTGTATCAAGTAACCTAACAAACTAATGGACTGGGTTTTTGCTGGTAAGGACTCCTGCGCTGCTGTGATCATGCGCATTTGTTGGCATGCAGCTTGGGCCAGTGCGTCTTTTGCTCCTCACCACTTTGAGTCGGCGCTTCTTTGCTCAGAGCGCTCAGCGGCGCGCTCTCTTGCGAGCAAATCGGAGAACTGAAGGAGTGACTTTATGCTTTGAGGAGGTCATGGAGAATTTGAAAACGCCTAACCGATTATTCCACAAGTCTTCTTTCAGCATCAGCAACCTGTTGTGGAGACGAGAAGAGATGGTTGATGACCAGGAGCCTCCTTCTTCTCCGTCTCAGATTGTGCGCTCCACTCATCCTGAGAAAAACACTCAAGAGGGAAACTTTGACATCGAAAAAAGCAGCGAAAACTCAAGACGATGCAGTAAAGTGGATAATAAACCGGTGGTTGTTAAGCAAGAGGAAAATGAAGGGGAATCAAAGAAAGCCGGTGGAGCAGAAGAAAGCGTTAAACCCGAGAAACCTCCTTTTAGTTACAACGCGCTCATCATGATGGCGATCCGACAAAGCCCGGAACGACGGCTCACACTTAATGGCATCTACGAGTTTATCATGGACAACTTTCCATACTACAGACAGAACAGACAAGGATGGCAAAATTCAATCAGGCACAACCTAAGTCTGAACAAGTGTTTTGTTAAAGTGCCGCGCCACTACGATGACCCGGGGAAGGGCAACTACTGGATGTTGGACCCCTGCAGTGATGATGTCTTCATAGGGGGCACGTCGGGGAAACTCCGGCGCAGGACCACCGCAAACTCTAGGACCAAACTTGGTCTGAAAAGAGGAACAGGTCGACTCATGTCCTCCAACACAGCAACCAGCGTCACCTTAGCCGCAGCAAGTTCGTTTTACTGGCCAGTGCCGCCGTTTCTACCTCTCCAGACACCAGTCCGCGCCCACCTTGGCACTGGGACATACCTAACTGCTCACCCCCGCTTTTCCAACCACGCAACTTCGGTTGTTTCCCAAAGGGCCCGGCTGAGCGCGAGCGCCGCGGACGCTGCCGAACGGTTTGTACAGACCCACCAGGAGATGTCTTACATCGGAGTCAGCTGCGCGCAATCCCGCCGCCATCAGATCGGCGCTGCCTGCACCGCCTTCTCAACGTCCATCCCCGCGTGCACCCTGCCTCTACCGGACCCCTGCTCTTTCAATATGATCTCCGGCCAAGCCAGCTACTTTTATTCTCACCAAATACCACGTGCAGCCGCGATTAGTCCGTGTCAAGAGGAATGCACCCGTTCCAAGACATCACCCGGACAGTTTTTCTCCAAAAGTGGTCACTCGGACCTCGGGGGGTGTTGCAATGACTTTCCTAATTACTACCCTCAAGTCAACTCGAGCCCTCCTATAAGTTGGAATATAGAAAAATAGATTACTGCCGATAGACCATTGTAAATTAAGTTTAGATTTTAGATGTGACCAAAAGGTCAAAACATTCTGTTAATCTGGTATAAGATCAAATTCTTGTGACATTATTTCCCTTGAGCTGAAGAATGAAATCAATGATGTTGGAGGATCACAATCAAATTTGTACAGTTTGTTTAAAATAACAAAAAAAGAGAGAAACACGGAAAAGGGAAAAAGACGAATGGTATAGACCTTCACTAATGTGCTTCTCATGCTTTCCGGAAGATGCTGAGCAAAAAAATATTAGGGATAGTTGTTTTACGGAACAGTGTTTTAGTAAGACGTGTTTTATAATGGCATGGTGTACATCTTTAAGTTGGATGTATTTCTTTATTTTCCCTCAAAGCAAGTTCAGTTTTTTGTGTTTAATTTCCGCTCATAATGTGTAAACCAGTTTGGAATAATCACAAGATGTTAGCGTGCGTTACTTTAAATCTGATGCCATTTCAGAAAGAAAATGAGGAAAATAGATATACAAAAACATAAATTATCACTTGAGTTGATCCATTTTAGCCAGCATGTTAACCAACACATTTAAAGATATGTATTTTTTTATTTTTTTATTTTTTTGTAAAGTTGCACAGTACATTCCGAAAAAAAATTATCTGGTTGTTTTAATGTTATTTATTTCATTTTATTATCTAAAAAAAAAAAGATTGAATAAGTCCAAAGGATGCTTCCCAATTGTTTTAAAATCTAAATATATCGAGAGAATAAAAATTCAAACCTTAAACTACTCTAAAACTGTTCATTTTTCTGCTCTTGTTGTCTTACATTTTGTTGATAAAAGTTATTGCATTGCCATTTTAATTACCTTACATATAATTAAACGATAAATAATGCATTTTTAATTGTGTTTTCTTTTTACCTCATTAAAGCCATACTGTTGTTAATTGTTCTTATTTGGTTGTGTTATTAAATGTTACACCCTGGAGATTTAAACCAACGCAAGGCGTGCAAATGGATTAAATTAAAGGTTTAAAGTAAAAATAGAGTTGTGAGGCGGAAGTGTTTGGATGGACGCGCTGTCAAATGATCAAGAGTTCACACGCGCATGCAGCAAGTTTGTTGGGGACTGTGATGTAACTAACTTCGAGATATCTGATGTTTCCAGTCCTGTAAATCTTATTGATCAGTCTTGTTTTCCACGCGGCACTGACATCAAAGTTTTCTACCCATCAGGTCGCCTATAAATTGATACAAAAAAGAAAGAAAGAAATGTACGAGGAAACGGATTACAGCACTTCTCTGTCCTCGCTTGCCTCATTTAAACAAAAGATCCCTTATGTGAAAAGACCTGAGTCTGTCACAGTCGTCTGTGGTCAAAACAGACAGGACGGGATCAGGTAACTTCACTGTTGGCAAACTCACTGTCTACATAGATGTGAAGATAGAAGTCTAATATTTTCATCACCGGCATGAGTAACTGTGGTCGCAGAGTAGAGAACAGAGGTGTGAATCAACAAGTTTTTCTCCCTGAGGCATGGAGTAAGAAGATACTGCATGCTGTTAATCTAGTAAATAACCACCTTCTTTTGACAGCTCTGCTAATAACCATGAATCACCGAACTGTAGTTCCATTATGATTTTGCCATTCGGATTGACAGAAGATGATGCTGATACGTATCTGTTGTCGATTACAGGCTCAAGGTGGGATAAATGCTGAAATTGCAATATTTGTCTTCTTTTATTTTATTTGGTTTCAAGTGGTTTAAAACACAAGTATTATTATTATCTACATTGGATTTAGTTCTGGGCAAAAACCACTTTTTTTTTAAATATATTACCAAAGTATACACAAGATATAGAAAACGCTTGACTGAAAGATTTCTAAACCCAAACAGAAAAGTGTTATTTGGCGTAAAAAAAAATCTTCTTTGGATGTGGATTGTCTTTGTTCTTTGTCAAGATGATCACATGCTTCAAAAATATTGAGGTCCAGGATCTGGGCAGCCTCAAAACCAGGACAGAGTGTTTGTTTGTTTTTAAAAATGTTCTTTTCTTTGGGACCATTGCATCCAAATCTGACCATGCTTTTTCTGTATTCATGCTCACAAATTCTGAATACTCTCTCCTGAAACACCGCCCCAGACCATGGCAAAGCACTTACAGTGTATCTCTGTCTTGACCTATTGTGTAAGATCTGATGACAACTTAAGCAAAATTTTTAAATTTAGGATAATTACACCTATTGCCACTAATTTTCAGTCAAACTCTTCTATAATTTGGCATACTCAGCCTTAATACCTCCATTTCCCTTTTGTTCACATGGCTTCATGAAAGCAACGTTTCCAGACCATTTCTGATCTTTAGTGAACTAGACGGATCAACTGAAGGGTCAGATGCTTTTCTTAGGTCCTGTGTCTGGTGTTTACTCAATTCTTGTGTTTGTTTGTTTGTTTGTTTTTTACTATTTCTTAAGGACATCTCTTTCAGATAATGTTCATTTGATCATCAATGGGTTTTTTTGTTTGGCGTCTATAACAAAGTATGTAAAGACGCAATTTGCTAAATTGCATTTTGCATTGATGGGTGTCTTTTCATGCTTCAGTCAGTCTTATGTTGCTTGAAAAAAAGATTAAAAACAATTCTGTAGGAAAGTCTGTCTTCTTTTAAATAACGTATAAAGATTTTAGGGGCAGGATCAAGACTTTTGCACAATGACAAGGCAAGGCAAGTTTATTTGTATAGCACATTTCATGTACAGGACAATTCAAGGTGCTTTACATAAAACATTAGAAACATTACAGCGGGGTGCAAAAGAAGCTTTAAGAAGTATTTAAACAAAAATGAAATAACAAAATAATAAACAACATACAATGCTTTATATGCTTTTTACTTTCCTTTTCCTTTTCTTGAAGTGGTGTGTTTCAGATATTTTTTTCAAGCATTTAAGAGTAATTCTAGGATCAGACATTTAGGGTGAGTCCATTAGAAGAACAGGACCTTCAGACAGTGTCCTGCAAAAGTGTTCACCTCTACTAGATTATACATTCTGTAGGATAATTATATTTCATTATATATACATATGGTATTTTGCTTAAGTAGCCTAACTTTAGTACATTCCTACCTATCACTTACAACTACTGAAAGAGGAAATGTTTAGAAACTTTCGACAATATAATCAAGCAATGAAAATAACATCATACAATACAATCAAGATCTTAAATCACACTATCTCTATACACTTGAAGAGAAAGCAAACTGCGCATATAACAATCTGTAAAACGAGTACCTGTAAAGAATCAATGCCACTGAATGCAATAAACTCTGTCCAGGCCTTGTGCAGAGGACACGATACTTGCCTCTTTTTTTTCCATCACTGACTTTCCAAATCAATTTCCAATTTCATGATCAAATGCAACTTTTTAAAAACTGAATGGACCTTGATCCTTGATGTTATGATCGATCCCTGGTGAAGTGTGTCAAAGCACACATTGTGCAAAACAAGTTCAGCATTTTACACATTTCTACTAACTTTCTTTTCCCCAATTTAAAAGGGACATTGGAGTCCCCCTAATCTAATTAAGGTCTGTATACACGGTCCCTAGCAAAGCATTGAGCTCTCAATATGTGGTTTACAAATTAGTCCGACACCATTCAGGTTGTGTCAGAGGGATAGGCTTACACATATCTTCCTGTCTGTGTGTTGCCCATCTGATTTAATGGTCGCTGCTCTCTTAATTGGGCAGCTGCAAGTGTTTTCCGATTAGGTGCTGCTGTCCCATCACATGTAAGGCAATGCTGAGCTCATTTCATTCCATAGCTTAAGATGCAAGTCTCTTGGCTTGGCTTGGTGTGCTTCATAAAGGTATAGCACCACTCTGGAAATCAATCCCACAAACCCACCTCTCTCTCCACAGCACACAGGCTCCCATTATCTGCAGCAAGTGATTTCCACAGGTAGATCTGTAACCTTTGGAATAAGGTGGACCCATAGGCGTCTGTCTGTCTCTTGCCAGAAAGCCAATCTCTGAGTGTCTCATTGCTGCTGTGGAGCATACTTCCCATCTCCCTGTCTCTCTCTCTCTCTCACACACACACACACCTTCCGCTCTTAAACAACAAAACAAAGACTTAATTGTTTGGTCTGCAGTATCAGTGTTACAGGTCTTTAAAACTTAAGCTCCTTGAGTAGGAAAGGTTTATCATTATTATTATCATTATTATTATTATTACTATCACCAAATTTT
>JBBBVU010000009.1:24922192-24941009 GCA_037177055.1 Atherinosoma microstoma | reverse complement strand
GATAGGTGAATGTTGTAAGCTCAGAAGTAGAAAACCCAAACCCAAAGTTGCCTAATCCATTATTATCAATGGGTTTGTATTTATGAAATATTTAGACATTCAAATATAAACAAAGCATGTTGTTAATAGTACATAAATGTTAGTATAAATCAAAAATTACAATGTTAGCAAGGGTGGCCAGCTTTTTGTTCAGGGTGGCAATGGCCACCACTTGGGGCGTCCTATCTTATTGAAGCTATTTCTACTTCTACATGATAAAAATATATATGTTCAAAGGGGGGAAAACCGCCTCTGTAAATGCCACCTTAATTTTTTTTTCAAATAATGAGTCAGCAGGGTGTCATAAGGACCCCTTTTGGTGGTTCTTTGGGGTATTGAAATGTTCAAATGTCCAAAATCCAGCATCCAGACTGACCGGATCACCCAACATCTAATCAGTTGTCCCTTATCACATTTCGGAGATTTTCTAAAAATCTAATTAAAATCCATCCTCCTACTTTTTGAGTAATGTTGCAATGCAAACAGCATAAATGGCTGGAAACATGCAATCACAAACAATCTCGGACTTGTGAAAATAATGCCAGCAGTCTGTCAGTCTAATGGGAGAAACAAATTCTTTAAGTTTCCCAAAGATGCTAATTATTGCATCTAGGAGCTGCTATATGTTGAGATCTGAAATGGAGAACATTTGTGCAAGCAGAAAATCAGACCCATATCAAACTTCTCAACTTTTTTACATTAATTTGTCACCTGTATAGTTGTGTGGTGTCCAAATAATGCAGCCCAAGCCAAAAAGATCCAATATCCCTATCAAAAACTGGATATCTAAAGATTGTTTTGGGTCAAATGACACATCTGAACAATGAAGCGTAGCTGCAGCATCCTGGGACAAGGCCCTTTGAAAAGCTGGTGGGTCTATTTGGAGATGCCAGAGATAAAAACAACTTTGGGGACCTGATTAGCGAAGTATCATCGCGCGCTTTCCTGTGTTACTTCACTCATCTCAAAGGCACTTCAAGAAGCTTTCCTCCCTCCAGAGGGGGGTGTGGGTGGGTGAGCAATCCATGAGCAGGAAGGCAGATGTTTTATTCAGAAGGTAAGCGATAACAGGGGGGAAGTGTGATTATGATAGCGATCGGCCATGCATCCATACCCAACCCTCCGAGCAACGCGACACCCTGCAGAGCATCGACCGGACTTCTGTAACCGGAGCCGCCGCCGCAGTTTGTTTTCAAGCAGTGCCATGGTCCGGGTGTCAGAGCCGCCGAGGCCAGGTGGGGAAAGGGGGTGGCAATGAAGCAGGAGGAAGAGGAGGAAAGGAAAGTATCAGCTCCGTAAATACAAACACTGCCTTCACTCATCACTCTTTAAGTGCGAGTCAGTAAAGTGCAAGGACACGGAGCGGCGGTCAAAACAATGGAGATCAGGTGGAGATCAGGTGCATGTAGCCCACACCCGGACCTGGTTCATAAACAAACACCACTGCAGTGGGGACAGAGGCCGAAACAAGGGCTTGGGCTGCTGGTTTCATGTCAATTATGGCTTTATCATGATTAATCTGTGAAGTGCATCCTGATTAGCGGGCTGTTGTCAGGCCAACAGGGCCGCTGCCAGGATTTCAGGGCCTTACCGATTTCTATAAGCAGCTGTTTTTCACCAGTCAATATAAATATTAGTAATCTAAAGGCTATCTGGAAATTGAGTTTTCAGATGTTTTTCTAGATCAAAATGGTTGTTTTATTCATTTATTTATAGCCTACTGGCCTAAGTTTCTACCACATTAGATCTAGCTCCATATTAGACCTTTCCTAATATTTTTAAGGTGATATTTCAAAAGATCTGTAAGCTGGGACAAACTAAATTGCTTTACTTTATGGATTGCATGTTTGAATTAATTTTGTGTTATTTGGGGGAGACCGGGGCTTGTCACATTGCAATGATCTGCTCTACCAGTGGGTGCAACAAAAAAGTGGAATATAGTTTTCTGCCTTTACATGGTCACGTGTCATGTCCTCTCTGAGAAGAGCATATTGTGAGCTCAGGTGAGCACCAAATTACCATTTTGCACTTTCCAACGTAAAAAAAACATTAACTTGATATATTTAAAAATAAGCTTGTTTCAGGTTAAGAACCTAACAATGATTAATGCAGACTTGTTACAGGAGACATGAAGGCATCCTGTCAAACCTCAGTCATTGTTCTGTTTTATGCTAACTTTAAGCTAGAGCTAGCTTTAACAAACATGGTAGTTTGTCTCAATCATTTTGGGTTAAGTTGTCACATGTAAAAAAAAAAACAGTTTACCAGCTGGGGAAAAAAACAGTAAAACTGCTAATCTCATCAATACACCTGTGAGGAAGGCACTGGAAGCTGAAAAGCAGGCGCAAGGGGGGGGGAAAGTCTATTCAAAAAGAAATGTGAGGCAAAAAAAATCCAAAATACCAAATAAGCAAAGCACAGGGAAAAGAGAGGACGGGTAAAAAAAGAAAGACTCCAGATGACTTCTTGTCAGAAGAAGATGAGTCCCTGTGCCTGGTCTGTGTAGAGCCATTTGGAAACAGCCACCCAAGAGAAACCTGGGTGCAGTGCATAATATGCAAAGGATGGGCCCATGACAAACGTACCCCCGGGCGAATCAGTCTACATATGCCAGACCTGTGATGCCGGTGAGTCTCACTAGGTAAAACAGGCATTTGAGGCAGTCTGGACTTAAGTCCACTGAGTGTTGCTTATTATTTTGTCACTTCTTCAAAGTCAGTGATAAACACAGTCTGTGCCTGTCTTCAATGTTCACTTTCAAGTTAAAAAAAATACAACAATAATAATTGTGTCCTTGTTTTATTAGTTGCAAAATCCAGTGTGACATCTTACCCCATTTATTGAGACAACTTACCCCATGGTGAGGCATCATGTCATATGCTCACTCTCTCCATTTGATTGCCTATAACTCTACACTGATAAAAGATATGAAAATAACATGATTACAAAATATATACCTGAGACTTTGGTCTGTCATCTGGTACACATTTTAGTTTTATATGATGTATTGATTCCAAGAAATGTATAAGAGTGTAAAAAGTGCGACAACAAGCCCCTGTCTCTCCTATTTGTTTAAATTATTACATTTAAATTTTAAAAAAGCAAGAATATAGATATTCAATTGTTTAATAGCCTATTCATTTAATTTGTTCATCATATATAGTTAGGTTTTTTCTTATGAGGAACTAAATCAATGGTAACAATTTTTCCTATTAGGCTACTATTCACTTTATTATTATCTTGAGTTCTTTGCTCTGTGATTATTGATAAAGACTCATGTCACAAACATTTTGTGTCGGGTGTTCAGAACATTGTCGGCCTACATTAGACGTTAGATATGTTGAATTTCCATACAGGACTATGTATCTTGAAAAAAAAAACTCAAATACACCATACATAACTTTTTTTGCTAGCTGGGCATGGCTTCCTCACACTGATGGCAGTAAGTGTTTAACATCTAAAATTTCACTGTGTTATTATCACTCATTGCCATACAGTCACCAATAATGCTGGGTTTTTATCTTATATTAATTTCACATCAGAAATTATAAGTCTGGCTGTTTTATTAGTGAAGTATGTATTAAAATAATGTAGTTTAGATGTATTTTAGCATCTAGTATTTCAACTTTTTTTATTTTATTTCACCTTTTGCTTCTTAGAGTTGTTGTATTTGAATAGACACCTGATAAAATTAGATATTAACACAAACTATCAAAGAATTAGCTCCCTGCATATTTTATATAAGAATGAAACAAAATAAGAGGCACTAAGCTGACTTTTTCAATGCACTACACAGATATACTATTACTACTACTGTAGCTGACTGAGATATTGAGGACGTATTGCCACCTAGTGGATGATGAAAGTACTGCACGAGAGCTGTATTTTTCCATATTTTACTGAGTTTTACTGAGATATGATACGATATATGACAAATGTTTCAAATACAACAATCAGATAAAATTAGGCTGCTGATGTCTGACCTTTTTTTTGGCCAAAAAAAACCTTTTTGCGTTCAAAAAGTTTATTGTCAGAATCGCAAATGTGTGAAAGTATACCTCAACAAATAGGGAATTCTATTTAAACTTTTCAAATGGTTTCATTTTAAACTATATATAGGTAGTATAAGTATCAGTAGAATTAACAGCTTTGCCTCATTTTCTTTACATCTGCTGACAATATTCCTCTTATTTTCCAAATCAAACTGTTTTCTTTACAGCATAACTTTAAAAGAAATTAAATTTTACCAAAGTAAGAGAACAATACAGTCAGCAGAGCACGATAAATTCAAAGACAACAAATCCCCTGTCCACTTATATGATATTTAGTTTTGACTAAAGAACATTCAGAAATAAGTATTTGGTGGAGTAACCCTGTTTTATAATCCCAGCTTTTATGGGTTTCACGCAACTCTCCAGCTTTTCACTTTACTGTCGCATCACTTTATACCACTCTTTCTGCAAAAAAAACAAATAGCTAAGCTTTGCTTAATAGTTTGTGACCATCCATCTTCCTTTTGCTGTCATTCCGGAGGTCTTCAATAGGGTTCAAAACTGGAGATTGAGCTGGCTCTTAATGTGGTCATCCTACATCCAGTTCTTGATTCCCTTGGCTGTGTGGCATGCTTGTGTAGCAAGTTCATTTTCAAAGAAAAACTAGTGGTTATCAACATGGCTTTTATAATCTTACATAAAAGGGAAATGTTGGGCTCACGGTTTACATTTCTGCAAGCTGCTAAAAATTCTAATATACAGTGACTTTTTGTAATTTTTAGATGGTAAAAAAAAAAGACTAAAAAAGCATAATTCGAGTGTGTCGATATAAGTATAATCCAATCTAAACTTCTTAAGTGGTGCCATTTCAATCTGTGTTCAAATGATCCCGTTTGTTGTCAAAATGATTAAAGAATAAGCACAAAACCAAATAACTGAAACCAGATTAGTTTATCAGAAGTTTATGCTTCACTTCGTTTGCCACCGAAGAGGCCTCTTCTCTTTTGGAAAGCACGTGGCAGCATGGCAGGTTTGTACATTCACATCTGAACAAATCACAAGACTTAATAATAATAATAATAATAATAATAATACATTTTATCTATAGAGCGCTATTCAGTAAAACTCAAACCTGCTTTACAGAATAAAACAACAATTTAAAAGTAAACAACAAAAATCAGCAAAATAAAAAGTTAAGTTAAACACACAATACAGATAAAATTTAAGTAATAAAAGCAGAATGAAACAGGTGGGGTTTTAAATGTGTTTTGAAAATAACAGTCTGTAGTGTCACTGATGAATTGTGGGAGGGAGTTCCAGATGGTGGGGGCAACATCAGAGAAAGCCCTGTCCCCCCCCAGGTTCGGTGCTTGGTCCTAGGGGATGATCAGGAGGTTGGAAGAGCGGAGGTTACAAGTAGGAGTGGAGCATGTGTGTTAGGTAGGACTTTAAACTTCAGGAACAATGTCCATAGAACAGATGAGACCAAAGTGGGGTTGTTCGGTAATAATGCACAACAGTTACTGGTGAGATTATTTGGGTTCGTTTTTCAGCCGCTGGACCATGGAGTCGACCGTGAACTCCTCTGCAAAGTATTCTAATTAAATGTGAGACCATCTGACATCTTTGTCTGAAACTTGGTCATACAAGACAGAGATCCCAAGCACAGCAGCAAATCTACGAGAGAATATCTGAAAATGAAAAGGGAAATGTGTCACATTGGTCCATTTAAAGCCCAGACTTCAAGCTGATTGAAGTGTTTTGGTGGTTGAAGGCAGCGGATAAATGAATGCTTGTAAATCTAAGTGAACTGAAGCAGGAAGACTGGGCCAAGATTCGTCGACACTGATGTGAGATTGATAACGTCAGAAAACTCTTACTTTGTGTTCCTACTACTAAAAGTGGCTCCACGAGGTGTTGAAACATTGGGTGGGTTTAGTTTTTCCACACACTGCTTTTAAAGTCTAATTCAGAAGTATCGTTCTTTTAATCATTCATGTTTTGCTTTGGAAATGCAATATATAGCGCTGGGAAAACAATGCATGATTTCATGAAGTGTTTTGCTTAAAGGCCAGCAGCCTAGCATTCATTGTCTTTGTGTAATGGCCCCATTTCCCCCTGAGGAGTTCAGAGCCCACATTTCTGGATTCTCTCTAAAATCCCTTTGCTGGCCTTTGCTTGGCTGGCCTCCAGCCCAGACCTCTTAGTGAACAGTCGTGTCTTGCTCCCATTTACAGATTTCCCCCTCCTCCAGTCACATACCCCTCCCCATCAAAAAGAGATGGAAGGAGGTTTTAAGATACACTCTCGGGCTCACACTGTTACATTTAATCGTCCTCTGGCAAACTGGTGCCAACCTCAGGATCCAGACTGATGTTTTCTTTTTCCTTGGTTGAAGTTCAGTTGTGTAATTGTCTTTTATCTGTCTGCTATTCAAGCAACAGTCGAGACTCATGCTTTCAGGCTGCCTCAAGACTACAAGTCCTGAAATCTCTGATGTAAGATGTATAAGTGTTTTCTGTTTATATAATAGCCTCTCTACAATTTCACAGCGATAAAGAAATTCAGCCTGGCTTCAGTCAAACTTGGTCAGAACCTTTATGACCTGCATTTCTTTAGCAGCTTATATTAAAATTTCTCTGACAGTAACATCACTGAACGTCTCCTGCAGCTACTTTGCTTGGTATCATGTGGGCACCTCTTTGGTTGCTGTTCTGTCAGCTGTGGATGGAGTCGACCAATTGACGTCAAGCTGTGGAAATAAAGCCGTGGTTAAAGGGAGGGGTGCAGGAGAAGCCTCGGTTTACTGTGTGACTGTTTCTGACTCTTTACAGGCTACTTTACGGGAACACAAGCAACTCGTTTGGGTCTGAGCCATCATCACAGTCACACACCAACACATCCACACTTGGAGAACAGGCTCACTTGACATTCTGTGCTGTGGCTGACAGCACAGTTAACAGCCTGGGATACATCACTTACACACACACACACAAAAAAAAGAAAAAAAGAAATGAAAAGATACCAGCAGACTTTCAGATCAGTCAGCTTATAGGTCTGAAAGTGTAGTGAAACTGGACATATTTGTTTACACATGCCAAGCAGACGTAATGCATTCCTTTCACATCCTCTCTTCCACGTTTATTTTCTGCATGCAATATGTCAGCGCTTAAATATGTGCCATGTAAGGAGTCTGCTTGGAATTTTTTTTTTTTTTTTGTTCCTTGTAGCAGAAAGTATCGAATGAATTAAAGCTGGATTGGTTTTTCATTCCAGACGCATTACTCATTAAACATTACAGAAAGTCTGTCTGTGGAGGAACGACCCCCCGCGGCCTCAGTAGCTGGTAGGAAGCTGAAGTATCACAAACAGCCAGTAGGGCGAAGTGGAGGGCTTGGCAAGCAGCAATGGCTCAATGGCTTGGATAAAATGTTACCTTCAGGTACAATTGGAAAATAATTCAACTAAAGCAAACTTGAATTTGATGCCGTCATGCTGAACTGGTCTTGCTGTTGCAAAAAAAAAAAAAAAAAAATCGTGCATGAGCAGCACAACTACATTTTAAAGTCAGTTTTGTTTGGATACTGTTGTCTGTAATAAAGGACTGTAACAAAATAGAATTTTTTGGGACATTGTGAGCATGAAGGCAGGAAGCATCTATTTTTTATCACAGTAATGGAGAGTCGCTGGATATGATCTGAAGAACTGGTCTTGTTTCATCAACATATTGTGCAAATGTAAATTACTACTTATTACACCGCAACGCAAACTTGGCTTATTAGGCCTACACGATTAGTTTTGCTTTTTACTCAATAAAGCTTAAAATATATCTCTTTTGGCAACATGAGTGTAAAATGTCTACTTTTAAACTAAGCTATTTTGGGATGTTTTAGATTAATTAAACTACACCCTTAAATGTTTTAGATACTAAGCTACCTCACTTAAACAACGACACATAAATGCATAAACCGTCTCTAAGATCTTTTTGAGTATATATTTCTAAACTAAACGAAAAATTCTTGAATTATCTATTCAAAACTGCATTTGTTAGTCATTTTAGACTTTCATCTGATTCAACAAAAGCACGAATCGCCGCTCACGTTTGTGAGCATGGTTTTCACGAGGTACACTTGAACGTCTCGTTGGATTGTAGCCTACTTTGAAGCTGGCGGGTTTGGCCAGACTCCAATGAATCTACACAGTCCCACCGCGCGACCGACGGAACGAGAAAAGCCCGGCGGAGGCAGATGACTGGACCCTCGCGAGCGGCGGTAAAAACCAGCTGAAAGTGTGAGAGGAGAAGCGTGGGTTTCCCCGTAGCCGCGTTCCGTTCTCGGCTTCACTCCTTTCGCTCGTGGAAACCACTGTGGGATAGTGATTGGAGTTGACAAGCCCGCTCCACTACTGTATCTATCTACCCGCACCTCCTCCCCCCTCTTCCTCCCCCTCCTCCTCCTCCTCTCCCGCTCCACACAACCAGGAAATCGTCGAGGTGTGCTTCTTTATCCCGTTGGTGGCTACCCCGTTTGCGGGTGTAGATGCGCTTTCTTTCCTCTGAATCTTTGGTTAGGGTTTTTTTTTTCCCTTGTCTTTTTCTCTCCCGTTTTTTTTCCTTAAAAATTTTTTTTTCACGAGTGTGACTTTTAAAGCCGGGCTTCACTCCTGAAGTCAGCCTTAGTTGCCTTCGCGGAGAGGATCTCCACTCTGGCCAAACAATGAGGTGGGTAAAGCGGCTCAAATCCCTTCATCTTGATTGTGTTTCCAGACTACGGTTCGTGCTTTGGACACTAGTTTGTCCCAAAGGCGACTGTTCAATTCTGACCCCGTAAAGCCTCTTCAGCCCGCCTGGTTATTTAATCTCCACAGCAAGGGTTTCTAACACATTGAATTGTGTATTCATTCAGAAATAACTCGAGCTCGTGGCTGTTTTTGTTGTCGTTTCTGTAGCAGAGGGTCGAAATGTATTGCCTTGGGAACGTTTTGCGTTTCAGGCCAGTTTTACCTGTTCGAGTCAAGCTGCCTTTTAACAAATCTTCACATGCTGAGAGGTAGTTGAGCAGGTCAAATGACAACATAGTTTTGTGTCGGTTTCAAACACAAGTTGATTGTTTTGCGATTTCCACTTGCTTTCAGGAATATAATGTGCTTGTAAGTTCAGCCAAAATCCTGAAAACAAATAAAAATAAACCAACGCTGCAAAACATCTCCACGAACTGAACAACAGTGTATTCATAACTAAAGAGGTCAGAGTTCAGCTTAATTTATAGAGCATGAAAAAGGATTCAGTGTGTTGCTCAAAGGCACTTTTGCATGGTGGTTCACAGCTTTAAAAGGGGGCTTCCTGAGCTGCACAATGATCATTTGGTCGTCCTGCTGCTCCAAATGGATGTGCTGTTTATATCATGTCATGCATTCCACAGACACACATTAACCCCCCCACCACACACACACACACACACACTGTTTCCCTCTCTATGAGAGAGCAGAGTTTTTGCACCAGCAACAAAATGAGCACGTTCAAGGCTCATGTCCGCAAATTCCATGTCCTGTTGCAGCCTGTGCAGCAAGCAATTACATGCTGGCTTATGGCTGCAGCTTCTCTGCTCTCATAGGCTAAAGGCGTCACTCATGTTAAGGAGCAGAATCAGAAAGTGTGTCAGGTGAGAGTTAATTTCTGGACTTTGAGGTGGAGCGAGCATGGTGGCGCAGGGCTGATAACCTGAGTGACTAGTTTTTCTTTTTGTCTTTTCTTATCTCAAACCCATCACAGTGCCCTTTCCGTAACAATATATCTTAGTTCAGGCTCATGGGCTGGCCCAGAGTTTCTATTTGTTTAGCACATATTTCTTTTGTGGTAACTTTGATTGCTGTGGGAACAGGAGGTTCACGAACTGCCTGAAATACTGTCACAGTATGGCATTAGATATAACTTCCATCATTAGACTATTCATTCGCAGCTACGATGCAAAGTAGTAGGCACTGAAGAATGTGAAGAGATGAGAAATGTTTCTATGTATAGCTTCATGCTAGAATCTATGCAGCATCAAAACACGCTGTCTTGCCAATATCATGCATCATAAAATTATGAGTCTGACCCATAATCCTTTGCGATAAGCAAACAGCATGATTGTTGTATTGCTCTGCAGCACTTTAAAAAAGTGCTTCCCCATCCATAAAACTAGGCTCCAATTTGATTGCCGGTGTAGATAATTTCTATTGATGTTCATGCTTCGTTTTGGCCCCTCAAAGCTCCTCCTCCTGACAGGAAATGTTACATTTTACTTAGTAAAAGTTCCTCCTAAATACATGCAGGTTTTTCCTGACCCCTCCATTGTGGCCCAAACGCTTCATGTCACCTTGCATAATAGGTAATGACTGGTATGCGGCTCCATTCGTGTTCATTGTCGTTCGTCTGTGTGGAATGTAAATGTTGACACAGGAGGGCAGTCAGTTGGTCAAAAGTTCAACAATCGACCCAGTTGAGAAAGTGGTTCTGTGAGGCATCCTGACTCGGAAGCTATCTATAAGTTTGTTTCTGCGGAAACGCCTCAGTATCCTCCAGAACTGAACCCTCTAAACACCATCGGCGCCTATTTATTTGTGTCAGATCCTCCCAAATACAAATATGATCATGAAATATTTGCCCTTTTTTGGTTTGTTTTAGTTTTTTTGCATTCTTATCATAGTGAACAGTAACAATGACTATGTTTAGGTTTGTTGCATCAGCATTTCAGACTTATATCCTAGGGGCTAGGTGCCACAGGAAGTGCAACCATTTCCATCAAGATACACCGTCATTATCAGCAACTTGACTCACAGGTTGGGTCCCTGACTCAAAGACCTGTCCCGTCTGACACCAGCAGTATGTCTGCCTCCGGCTCAAATAATAGATACTCACAATGTGATGACACACACACACACACAGACAGGTGTAATGATTTTGCCTGAGATGCTGTTTTCAGTCTACGTTTGTGGAAGTGATGCCAAACTCCTCCTCTGGACCCACGCAAGAGATTATTATTGATCAGTCTTAAAAGCAGGGAGAAGGTCTTCCAGCCTCCTTTGTGTCCCGACGCCTCCTTTGTCTGCTTTGCTAGTAGCTAGAAAGGAATGCAGCTCTTAACAGTGACCCTTGTTTTGCTGTCATGTCATCTTCCTCATTTAAGATGTTCTTCCTCAGCCCGTGTCCTAACTGGCCAGGGACTGTTATTTAAGGCATTTAGTAATATTATTGCATATGCCCTTGTAAGGATAAGTAGATGAAACTCATCAGGGTTGCAACAACAGCACATTCTTGTTGTGTAACTTTCGTGTGCCTGATCTGTCTGGATGCTCATATTTCATGTTTATACTTGTTCTCCGAATCCTTTACACAGTCAAGCTTTTTTTATTTGAAGTCTTGTTCGGCCCTTGTGCAATCTTTACTATACAATTTGAAAATATTTGTAAATATCAGTTTGTTCAATCAGTGCTTATATTTTTGGTTACGTCCAGTCTTGCTGGGCCGTATTCCGATTTGCCATCAGTCTTGTGTCTTTTGCAGATTGTGCATTAAAACAATAAAGACGTTGTATATGAGGGGGAAAAAATCATTTTCAGTATGAGCATAAGCAGCGTTTAGTTTGTTTTCCTCCCAAACCCCGTACTCCAGAAGCAATAAGAAGCAATTGGGGTGTGCCTGTGAGAATTCTTATCTATTATAGATTAAGAATAATGGATTAATTTCATGCATCATAAAGAGTTGCATGTTGATAACACGCCTCACAAACACTCAATGTGTCGCCGATCAGAAAGCACGCACACTTCATCACTCCACACCGCCTGAAATGGTCCTGCCATGTGATTTTTGTCTCCCACAACACCCAATCACTGCTACCCCCTTCCCTGAAACAATTTACCCCTCTTGGTCCTCCCACCTCTCGCGCTCATAAATAGGCCATTATACTGGCCTGCCTCTTGGATTAGACGCTTTGCTACAGGAGTTGCTCAACATACAAAATCCTCCATTGTCTACTTTGTGACAAAGCCAGTTTCCTTGGTGGTGGCTGCTGTTTTTGTCTTATGTCGTGCCTTTAGGCTCTTACATTCTCTCTGTATGGTAATATGTTTCATCATCTGTGATTTTATTTTAGTCTTTAACTTTAACCAAACCAAATTTTCTTACTCAGAGCTCGGAGTTTTAAAACTTTCAACCCGAGAAGTAAAAAGTGTTGTGAGGAAAGGAAATGCGTAGTATGCTTACAGCCCGGCAAACACGTGCGTTTAAAAGGATAGCCAACTCATCTCATTGACATTTCACCCAAATCCTCACAAGTATATTTGAGGATTTGGTCAATTGTGTAAACTAATCCAGATCACAAAGCTGTTTCTGCTAAAGGCGGAAATAGAAAGTAAACATTTTTCGGTTATTGACTGACCCCATGTCACATACACGTTAGCCTAGCTTGGATTGAAACCATCTTTTTAAGTTAGTGTTGGACTCTGTTGCGTTTTCATCGCCTGTCCAAGCCAAACCTGTGTTTCCAAATGCGACGGTGGTTAACTCATATAATGAATGCACAGATACTTCCATGTTTTTTTTTACCTTTGCTTAAATAAAACTAGCAAATGGGTGGATAATTAATATTACACATTAATATTGGATGTTTTCTGTGCATATTTACTGGTCTCAGTGATCCACTTTTTGATGCATGCACAGCAATTAACAATGGATCTTGATGCTTTTCAATGACTTGTATCTCCAGATTGCTATGTGATCTGTATAAATACAAAGCAGTTGCATTAATTTGAACTTCCTTTTAATAAAAAAAAATTTTAATAGTATTTTCAGATATCAGAAACTTGTCTTTGATCATATAAAAGTAGGAGTTTTCTGTATCAGTCTGTGAGTAATCCATCCCAGTATTGTAGATCATGAGTCATAAGGGAAGTCCACATATCACATGTGATGGCTACACAAGTAATTTTCCTCACTGAGTCCTCACAGAGTTTGAAGAGAAAATATGACAAAACCTCCTAAATTCTTTCCTGATAAGTCAGGCTAGATATGTTCTTTGAGGTTGCAAATACCTTGGATTTTAAGGCGGGGTTAAAACGGAGAGCATGGTTCCTCAGATTAGTTGCATTGACAGTGCATTTTACCTTTTTGTGAAGCAGAATTTACACAGTTTGGGTTTTTGCATCTTATCTAGTTCTTGCTTTCAGATAAAAAAAAAATGAATTCAAAATGTGCCCAGATGTCTGCTTTAAAAACACTTTGTGCACTTTTTTGTTCTTTCCACATTCCTCCCGACATGCTCAGGGTTATCAGTGTAGCATTCAAACTACGATGCAATCTTTAACATCTTCTTAGGAGTATTTAAGCAGTAAAGCTTGATGTTATAGCGTAACTGTGCAAATGTAGTTTTTCTGCTGAAACCAGAAACTCATTGGTTGATTGATCATAACAGATTTTTTTATGCTAAGAGTTTGCACAAATGCCGACTGAATGCATTTAGAAATGTTGATTGTTGAACATGAGACTTTGTGATCTAATGAGGACACAAACTGTGGTCCTTCCCAGAAGTCCAGAATAAACCAGAGGGATCCTGGAACAGAAATGGTGTTCAGATGTAAAATGTTTCTGTAATGATCTGATGAGTGTCAGTAGGTCCTGTAAAAGCACATCAGTTCTCAAAAGTTTATCAAGCTGAATAATCTCTGAACTGCTGTAAAAAGAACTTCCTTTAGCACCTGCCATAGATTAAAAAAAACAACAAAAAAAACATTTTCAGGTTGTTCCTACCTCTATGAACAGTTTTATGATTTGGAGCTATTTGCTGCAGTGGTCTTTAGATCGATCATTTACCATAGTCTTTTATGATTCTTGGTGAAAATAACAGAGCTGTTGTCATGCAGAGACTTTTAAGGACTGATAAGAGATTTCTGAGTATATGTGATGGATGATAATCTTAATATCTAAAGTACTTGTAATGTTTGCAAAGAACTGTTTGTATATCTGTAAATTTGATATTAGCCTCTGGAACCAGGCTAAGATTATGTGGGCGATTGCATGTTTTTTTTTAATTTCTCTTCTTTTAAAGATCCATCCATCTGTACAATATGAGGCAGAAGAAATGACCGGACGGTAGTCAAACGAAGTTAAAGACACATGTACTCCTCCCTCTGTATTCTCTGCTGTAGTCAAAGCAAGTGACATCACTGAGCATATGGAGAGCTTTGGTCTAACGTTGTGAAACCAGAGCTTGTTGTGGGTATAAATGCTATAGTGATGTACTGTATGGTCAGTGCTGCTAATGGACATAAAGACACAGTCGGTTCATCTGGGGTCCATTGCTTAATGGAACATAATGGACCCCAGTTGGTATAAAAACAGCTTTATGCTGTCAGCCATTGTAAACCTGCCTATCAGCTAAATCCTCAGATCTTGACTTTCCTTATCATGGATGATGGTGATTGCTAATGGACAAAGGCTACATTCGATAGAAGACTCCTGGAGGAAACCCAGTGCTGGCTTTAGCTTTTTGGCCAGCTTCCTTACATCGTCATTAAACACTACTTCTTGTACGCTGGGTTTTAAGCAAGGATAACATGGCCTCAGGAGAGTTTTAACCCAGAGATAACTAAAGATTTATTACCAAACACTGAAACGCATAATTAATGTACACTTGTTTGTTTACTTATCTTCAAGACATAACCTTTTTCTGCATGGGTGACATTTATGTGAATGAACAGTGATGCATGTAATCTTTTTTTTTTAACAGATTTATTTATTTATTTTAAATTTAGAGCATGTGTGTGTGTTTATTTACTGTCCCAGATGTTTCTTTCTGACTAATCTCTTGAGACACTTTGATCTATTTGAATTGTAATGTCAGATTAAACTTTCTGTTGAAGTGTCATCCATGAAAATGGTTCAAGCAACACGGGTTAAATTTGGCCTGAATGTTTCGCGTGATGTTTTGGTCGAACAGTTTCAGTATATGCTATTCCGGTTGTATGCTCGGCTATTTCAAAAACTATATCGATTGTTCCGATTTTAAGTACAGCGGCACGTATGAGAGAGGAAATGTAGTCATCGCTGGCTAAACTAAGGCAAGGCTAAAGTTCATGTACCCAGACCTCGGTGTCAGGCGAGCAGGAAGTATGACTTAGGTGTTGCCTCCTTCCTTTTCTTAGCTTTTGACCCAAAGTTGAGAAAAAGAGGTATTTCTTTTTCAGTGCAAAGGAAAGAGGTGTACAAGTCAGGGCAGCCAAGAAACGGGGAGTTTACTCCAGTGGATTGTTCCCAGAGGGAGCCCTCCTCCTTCTCGGCCTGAGTCGAGGAGGATATGCTCCGACCTGTAAAAGGAATTGAGCTTAGCAAGGAAGACCGAGGTGAGATGGTTCCAAATATGGGCAATGAGTGTGCCAGTCGTGAGCCCGCATATCCCCTTCTCTCATATGTGCTCATACACCAAAACACACGCGAGCTCCACTGCCTCAGAAGCAGGAAGGAATACATCTCTGCATTTGAAGTGGTCAGACATAAAGTTGGTATTTTGTCCAAGAGTCTTTTCAATGCCAGGCAAACGATGAGTCAGCCCTTAAGGAATGCTACCACGTCCTCTCAGTTGAGTTTTTTTTTTTTTTTTTTTAAGATGTCTGACTCCATTCAAAGATATTTAGTACAAGAGTTTAAGAATAGCCGAGAAGGCCTGGATGCTTGTCTGTGCGGCTGATTCAGGGAGGCAGAAAGCAGTAGCCTGCAGCAAGTGTGTGCTTGTGTGTGTTTAGCAGCAAGCTAGGACCTGTATGAGAAGAAACATGCAGAAAGAAAAGGACATGGAAATTTGAAGTTTTAAAGGGCTAGCAGACATTTATTTTTCCTGTTTTATCCCGAGTTGTAGGGGTTTTAAAATGTTTAAGCTACTCCTAAATCGGGATAGATGATACAGAATAGATGAAAAGAAACTTTTTCTTTGTGAATGGGATGCTGACTACAGGTCATTGCTTTACAAGAAATTAGGGGACTTCAACTTTCTCAAAAAGTGTTAGTGTTTTTCCCTAAGTTAGTTCTTCCCTTTTTAAAAAAAAAAAAAAAAGTTGGATATTTCAGACGGTTCTTTCCTCTTTCTGAAAAACCCAAAGAAAACCAGTGAAATCCTCCAGAATAATGAGCGTGTTTCTCGACTAGCATAACTTTTTGGCCTCTACGTTGTATGTGGGAGGAAAGAAGCCTCATATGAGGGAAGTTTATCCAGCGTCTGGACGTCGAGCTACATATTAACATTTATGGGGCGGCTATGTTCCACAACAGGGCTTGTTCTTTGCTCTTTGAAAACTCATCTTGCACCTCCAGGGATAGTCACTGGATGTATAGTTCAGAGTCATGCGGGCCCAGCTGAACCTCGCTGACAGCCGAATACATGGCCGGAGGGTGATGTGAGGACAGTGTACTGTCAGATGACTGGGCCCAGCATCAAAAAGCTATTGTGTGGGCTCGCCGTCAGAGGTCAAGTAGTTTACCGCCATTATGACACTATGTTCAGAGTTTGTTTAATACCGACTACTAAGCATATTAATCATAATTTACTGGTATAAGATGCATTGGCACCTTCATGTTTGGGTTAGGTTTTACTCAAATTCCAACTTCTAGGTTCAGGAATCTTTTTTACTTGTTTGATATTAGGAAGTATGCTCTTGCCACACAGTGTTATATTGTGTATATAGATCTTATTCATCACGCTCTGGCACATGCAGGGTTTTCCCACATTGTTCCTTCCATTTATAACACTTCCTTTTTTCGCTTCTGTCTGCAGCTGTGTGTTGGTCTGCGGTGTGTCCTTTCTCACTTTGTCTATTGTCAGCCATTCAGGTGAAAGGGAAAGTTTCCCTCCCTGCGCAGTTTCATGTTCTCACCATATATTGCACATTATCACATTCTGTGTCCATTAGCTCAGACAGAGCTTGTAACCTGTACTGTACTGGAATAACATGGCATATAAATACATGCTCCTCCCCTCAAACCCCCCGCCAATATTAAGTGACTCATTGTTGATCCCTGTGTGGTTTTCAAAGTGTCCTTTTTGTAGATGGCAAAGAAGTAGAAAATAAGTAATGAAATCACAGTTTATCCATGTGAGACGCAACACGTCCAGCTTCGGTTTGCTGATTTGAATGAGACTCCTGTTTCTCAACTTTTGTGTTTATTTTGCCTGGAATTACGTGTGAATCATTCTTAAGAGCTAAGGAAAAACCTTTTAAAGAGAGACAAAGCTGAATGGACGTCATTGTTAGTCTGAGATCAGGAGTGTTAAGTGAAGACTTGTGCGTGAAATGCTCCTGCAAGTCCTCTTCACTGTCCGTTGGCCATAGAGAAAGACATTCCTGAAGGCAAGTTTAAGTCAAAAAGCCTGAACATCATTAAAAAAAAATTGTACTTGTCTGTAGTTATGAAGCTGGGATGCGAGCTTTTCATATTGTGGCATTAAGGACTCATGGAGGATGGAAAGACAAAGTATATTACTTTACTTATTGTCCAGACGGTGCTTTATAGCCTCAGTCTATCTTTTATCAGCCTATGGACCAATGAAGTTCTCTTTTTGTTGCATCATTTTTGTGTAATAAATGTCTATCTTGATGCTTGGAAAAGATACAGACTCGAATGATAGGTGAAGTTTATCTGTGCTCCACCGTAGGTCAGATATACTTATCTCTGCGTCGTGTATGCTGCAGTGTTATGCAAGACACGTCAATACAAGGTTAGGACCGAGAGGCATCTCCGCACGGATTTAATGCTTCCTGAAAGTTTTGATTTGGAGAAAGGGAAAAATAATGAGTGAAGAATACAGGGGGGATGGTCAGGTAGGAGGAGGAGGAGGGGTAGAAGAAGCAGAGCCACTGGGCCTGACTGTGCTTGCCAGAGAGCACGGCCATATACAGACATTTCCAATGAAGCACGTGTTCCAGTGATGCACTGTGATTTCCTGTTAACCCCTCAGGAATAAGCAGAGCCTCATCTCAGAGAGATTAGGAACTCACTCTGGCTGTAATAATGAAGTGAAACAGACTAGTTTCAGCTGTGGTATGAGCAAAATTAACATATTGTGGGAATGGTTTCCTCTGCTGGAAGTATTGTAAAAAGCTGGCGTCTCAAATCCCTCCTGAAGCATCGGCCAGTGACCAATCTGTTCTTAAGAGAAAACCTCTTAAGTAGACCGGTTACTTGGCTACACAGCTAACCTCAGTGCCCTTACTAGTGAATCGGTGGTGTCTGTCTGAGGAAGAACAGGAATAGATCCTTTATGACCACATCTTTGGTGATTTATCCCACCACTAAAAACACAGTCCAGTCCAACCCAATCGCGTGCCTTTTGCAGCCAGTTATACCCTGTGGACCGAATTAACACGTGCTGTCAGGCTGACAGGTGTGAGGGTATGTGCAAGTCCATGTCTTCATGCACATGTGCCACTAACCCTTTTAGAGTCTCGGTGTCCGTAATTCTATCAATAATGCAGCTGCTCACTCCGGAGCCATTGCTTTCTCTGCCATTAAATATGCATCCGTTTCCCAGTCCTGTGCGTTTGTCCCCTCCCAGTTCCTGTACGCCCTCTCTGCCCCTCACACCAGCAGCTGCAGTGCTGTTTGATGCAGGATCAATTCAACCATAGGTGTTTTGAGCCTGTGCAAACTGTAAGGAATCAGCACCCCAGCGGAAGTTTTGAATGAACCTGTTGTTTTTTTTTGTATTTATGTATGTCTGTGTTGGCCCTGCGATGGACTGGCAAACTGTGTCCAGGGTGTA
>JBBBVU010000009.1:24897971-24922092 GCA_037177055.1 Atherinosoma microstoma | reverse complement strand
AACCTGTTGTTTTTTTTTGTATTTATGTATGTCTGTGTTGGCCCTGCGATGGACTGGCAAACTGTGTCCAGGGTGTACCCTGCCTCTCGCCTGATAATTGCTGGGATAGGCTCCAGCCGACCCGCGACCCTGAATTGGACTAAGCAGTACAGAAAATGAATGAATGAATGAATGTTGGTTTCTCTTTGTGTAGCATGCCCATATAGTGTATCGTAAAGCACTTTTAGCTAGGGCTGAACGATATGGCAAAAATATCACAATATTTTCTATTTTAATTGATCATGATGGCAACAAAGTTTGTTAATGCTTTCAACTTCTAAAGAACACTAATAATGATGACATGGGTCATCATGTCTTTGGCTATGAACGACGGAGATTCCTGAGGGGCAAACAGCCGGTTCTGTGGACCGATTGACTGAAAATGTCTCGTTATTACTGAGAGTTATGTAAATCTAATTCTGATCTCTCTTTTTTTATTTTTTTTTTTAGATCGTTTTATAGTCCAACTCTAGTTTTAATCTGTCCGAATATCATCCAATGTTAGATCTCGGCTTATTAAAAGCCTTGCAACTAAGAATGTCCCAGTCAAGTATTTTAGCCCTATTACTGGTTTGAGCCAAAAGTGAGGTAACTTTTTTTCCCTCTCTTTTTACACCAGCACACGGTCAGGGGGCTATACAGCATAAGTACACCAGAGTAATTAAAACCAAAATGGTGGACAAACTCGACACCTCAGCAGCTCAGCACTTATTAACATGGTAAAAAAATGGCCATGTATGTAACATCTCCTCCATTGCCAGCTCTCTTGAATGAGAGCCACTACAGTAGTGTGTATGAGGCACAGCATGCTTGTCATTAAATGAGGACTTAATCCAGTGTGTAATAAGGTTAAACCAGAGCACCAGAACTCCAAATATCTGCAGTAAAGCCAGTACTGGGCACCAGGAGTGGTGGCACACTTTACTGTACATCTCCCCCCTAAAGACAGTGAAAACCCACCGTTCTCAACCACAATATTTTCTACATGGCCCTGCAGACTCTTCATAGTTTTCCTTCACAGTGCTGGCAGCAACGCAAAAATTTGCTTTTTTTTTTTTTTTTCTTTTAACCTCTACTTCAGTGGTTGAGGTGAAATATCGACCCTTTTCTGCTTTGAATCAAAGCAGAAATTTGAATGTTCATTTGAATTTGTTTGTGAAGCGCCCCGAGATGACATGGTCGTGAATTGGCGCTATACAGTCGAATTGAATTGAATTTGAATCAGAAACCAAATCAAGTGGGGTTTTTTTTTTTTATGAATGAAGCTTTGCTGAATGAACTTGTTGTATTCAGCCAAATGTTTGAAACTTTCGTTGTCTGATCATGGTAGAACCGAGCAGGCTGTTGGGCTACTCTTGTTTTCTACATGAAAATATTTTCCACAGCGGAGATGTTTGCAACATCCTGATTTATTAAAACATGGCTGATTTAAAACTAGAGAGATGGCGAGTTGAAGCATACTCGGTGACCCCAATGCTGATCAATTAAAAAAGGCCTTAATCGGGACCCAGATTTAAAATTAGATGTGGAAATCCTTGGACAGTAGAAAATGCTTCTTTCTTTCTTTTTTTAGCATTTAGAGAACTTTAAAGATCATTATTGTTTAATAATGCAGAACACAAATGCCTCGGAGAGAAATGGGTGTGAAGTGCAGGATACTTTTTTTTTTTTTAAAGAAAAGACTTTATATGATTCTCCTCTTCGTAGGGATATTTGTGGACCAAAATGTTTCCTGGTTGATCCTGGTTCTTCTCACAGCACTTAAAAATGAATGAAATCCTAATCCTTTGCTCGGTATCCTCTCCCGTCTTTGATTTAGGTTTCCTGTGAGCTTCACAGACAAAGAGCATTTTCTTGTTAATATGGAGAAAATTTAAATGTTATTCGGCCAGTAGGAAAATGCAGGACCTGCATGTGTGTGTGTAAAAGCATTGGCTATTAAGAGTGGAGCAGTCCTTATTAGGCAGTGTTGGCAGCAGGAAGTGGGTTGTGTCTGTGGTGCTTTGTCACAGGAAGTAGCAGATTGTATCACGGGTGGGACAGATGGAGGGAGAGGTGGAAGAGATGGATTAGGGGAACTGTAGAGAAAGCACGGGAGGCAAATAAGGAGAGAAGGGGGTGGAATAGTAGAAAATTAGAATTGACTGTCTGTCGGTACTGTTGCTCCTCTGTGTCTGCGCCCTTTCGTGCCTCCTAAACTCAACGTTAACTGTTGTTTTTATTGGACGGCGGTTCAGTTTCTGCTGTTTGGTTTATTTTATAGTTATTGATTAATGTTTTTCTGCTGTTTTCATCCAACTTTTGTTCCAACATGTGAATTTTGCACATGTTTTTCTGAGTCTTTTCATGTCCAAGGGGGGGAAGGTGTAACTGATTCTTCCTGTCTGGCATCCACACATGTAAACACACAAACTGGTTGGAATACCTGAATGACATCTAACAGTGTGTAGTTTGCCGGCACAGAGCTATGAATAAATATTTTGTCACTGATCTCAGAGCACACGTGACTGTTTTCCTATAAAGTTTATGGAAGAGGAGGCTGATGTAGAGCATGTTGAAGATTCCAGTGCCTTGTTTGTTTGGCGGAGCTCCGCACAACTTCCTTTCTTTGTCATTCTCCATTGCCCCCCCCCTCTCTCCCATTTTGTTTGGGATCAAACTGAACTGTTTCTCCAAGTAGAAATCAGCTATTTAATGGATTTTACTTGTTAAACCTGTTGCATCATGCAGGTCAGGCTCTGGTTTTATAAGCGTTGCTTCTTTGAGTCCTAGCTAACATGCAGATGGATCCTGCTCTGATATTTTGGGCTAGTTTCTGATGGACTAAATCGTAACTTTGATGAGTCTCTGTTTATAATCCAGTGTTTTTCATTCATTTGTCCATCCGGTGTGTCCAGTTTCCAGTCTCCATCCCCCATGTGTTTACTTGTTCCGTTCCAGCTGCTCTACACGCTACACAAATAATCTCAACAGAAAACCTTTGATGTACATATACTAGAGCTTAGAATATCTCAATATTACAAATACAACAAAGTACCAGTAACACTCCATTTTTATTACTTTTTATACCAAAAATAAATCGATAAGTGATTTTTAATTGTTTTGAAAAAAGCTGAAGATGCTCATAGAAGATGCTCACACACACTAAGGTGCATAATTAAGAACTCGCAGGTGGGTACACCGGTCTTTTGGGGTTCTTGAAAGTGTTCAAGGTGTTTCCTCCTGTTCCATGTGCTCAATGACAACACTTGGATGCTCCAGTTTCCTCTAACTTCAGTGTTCAAACCTAAAATATTTCCTTTAACACTTTACATGAGTTCTGCTGTTGGTCATGAATTGCTTTTCCAAGTTGTGTGATGTGTGCTGTCAGCATCATTCTAACCATTCAACAGCTGCAGACCATGATCATCCATGCACCAAAATATTTTCGTATCCAAATTTTCCTGATGTTTTACTTCCAAGACTTCTCTACAAATAGCCAGGAAGATCGGTCATGCTATATTTTAGTTCCCTGTGGCTGATATGAGAAGAAAAGTGAACCGTTCTCATAGTCTGTTTCTTTCTATAAACGTATGTGCCTCTTTCATCTTGCAGTTGGTCTGCATTACCGATGCGATCTGCAAACGTTTTTTACTTGTTGAGGAAATGTTTTTTTGTGAGCATGACGAAAAACGAAAAAAGAATTTTAACTTGTAGCTTGGTTGGCAGTACTTAAACCATATCAAATTAGATGTTAGATTTAATATCTGCATCCATAGCAAGAACGTTAAACTACAGACTCATCCCAACCGTACTGAGTGTTCATTCCGTGTCCTGTGTTTCTTATGTCTGTCTTGCAGTGAGTCAAGTATTTGCCAGGCTCGGGCCACTGTGATGATCTATGATGATGCCAATAAGAAGTGGCTCCCAGCAGGCAATGGATCCCAGACCTTCAGCAGAGTCCAGATCTATCACAATCCCACCAACAATGCCTTCAGGATAGTGGGACGCAAGATGCAGACAGACCAGCAGGTGCTTCTGTCTGCTTTTGGCAGACTTCATGTGTGACTAGTTTTGCATGTTTGGTGTGCGAACGCATAGTTAACGCTGCCGTGTAGGCCACGGACATCTGTGGTGCCAAAGCGTGTCTGCGTAAGCAAGTGTGAGACTGT
The DNA here is from genome assembly GCA_037177055.1 of Atherinosoma microstoma. Classification (NCBI taxonomy): domain Eukaryota; kingdom Metazoa; phylum Chordata; class Actinopteri; order Atheriniformes; family Atherinidae; genus Atherinosoma; species Atherinosoma microstoma. The sequence goes on along the minus strand of JBBBVU010000009.1, from coordinate 24,917,902 downwards.
TTTATCTTTAGTCCCATTCATAACTAAAGCAAATGTATGGGTTCTCTCAGGGTTATGTGGGCTAGTGTGCTCCTCGAAGGACATCAAACCTTCAAGGGCTTTTTCTCCAATTGCACATAGTGATGTTAAAGTGACATAAAGGTTAATATAACCAAACTTTTTTTTAAAGATTATTTACTTTCATGTAACCTCAGGAAGCTTTTCCTTTGTATTTACCCCCTCCTGTCTCTGATATCTCAAGTTGAATTTAGACCTTGGTGGAAATGCAAAACAACCAGGCCTGAAATAATTAGCTCTTAGCTCCTTCTAAAAAAACCTTGAGCTGTTTAAGTTCTTAGCCGTGTTGGTCAAAATGTGCAGACAACTATGTTGTGGATTGATATGGAGAACATTCCCTGTATATGATGGATTTCTTAGAGATACTGAAGATTATTGGCAGTGTCTCCAATAAAGTCTCCTTTTGAGATTTAATACTTTTCATTAGCATCGATGAACATATCGCAACATGGACTGCTAACATGCTGAACATCTTTTATAAGAACAACTAGGTCATTACCAAAGAATTTGAGTTGAGGCACATTACACTTTTAATTGATTTTAATTTAGCCATGAATCCTGATGTCCAGAGAGGAAACCAATCTTTGGGTTTATTGTTTTCTCCCATTTTGGGCATTATGCAGCGAGTGAAACAAAGTCTTCATTATGACTCCCCTGCTCATGGAAACCTTGGCAGATTCCAAACTGGAAAGCTGGGTAAACTCACTCTGGGTGTGGGTCTATTCTTGACTAACCCTTTTCTTGTCCCTGCTGCCACAGTCTCCTTTAAACATTAAGCACTCTGAAGTGTTCCCCAGAGGCGGGTCTTGAAGTGGATGATGTTTCCTGCAAGATAGTTAGCCTGTTCAACCATTTCCTACGACAATTTAAAAAGAAGCCCGATACCCAGTAAGGACTCTATATTTGTCTCTGTTAGAGACATGCAACTTGGTTTAGACTTGTGGGTAATGAGATCAGCAGGCGGCAAATTGTAAAAAGGATACGGCAGCTGTATATTTTGCTCTTGTTTTCTGCACCTTTTCTTTCTGTTTGCGTATAAAATAACTTTGTGTTGCTTTTTTTATTCATTTTGTTTTGACTGAATGGTTAAAACGGCTTTGAAAACACACAAATCTGTGGTATCAGTGTTTCCCTGAGGACATTATGGCTTTTCCAAGATGTTGATTTCTTTTAGTGAGACTTTACACCAAGAACGCGTCAAGGACCTGGTTTTTATCCTGACTCTTCGTGTGTCCCATTCACGCTCTCGCTGTGTTCTTTGCATTTTGATAAGATTGCGACTAGTTTTGGAAAATACCACTGTCTGCAGCTGCAGCTGACCTTGCTGCCCTCTCTTTTCAGTGCATGTCGCCCCCCCCTATGATATTCAGCCTGACAGGGTCTCCTCTCCTCCCCTCTGCTCGGTGGAATCCAGAAGCTGTTAAACAAATAGTGAAATGGCGCGTCAGCACATTCAAGCAACACTCAAACCCAGAGCAGATTTTTCTTTTCCTGGTTAACAGGCCTCACGCCACCTGCTGGGTGGAATATAAACCAGTATGATCCTTATAAAAATAAAGCAAACGCATCATTTTCAGCATGAGGAGGGATGTGGTTTTGTGGGGCCCTTTTTAATAGTTTTTCTTTTAATGTTATGGCTTCTAGAGGTTGCCACGTTTTCTCTCTCTCTCTTTTTTTTTTTTTTTCCAATTTCTACCCAGCAGGGGTGGAATTGAACAGACATTGCATTGCATTCTTTCTTTTAGGAGATGCATCTCTTAAAAGTATTTTACAAGTGTCTCACTCGTATACTAATGAATGAACACACATCATAAGGCTTTGTACCCTTCAACATATGGGGTTGAACAACCTCTTTACTTCCTGACCTAAGCCCGTTCCTCCAACACTGACCAATCATCCCAGCTACATTTGCCATGTCATTGTGATCCTCATCAACTGATCTTGGGTTCTTCTCCCTCAGGTGGTTATAAACTGTCCAATCACAAGAGGGCTCAAGTACAACCAGGCCACGCCCAATTTTCACCAGTGGAGAGATGCTCGACAGGTGTGGGGGCTCAACTTTGGCAGCAAAGAAGATGCTACACTATTCGCCAACGGTATGGCTCACGCTCTGGAGGTCCTCAGCTCCATGGCAGATGCAGGTAAAGAAGTTCTCACTAGACTTTGTGCTATATCTTAATTAGTTGCTTTTTAACGGCATGTTTGTGCCCCTGGGATCAGTTAAGCCTCTTTAATATTAGAAAATGAAGGCAGAACATACAAAATCCAACATATACATTGGTACAATTTTGTTATGAATGTCTTTTTATTTCCTCTTACCGCTCCAGAAAGGCCAAACTCATGCATCTTACATTACTTGTTTTTTTGGTTTTGTTTGGTTTTTTTTACCAAATTTACAAATGCTGATTTTTCAGTGTTGTCTGTCCAAATCTGGCTAAATGCAGTTCTGTGCCTGAAAATTAATGTTCCAAAAAAACTCCAGCCAAAGTGAAGGATTTTTTTTTTTTAATCTTTCAGATATGATTCTGTGGACAGGGCTGCAGGTTTTTGGCTTGTCACGTTAGATTATACACTGCTGTTTCTATGATTTGTTGTCAGTTTATGCACTGATCTCCTCTTTGTTGACACGGCAACAGGACACTAGCAAGATGGTAGGAGTGCTAACCTTGTGAATAGTACTGTCTTTTATGACTGTACAGTTTCTCTCGGACTATATCGGAGAATGGAGGCATCATCTTTTTCAATCTTGGTTTTTGGGCTCTAAACAGCCTTTATTTAACAGTAGATGGCCAGGAAAGGGGTCAGAGAAAGGGTGGGGGGGGTTGACATGCAGCAAAAGGGCCCAAGGCCAGGATTTGAACCTGGGCCAGCTACGATGAAGAGCTGAAGCCTTTATTCATTGGGAGGATGCTTAACTAGTTGAGCTACACATCACTCCTGCTGATGCATAATCTAGAACAGGATCAGCTGCCAGGGTCACAGGTGTTGGATGAGACCCAATTTGACATTTTGTTATGGGTTCTCCTTGAGAGTGATGTGATTGTTTCTGCTGAACAGAGTTTTCTCAGAGTAACCCGTTTCACTTGCACATTGAGAAGAATGCAACCAAGAAGAAAGGTGGGGTGAAAATTACAAAAAAAAAAACTTAAAAATACCCGTGTTGGTGAGTACAAGGACTTAACAGCAAGGCAAACAAATAAATGGTATAAGAAGGAGACAAAAGTTGCCCATCTTTTTGTGTCTGCATGGGAAAGAAAAAACAATCCCGGTTTGGGTAAACTTTTTGCAAAGCAGGTTGCAGGATGGACTCAGTCTGATTCTCTACTAACCATTAAATTGTAATTAAGCCTGACTTCTCATGTTTAGACCTTATCAAGTAGAAACCTCCAGCCTGGTTGCTATGCTTTACCTGCTTTCATCCGTCTGGCACACAAGAGCTGCCCTCAGACTTTGAACTTTCAGCAGCAAGGGTAGAAAAGGTGTGTTCATCTATAAAAGCACAGAAGATAGAGTTCAAAGAGGATTGTTCAAGTGCAATGAAACCAATAAACTGCACTGTCTAATCTCATGTATACAAAAGGGCATATTTCTCATCTTGTTTTGGCAGGCTATGCAACCCTCCCCCGCCCGGTCTCAAATGGACCTACTCCAGAAGAGCTGGAACAGCAGCGGAGGTACTGTCACACTACTTGCTTTACTTAGGAAGGAAAAAATTGTCAAGTATGCATCTTATAACAGTTATACCATTTACCCTGAATGTGCTCTCCTGGAGGATAGAAGCAAACTATCGTCCGGCCTTAGTGAAGCTGTCTTAGCTTTGCAGTAGTCCGCTTGGCACAGTTTTGCGCCCAAGCATATGTTGAGGATTTGATAGTATTAGCCCGACAACTAAACCCTCAGTCAACCCCCCAGGGTTAAAGATTGAATAGCAAGGCTCTCACATCTACCTCACCTTCGCCTTGCCCTGTTCTGTCAGAGAAACCTGCTGAGTGTTTCATGCAGGTCTGCATAGACACGGCATTAACCTTTTAATCTCATTTGGACTAAAAGGTAATGCACTGCACAGGCAAGGAGGTTTTTGTTGTCTGTCAAGTCAGAGGCTGTCCCATTAGCTGCAGGCATGCTGTGACTGACTGACCTCTGAACTCCACCATAGATGCTGGTGTTTATGGATGTTATATTTGTTTTATCTATTAGTTTTCATGAACACTTGCAATATTCTCCGGTATCAGATGATGGTTTTAAAAAAAGAAAAGATAAGTGAATCTGATCTCCCTTCACTGTCCTGGGCAACCTGCCTGAGCTTTAAATCACAGCAAGACTGACTTTGTATCTGTTTGTGTGCATGTGTGTGGCCCTGTGCATTTCAGTGTATGTGTACACTGTAAGTGCCCTGTTCCGTAAACAGCTGTGATGAAAAGTGGCAGATGTTTTGTCAAAGAGGGGAGGGTGTTTCAGCAAACAGAGGCAACTCAAATTAGGCCACTTTGTCCAGCTGAAGACTTCTCAGTCGTAGGCTTATCAGACTCGGTGAACTCCACCTCTTATTCTTTTACAGTAGTCATGCTTTTGTACTCCACCCAAAATGCAAAAAATAAAGAGGTTTCAGCAGTTCTTTTTAAAAATCTGCTGAAATAATCATGTGTATAACTAAATCTAGATTATACGAAGCATTTAAAGAAGGATCGAGAAGCTTGAACGCTGGAATTTCAGGGGACTACCTCTGTAGCAGAATTTGAACATTGCATGGAGGAGAAATATCTTTTTCAGGAATTTTTAACTGGTAATAGTATCCCTTCTGATTCCTGGCATCTGAAATGGAAAGTACTTTTATTGATACATACTGGGATGAGGAACTGTTGGTCCGTTTTGCACAGTCAGGATCAGTGCATGTCCACATGAAACATGCTGTGTTAGCTTTATTTCTGTGGGAAGTAGTAGAACATTCAGACAAAATCTTACCTGACTCTTTATTTCTACCTCTCTTTTCTGTAACTTGTTGGACAGTTCAGGTCTTAACCCTTTAAAGCCCAACCCAAGAAAGAATGGGGAGAAAAGTCCAATTTTTAAAATCTGAAGTCTTTATTTGGCCCTTTTAACATAATGTGGGGAAAAAATTAACAAAAATCTTCTTTGTATATCTACCATTTTTTACCGTATGATATGTAAAAATTATTATGGTGTAGTCTTCTGCTTCCTGGTATCCATTGGAGTGTAGAAGACACATATCATATTGCATACTGCAGGGTATTGAGCAATGTTCTTACCATAAAGTGATGCAAAATGTCTCAGAAACTCTATGTATCAAATATGATACGTTTGGCTTTATAGGGTTAAGGATGTAAAAGTTACAACCCAAATTCCGTAATAGTTGGGACGTTCTTTAAATCTGATCAAAATGAAAACTAAAAGACCTTCAAATTACATGAACCAGTATGTTATTCACAACAGAATATACATAACAAAAGTTTTCTAAACTGAGAAGTTTTACAATTTTATGCACAAAATTGGCTCATGTCAAATGGGATGCTGCTATAGGTTTCAAAATAGTTTGCACAGGGGCAACAAATGGACTGAAAAAGCAGGAAATTTCAAAAAGATTCAGCTGGCTGAACATTTAGCAAGTTATTAATTTCATTGATATCAGGTCTGTAACATGGTTAGAGATGTCCTTGAGAGGCAGAGCCTCACAGAGGTAAAGATCTGCAGAGGCTCTCCAATCTGTGAAAGAGTGCATAAAAAGATTTTGGAATACTTCAAAAACAATGTTCCTTAATGTTAAATTGCAAAAGCTTTGCAACTCTCATCATCTACGCTGCATAACATCATCAAAAGATTCAGAGAAACTAGAGATGTGTCTGTGCGTGAGGAACAAGGCCGAAGTCTTTTAATGGATGCCCCTGGTCTTCGGGTGCTCAGACGACATCACTCATCGGCATGATTGTGTGACTGACATTACTAAATGGGCCCAGGAATACTTCCAGAAACCACAGTCGGTTAACACAATCATCCGTGCCATCTGCAGATGTCAACTAAAGCTCTATCATGCAAACCGGAAGCCATATTTGAACATGGTCCAGAAGAGCTGTCGTGTCCTGTGGGCCAAGACTCATCTGAAATGGACTGGTGCAAAGTAGGAAAGTGTTCCGTGGTCAGACGAGTCCAAATTTGACATCCTTGTTGATGATCATGTATACCATGTCCTCCGGGCTAAAGACGAGGGAAACCTTCCAGTGTGTTATCAGCGTTCAGTTCAAAAGCCTGCATCTCTGATGGGATGGGGGAGCATAAGTGCATACGGTACGGGCAGCTTGCATGTTTAGAGAGAAACTTTGAATAATGAAAAGTATATAAAGATTTTAGAGCAACATATGCTCTCATCCAGATGACTTGTCTAGTTCAGCAGGACAATTCAAAACGGTCCGTGTAACATTCGTTCTTTTAATATTCAAATCAAAACGAAATTCAAAATATAAATAATCAGTTTGTTTTTTATTTTCATAAATCCGAAACAAAAATCAGGCTGTTTTTGCGCTTTTGATTCGAAGTTAAGATTAGAAGAAGTTAAACTAGGAAAAGGACCCACAGACAGAAATTGATTTGAACATTTAATTTGTTGGATTTCCGTGACCTGGATCCTGCAGATTCCCATGACGCAAACCCGCATCTTGTCTTTAAAGCCGTTTTGCTCAGTTTCTCTAGGTGTTTCTGGTTTGCATCTGTCCCTTTCAGCATCAAGTCACCAAAACACGCACATACACCTGACATTATGTCCACGTTAACAGAGGAAGCATGTTGTTATAACGTAGTGCTGCAGTGGATTAATTAGGACAACAAGTGCAGACGAAGAGCTTCTGGAATCAGAAATGTAGCATGTTGCTGCTTTATATTCTGAACACAAGCAGCCAAAAAGTAAAGTGCAGTTGATATGATTTGTAGGGGCTCTATATATTGTTTGGAGTAATAATCACTGGATTGATGGTTTGTTTAATATTGTTGTCATGGTGATGTGGAGCGCGGGTCACGTGGATGCGATCGGCGACAGGTTGAACTATCAAAAGGGATTGTCAGTCTGTCACGCCTTTGTTTTAGGGCTGGGTAGCCATGATATCAGAAAGTGTAAAGAACCCCATGAACAGGGATGAGGAAGCTTTTACGCTCTCACACAGAGACCATCGGGCGGTGAGGCAACCTGACGGATCTGTCAGGTCCATCAGTTTGGCCACGCCCATAAATAACAGCTGATTACAGCGGTCAGACGCTTCTGGGGAAAAGGGCAGACAAAATAATCTAAGAAAGAAAAGATTAAATGATCCTTTTTGATAAAGAAGTGCATTTAGAGAAGCATTTTATGTATTATAATGCTATTTGACACAATAATGCTTTAATTGTTAATAAACAGTAGCCTACTGAGCTGTTAAACTGATATGATTTTATTAAACAAAGTCCCATTTCCATTTATTTTCATGACTGTGACCTATTTAACTGCTCAGTAGGCTACCGTTCATTGTTAATTGTATAAAAAATACATCATAATACATAATGCCAGCTTCTCTTACGGCACAAAAAAGAATCATTTAATCTTCTTTCTTTAATGTAGCCTAGCTTTTTGTTTACACTCTTCCTCAGAAGCGTCATCTGACCGCTGTGATAGTGATCTTGACCCACTTTCTGATTTTCTTTTGCCTCCTTAATCCATCTTTGTTTGTCTGTCTATTTTGACTTTAGTATTAGGCTATGGCTTGTTTGACCTGGCACATCTGTCATGAAAAACAGCTGATAAACGACACGTCACAGCTGTCAGATACTATTGATAAGCAGCAATGACGGCAATTGAATAAGTTATGAAAATAAAATGGAAATTGGGGTTTATTTAATAAATCACTAATAAATCTTAGCGATTTCCACAGTAGCTGGAGAGGCAGAGGCCGAGTTTGACCTGTTGACACGCCATCAGCTTTCTGAATAGTGCAATTTGATTTGATGCATTTTTCTGTTTATTATAAGTGATTGTAGTTCACAGGCGTAGCCTAACGCAATGGGCAGAATTCAGCCTGTCACCGACTGCATTCATGTGACCCATGCCCCACATCACCATAACAACCAAATAAAACATTAAAACAAATCAATCAAATGATCATTACCTCAAAACAATATATGGCCTCTACAAATCATATCAGTTGGACTTTATATTCTGAACGCAAGCCAAAACAGTAAAGCAGCAACATGCTATGTTTCTGATTCCAGAGAACCTCTTCCTCTGCACTTGTAGGTCTAATTAATCCGTTGCAGCACGTTCTGCTTCCTCTGTTAACATGGACATACAGTAATGTCAGGTGTATGTGCGTGTTATGGTGACATGAGGCTGAGAGGGCGGTTTTAAAGACAAGATGCAGGTTTGCAGAAAGAGAATCTGCAGCAACTTCCGGGTCACAGAAATCCGACAAATTAAATATTAAAATTCAATTTCTGTCCGTGGGTTGTTTTTCTAGTTTAACTTCTTCTAATCTTAACTTCAAATCAAAATATTAAAAACAGCCTGGTTTTGTTTTTTTGTTTTGGATTTATAAAAGATTAATGAAAAACAAGCTGATATTTTTAATTTTGATTTTGATTTGAATATTAATAGAACGAATGACACTCGGACCCAAAACCACATACTTCACCTATTATAATGACATGGCATCACAGGAGAGGAGTCTGGGTGCTCAACCGGCCTACCTGCAGTCCAGATCTTTCACCTATAGAGAACATTTGGTGCATCATTAAACAAAGAAAATGTCAGACGACCGCAAACTCTTCAGCAGCTGGAAACTTGTATCAGGCCAGAATGGGACTGGATTCCAACACCAAAACTCCAGGAACTCGTTACCGCGATGCCCAGACGTCTTCAAACTGTTCTGAAAAGAGGAGGAGATGTTACACCACGATAAACATGCCAACTATTTTGAGACCTGTAGCAAGCATCACATTTGATATGAGCTCATTTTGAGCATAAAATTGTCAAATTTCTCAGTTTAACCATCTGTTATGTATGTTCGGTTGTGAATAAAATATTGGCTCATGTGTCTTATAGTTTTCATATTGTTAAAATGAGAGTTGTATTAGATTTCCTATCATGCCATCAATACTACTATCTAACGGTCAGCATTTTTGATAGGTTTACATGGAGTCTAAAAACCGTAAATCCATTTTTCTTAGGATTTTTAGGACGGAATTGTGACTAATGTGTTTTTGTTCACAGGTTGGAGCAGCAGAGGCTGGAACAGCAAGAACGGGAACAACAGGAGAGAGAAAGACAGGAGCGGGAGCATCAGGAAAGAGAGAGACTAGAGAGAGAAAGACAAGCTGCTGCAGGTCAGGAAACACCTTGGCTCTTCAACATGGCCACACTTAGCTACAATACAATCCAGTTTTTAGTGGTTTCCTCATTATTTTCATTATGTAATTCTGCAGAATCCGGTCATCTAAAACCATAATCTCTCCGTATGTCAAAACATCAGATTTGATGGGTGATGCAGGGTGCTGACATGTAAACTAACAACAAGCAGATGCAGAGATGTGTCACTGGCAACAAACTAAAACAAGTTCCTTTTTTCAAATGTTTACTACACTGGTCTGTGCACTCTGCTTCATATATATTTCTTAATATGTAAACATGAGCTGGAGCAGCAATAAGACAAGAGTTCTGCTTCTCAGACATTTGATCCATGCAGGAGTTGAGCCCAGAAGTTCTCCGGTAATCATCTACATACATGATAAACAAACAATGTTTTAAATTTTACCACGGTTCTCCATCTTCCCTTCGTCACTCCTGTGCTTCCAAGTGAGAGAGAATCTGTTTTTTGCCTTGTTTTGTGCCGTGTTGCTGCCATACTGTCATCATTGTTCATCTTGATTTGTTTCTTTGGGAAAAAATCTATAAATATTATTGATTATTCTTTTGTTTCTAGTCAATATTCCTCCAGCTCCGCCGATGCTCTCTGGGGGCCCGCCTCCTCCACCGGCTCCTCCTCCACCCCCTGGCCCTCCCCCAGCTGCCGGCATCCCTCCTCCTCCAGGGCCACCTCCTACAGGACCTCCAACTGCAGGACCTCCACCAGCTCCACCCTTGCCCACTGCAGGAGATGGCATTGGTGGTGGTGGTGGTGGTGGTGGAGGAATAGGAGGAGGGGGTTTGGCAGCTGCTCTGGCAGGAGCCAAACTCCGTAAAGTGTCCAAGGTGAATATTTATCATATTTCTTGACTCTTCTGTTGCTTTGGACATTCGATTTGTCATGGGAGGAAAATGCTTAGATGAGGCAAGCATTGTTAAAGATAGCTCGCATAATTTTACAAAACAAGAATCCGACGATTAACCTCATCTAAATCCAATGCAATAATTTTGAATCACATGAATTGATGTAATATACAGGATGTGAAGTGGCTTAAGATGACATTCTTTTCATTCCCACTGGCTATGAGGGTCTGTTTTATTTGTGTAAATATCACCAGATCACCTTCACATTTTCTATCCTTTGAGAAGTCGAAATGTCTGCAGTTAAAAAGCTCTTCTGGGCGTAACATAAACTGTTGGATTATCACTTATTTGGTTACGTGCGTCAATAAGGGAGATTGTATTTTGCTCCTGCATTGATCCGGTTTTGGTTACAGGGCATAACAGAGCTGTGTCATACAAGCGTCCATGTTTTTTCATTTGTTTGGTTTTTTTTTGCTATTTGCTGCCCTCAGCAGGAAGACGCAGCTCCTGCAACTCCAGCAGGCAGAAATGATCCCAGCCGCAGCAGTAACTCTTCTATTGGAGGGGGGGGAGGAGGTGGCTTGATGGGTGAGATGAGTGCCATATTGGCACGAAGGTGGGTGACCCCCAAAATTTGAAATCAAATCAAACATCCAATGCTCATAATGTTTTTTTATAAGATTTATTTGTGTCCCATTATCCCTTCAAGTGAAAATAAAAACAATAAAGTTTACACTGTACTCGACTAACCCTCCTAAATGAATTAAAATGATTATTTTCTGCTCAGGAGAAAAGCCGCAGATACAGGAGAGAAAGTCCCTTTGAAGACGCAAGATAATGTAAGAGCTGCTTTTTTTTTCTCACATTACTTTAATGTTACTTTAAACCAATAGAGTTTGAAGAAGAACTGTAGATGATGGAGAGCGTGAAAATAGAACTAGTCCAGGGTGACTCAGTGTTTACAGAAGTCCCTGGTCTTTTTCTGCACAGGATGATTCAGAGCCTCAAGGTCAAAGTGGTAAGAACTGAGCAGTTTTATTCATAGCATACCACCTACAACCACTGCAAAAATTGAAATGAGCAACTCATGTTTTTATGTATTTTACCACTTAGACACACTAACAAGAAGACCCTGGGAGAAATCATCCATGACCAGGTAATCCAAGATTTCTGTTGTCACCAGTGAATCTATCACCCCGATATGTCTGTTTGGACTCACCGCACAGCTAGTTCTTCATCAGTGCGTGTGTGTGTGTGTGTCGTCTTGTATTTTTGTTACCACGTGCACATCTGTCTTCGCCTGAGGACGAGTGCTTCTTGTGTGTGACTGTTGTTCATTTTCATTCTAAGAGGAGAGTGTGTGTGTGTGTTTCACTAACAGGAATAACTCCATCCCCAAGAGCATGGACTCCACTCCCTCATTGTCCCAAGCTTTAAGGTATACATGCTGTCCCACTCCCTCGTGACCTCAGCTCCTCTTGTCTTTCTTTTCCCCTCGCAGGTCAGCACAGCGTTGCCACAGTCAACCTGCTGGTAGCATATAGCACCACCTAATGGATCAGAGAATGGCATACATGTACACCCAAGAGATCTGTAGATGTACCATCTGAGTGTTTCATCTTGGCATACGTATTTTAATGTTCGGTTGCCATGGCTGGGGTTAGTGCTTCAGGATTTAAGGCATGATCAACCAGAATAAAAGTATTTTACAAATATATTATTTTTTATAATAGCTGTAGTTGGTTAATTTGGCATAAATTTATATATAATTGACTTATCCATTCATTAAGGCTTTAACTTCATCGCCACTCTGGGTGTACATTTCTGCATTTTCTATTCACTCTGCCTTCATCCCTCTCATACCGCAGTGATGAGCTTGATTAGTTGTTACCCTGACAACACAGAGCCTTTCTATGACATCCGTTGGTGAAATATATTTGTATTTGTCTTCTTTTTTTTTGTCTTCTTATAGGGCAAAGGGGGCTGGCAACAGTAATGACACAGGTGGAGCTGATGACTCGGATTTAGAGAAAATGAAACAGGTGAATGACCAAAACTGTTAAACACAAAGGAGTGTGATTACATGGACTTTAACAGGTTTCCATAACACAGAAGTAAACAGTCACATGTGCGAAAGTATCTAGAAGCTCCTATGTCTATTCCTATGTTTTTTCTTCATTACTGAAGAAATTTAATTAAATTTTTGTTGCATTAAGTGTTGCTTTGTTACAAATCAGATAAGCTCTCTGTGTGGGGCTGAGACATCTATGTTGTTTCTCTGTGTTTTGTATGGGGGGGGGGGGGGTTTGAAGTGAATCTGCCACTGTTGATTTTTAAGCTTGGGTCTGCTGTGGAAAAGACAGGTGTCAATATAGGCAAAGGTCTGCTTAGCGGTGGACTGATACCAAGTGTTAAATAATGACTGTTGTCTGTGCTGCTTTGCAATTTATGGTTTCTTTTGGTTATGAAATTGCTCCCTGCAGGTCTGGCTAACTTTGAACCAGTCAGCGTTCAATCAACATGTAGAGTGATTTCCAGAGTGCAGACTGCACATCTGTCTGTGTTTATAAAAAATTTTTTTTTTTAAAAGTCAGTCGGTGAGAAACTACAGATGGTTACCTCCATGAAGGCCTTAGTGACAATCACATTAATGACCACATGTATGTACTGGGTGTGTGTATTTTCATTTTCCAGATTAAAATAATGCCAAATGTTGCTGCTTTTACACATGTCATCTGGCCAAATATTGACCTTGTGGGTTTTACAACATCCAGGCAGTGCAGAAACGGGGGGAGTCTGTAACTTAATAGACCACTAAAGAGTTCACCAGTGTTGTCAAATGGTCATATTTAATTGAAACCAACTTGTATTTTTGGTGCCAGTTCGTGATGGCAGCAGTGGTTAATGGAACTGTGGACTAATTACATACATCTTTAATGAAAATTGAAGTAAACACAAAAAAAAAAGAAAAGAGGAAAGCACATTTTTGTAAACTGCCTCTTTATCACCATGATTTCTTTGTCTACAGGAGATCTTGGAGGAAGTACGGAAAGAACTCCAAAAAGTCAAAGAGGAAATCATTGGAGGTTTGTATTTGTAGAAATGATCAAAATTTGATTTTAGCTTGAAGATTAAGTATTTGAGTACTTACTGTCTGTCTCCTCTCTCCTTTTCACAGCCTTTGTTCAGGAGCTTCAAAAGAGAAGCACATAGTTCTGCTGAGCATCAGGTGTAACAGAGGGGTGTGATCCATGGAGGTGGTTGAGGCACGTTGGGACCTCCTCTCCACTGCGCCCTCTCATGTAGCCCAGGGATTTCTCTTTTTCTCCTACACCTTTTCTCTTTTCTCTATCTCTCTCTTACACAAACACACATGAGCATTCTTGCTTATTTGTACAACAAACATAATCACTTCATGTAAATGGTAACCCAGGGACCTCCTCGTGTCGCCATCCAGCACTCTGGAAGATCACTCACTAATGTTGCATCATTGTACCATCTCTCCCCTGTTCAGTCGTCCCGTCCTCTTGTGTCCTCTGTGATCTGCTCATCCGAAGCAGGAGCACATGGCTGCAGCCACAGTCGCTCTGTTTGTCATCATAACTCCCATTGCTGCAGAAATCCTGCCACTTGTGTCCTCTACCTTCTGCTGTCAGATTGCATCATTACTCGTATAGCAGTCTTCAGTATTCAGGGACAGTATATTCATTATGTTTTTACTGTAAAGGCAAGATGCTGGGATTTTTTTTTTCCTTTTTTGCTCTTTTGGCGAAATATGTTAAGACATTTGCTTGTTGGTTATTGTCTCTGTCAGCTGAAGGTGGAATGCCAGTAATCAAGGATGGATCAAAGAAACCAACTCATTCAATATTGCAGCATGACTCTGTCAAGTGGACTTAGAGCTCCCTGCCACTGCCAAGAACTAAAAACAGTCCAGCACAAGCCTTCGCCGCTGCAACACAGTGATGCAAAGAGGAAGAGGAGACGAGCAAAAGGGAATGTGTCTGATGGACAACCTGAGTGCTGTGAAAGAGGAGTGTAATGTAGTTTTATAATTTGTGAGAACTTTCTCTTTGCATTGCACTTGTTCCAGAGGAAGTGTGTCTGTGTGCCACGCTGCCTTGATGGACTATTCCCTCACTCAAAATGAGATATTATCTGTTGGCCGGTGTGGTGATCCTACTGTACACTGTGCTTCCGCCAGTTTTTTTTTTTTTTTCTTCCATTCTAGATATGTTTTCTAATTTTGAAACGAGAAAAACGGCCATGATGAGGTCAATTGATTTGGCCATGACCAACTGCCTTGAGAATAAATATATAAATATATATATCTATATATAAGGAAATATATATATTTGTTTTGAGGGAAAATGTTAGCAAAAAATGAAATGGTGTTTCTATTTTAATTGAAATGACTGGTGAGTGGGAATTTCAGTTTTTTTTTCTTTTTTTCAATGATTGTTTTCATATGAATTGTTATTTTGGGTTTTCTTTTTTTTGTAATAGTCTAGGCTTTTTACACTGAACTATAAAGAAAACAGCTTAGAGACACTGGATTAGAAATGCCTTTGTAGTCAAATACAGCTGCTTCTTGAAATGCATCACTTTGTCCCGAGTCGTCGTTTGCATACTGTTTTTAAGATTTATTTTAATCAGATTTCATTACTTCCAGGCTAAATGACAAAAACTCTCTTGTACTTATAGATTTGTTTTGATTAAAAAAAAGTATTTCAGTTTCTGTCTAGTTTAGATTATCAGAAAATACATTATCAATGCAGAAACTGGAGTCCAATTTTTTTCTTTCCTAAGCTTAAATTCCCCAAGAGACAAGAGTCACGGGAAGGAAGCTTGAACTTTGGACAGAAAACTTAAGCACAATAAGATCTGTCCAAAATCTCAGCAGTGATATTCAAAAAGCTTACTAGCATTTGTTAGAACTGTTTGCTGTGATGCACGTCACGTGCAAGTATATCCACCTTTGAAGGCAGGTAATGCTGTGTTTCATCACACTCAGGTAACAGAAGCAGCCGCACGCTTTAGAGCTCAAAAAGACATTCGGGTTGTGATCTGATAACGTGCTCCTGTAATCTACGTCATTTCTGTCACCGCAGGCTGTTAATCATCGCTGGGTGTTTGTTGTGAAGATTGTCTTTTATGGGATGCTCCTGCAGAACCACCTTTTTTTCTTTTCTTTTTTGAAAAAATGCAAATTATGTTGGTATTTACAGTGCAATTGTGTAAGTGACAGTGTAGACCAATAGAATAAGAAGAAAACAAGATAAAAGCAGGAAAGGAAAAAAAGGGGGAAAGAGGAGAAAGCAAGGAAAAAGATAAATGAATGGTAAATCAGTCCAAAACAAAAAATGGCAAGTCTTGAGATTGATGTCACGTTGGGCATCATAACCAAGTTTAGGCATGTAAATAATATTAATTCTTAATCCATAGGTTAAAAAAAAAAACCCACAAAATATTAATTATATTACTAATATTAACAATATTCATAGCAATAATGATAATGTATTACGATAGCCCAAAGTGTATCCACATTGCCATTTTCAGCGGTCCATCCTGAGCCCCACGGGCCCCCAACCCATTCAGGGGATACATAGACACCAAAAATTATAATAATGAATGACAATTGCAACAACAGACCTCAATAGTAGTAACTAATGATGAGAGTAATGATACTAACAATATGGATAATAAAATGACACCAATTTATAAAAGAGATTATGAATAACTTGTAGAATAAAATATCTATTGTCATTGTACATTTGTATACAATTATTATTATGTTTTTTTTTTTTTTACAGCAATCTTATATGTAGCTGGAAATGGGGCATACAAGGTCAAAGAATAAAATGTCAACACAAGGAATAAAAAGCTCCAGCTCAGGGGAAGAAACCGTTGTTTGGTCTTTCTCTCTGAGCCTACCAGAGGGGGAGGGTGTCAAAAAGACCTTGTCCAGGGTGTTTGCGGTCAGACCTGATCTTTTCAGCTCTTTCTCAGCTGGGCAAAGTAGATGTGTTCCAGGGCAGGAACGGGGGCATTGATTATCTTTTTTTGCAGTCTTGGTGATTCACATCTGGCCCTTCCTCTTTTCTGATTTGGAGTTGGAGAATTATACCATGCATCCATAACTCAGGAAACTTTCCATGATGCACTAGTAGAAGTTGGTCTGGAGTTTCTATATGAACCTAGTTTTTCTGAGGGTTCATAGGAAGAAGAGTCTCTGCTGGACCTTCTTCACAAGCTCTGTAGTGTCCACTACCCATATCAAGTCCTCAAGAGTGATTGATTTTGACATGTGAATTTTATGTTAAAAAAAATCTGAACCCATGCAGTATACATCTATCTTTTACTTGACATATTTTGACAATAATGTAATTTAGAAATAAATAAGTCCTGGTTGTAGTTAAATCACATTTGTGACCATCTAACTTCATGATGACAATTTGACTTCTAAACACCAGGAATGTGCAGACTGAGAGCACTGTCAAGTAAACTCAGTTTTGTTGGCATAAATTTGAACTAATTTGGACTTTTCCCTTGATTAATCTGGAATATTTTCTCTTAATAAACAGTAATCAAAGGCCTACTCAAGTTTGAAAGATTTGCATTTGGGATTCTTTTCTTTATTTTTTAAGAAAATAAAATTGACACCTATATGACTGATGCTTACATAGGATACAATCGGTGACAGTAAGACTAAACTAGTCATTTTTAAATACATTTTAAAACAAAAACATCGATCATACAAGGCAGAGCCAGTGTCCTTCCAGAGCTCCCTGGATGCTTCCGGATTGGGAAGGCTCTCGGCTCTGAGCTGTTTCCGCCGCCATTGCGGATTTCAGAGAGAAGATCAGCCATAGCCGCTGCTATCCATCGATGCAGTGCAGAAAGCATACACTGGAGGGGGATAAATTGAGCATTTCAACGAGTGCCAGATTTCTGAAACACGATTGATAACACTCCGTATCGCATTTTTGTTTGTCCTTATTCATCGTGCTACCGTTTTCACTGACTGGCACCGACCTACACGTACAGTGAGGAGGTCGTAGCTAGCGCGGCGCTACTGCCTAGCTAGCTAGCTGTACGGCTAGAATTTCAGGACTCCGGAGAAGCTCAAGAAAACCACAATGGCTCAAATTCTGCCTATTCGCTTCCAGGAGCACCTGCAGGTATGTGAAGTAACATAACAACTATATAAACCCTAACATCTACTCGAATCGATCATTTCTCTGTAAAACAACCGTTTGACAGCTTGCTAGCCAAGCTAACGTTAAACGTCAATACCCGCAGCAAATGAATGACCTCCCCTCCCCCGTTTAGCCAACCACTAATAGCTAGCTTTTTACGCTAGCACCTTCATTCATCACATTGTTTTTTGCACCGTCTATTCGATGTTAGCTGTCAAATTCATTGTTCACGAAAATCAGTTCAATATAGTGTCACTCTCTTCCACACAAATTCAAGATTCTTTATTATATATATAAGGTATAATATATGTGTGGCTACGTTTAGATTAGCTAATAGCTTTTGCATTAGCTCGTTAACGGCTACCGTTTGTGGGATGTTATAGAGTCACGTCATTCAATCACAACTATGCCTCATTTAATCTTAACCATGCTAAAACACTCCAGTCACTGACCCGGATAAATAATAGATTATTGTTAGGAAAGCTGTCACAATGCAGCCTCAATGTTATTGCCATACGGACCTCCGGGTTGATCATGTGTTAAGCGATGCCTTTAAACTCAAAGCTGTGAATCCATGGTCAGCTGCAGTCTGACGGCACTTAATGGCATAACACGTCATACAGAAAGCTTTTGTCACGACACAGTTTTTTTTTTTTTTTTTTTTTTTTTTGCAGCTGTAGGGAGGATGAGGTCATTTAATAAGGGTTTGTAACTTCAGTGTCACGTCCTCATTCCTTCGTCTGCAATGGACTGCTATGTCCTTAAATAATTGTGAATACATGTAAAATGGTCACATGATGATATCTTTGTCACCTGTAGAGGACTACATTTAATCTAATTTAAACTCTGTGGGTAAATCCCAGTTTTTGACTGTATTGGATTGCTTAATTTCCTTAGGGATTATGCGAACATTTACCAAACGAGTTCATGTTGTCATTGTGTTAACATGCACTCCTAGATTTTGATTTAAGAAGCCAGTATACCAAGTTCTGATTAAGGCTCCTGAAATTTCCTTACTGGCACCATCACTTGAGATCTACTGAAATCTTACTTGTATATAGGGACGTCTGTGAGCACGAGATCAAAAACCTGGGTAATATAATTAATTATACACCTAAACAACATAACACAAATGTGCTCAAAACCAGGATAAGATTCAAAACAGGGATGTAAACATACCTTGTTTTTTATCCATGTATCTTCTTTCCTTTTTTTCTCTGATTTCAGTTTACTTTTATTGAGTACAGATTTTTATTACCACTTTAGAAAAATAATACTTATATTGAATCACGAACCTTTTCAAAATGTCTTAAGACTGTCCTTAATGAACTTTGAATTTGTTTGAAGGACTGTTTGTTTTGCATTTGATGCTCCAACTTAATAAACATGCAGCACTGTGAAGTGTAATTACACAATATTCAAAGTTATTATCCAATTTATTTTTTAATGTCTTGTTCAAACAGTATAGGGTGTACCCAATTAACTTGGGTGGTTTTATATGTCTTCTGTTGAAATGAATAATTTGTATGCCTCTATTCAATTACCGTTAACATTTATTTGCAAACTGTCTCAGTCATGGACTACTGCTAAAACAAGTCTTCCTCTCATTTTACAGCTCCAGAATTTGGGGATCAACCCAGCCAACATTGGCTTCAGCACTCTCACTATGGAGTCTGACAAGTTCATCTGCGTCAGGGAGAAAGTGGGCGAGCAGGCCCAGGTGGTCATCATTGATATGGCCGACCCAAACAATCCTATCCGACGCCCCATCTCTGCCGACAGCGCCATCATGAACCCCGCCAGCAAAGTCATTGCCCTCAAAGGTAAGCTGTAGCTTAAATCCATATAGTACTGTTAGCAGGTAGCGAGCGCACTTAGGTTTCTCAAAGCACATCAAATAAAAGTTAAGTTAAAATTTTGGCACTTTCCTTACTATTTTGCTTCTCTTATACACTGGTTCATTTGTGTAGATTTTGTTTGTGTCGTCAGTTATGTAGCCGTCACAGTCTGCTTTTCATTTTGATGTTCATAAGTAGATCACCCCATCTCTGTCAACAACAAAGATTGAAGTATAGTGTAATAAATTTATACGTAAACACAGTAATATTTTTTAGCAAGCAGTAGTAGTATAAGTAAAATGTCATGCTGTCATGAATGCTTTGTCTATTTTGCTTGTTTTTGCTCTTTTTTTCATTTCTTACTGCCCTCTTATGTTTGCAGACGGTGAGTTGAATTTTACATATCATGAGTTTTCAAAGTGATTCTGTATGCACTGTCTTGAAATGTTTGCACAGTACTTATAGTAATTTTATTTAATGCTTGAAATATGACATAAGCAAAGCATAACAAATAATTGGAGCTTAAAGGACTTTTTAAAATTTTTATATATATATATATATATATATATGTGTGTGTGTGTGTGTGTGTGTTTGTCC
>JBBBVU010000009.1:24870079-24887822 GCA_037177055.1 Atherinosoma microstoma | reverse complement strand
AGAACAGGGACTCCAGTTCTCCCAGATGCTGGTTCAAGATGAAGAGCCTCTTGCTGACATAACACAGGTATTAAAACATTTCTGTTGACAGTGGTAGCTCGAAGTTTAGAAAAATCACTAGGGATGCACCAATCCAAGCTTTTCACTTCCAATATCGATACCAATATCTGAGGTTTAGTATCGGCCAATACTGATACAGAAAAACAGCGCTGAATTACCTAACAAACTGTCTTATTGAGTGGAAAAGATTGAGATCATTCTTTTGTGCAAGGCAGCATAATCTATCTATCATGACCACACAGAATTTTGCGTTGTTCTATTTTTAGATTCCCAATGTTCTGGATCAAATATTTCAAACAATAAATGAATGAATTGAAAAATACTTTATCCCTCTTAGAGGGAAATTATTGAATAAAAAACTATTAATATAATAAACTATTGTCTCCAACAAATGAACGACTTATTACCAGGCCTCTGAAGAACTGAATGACTAGCAGATGAGCCATTTGATTAAGGTGTCTTGAAGAAGTTAAAATCTGGGAGAAATGTAAATGTTGCAGGATAGTAGCTGTCGGGGACTGAACTTGAGCACCCATGCTGTAAAGGGTGATATGCAGAGATGGATCCATGCTGTATTTAGGACCTTAAAGGAATAAATGTCCACATCATCTTCAAGAATTGCACTGAAACCCACACAGGTGAAAGGGGTTTCTGCATTTGGCAGATGAACATCTAGCAGTGTTTATGAAGGGAAACAGCCAGCAAGGCAGGTGGAACAACATGGACTGCAGCACAATCCAAAACTATAGCAGACTCCTGAAGGCGGTGCTAGGAATGGAGATGCTGGGAAAAAAACCTCCAACACCAGCTGCACGTCAGGCAAAGCTGTGTGTGATGCTGCAACGGGAGGAGATGTGATCTATGCCAGCTGTGACTTCTAAATTGTTTTTATTCACCTCATAGAAAATAGTGCAGATGATTATGACCGTATAAATATTCTTGCCTTTCTATAGCCCAGTCCTTAGTTTAGTCATGTTGTCAGGATCTTCCTCATACTCCCCCTGAATTATGTCAAATTCTTTCGTGAAGCTGCTGCTCTTTCTTCTAATTGGGGCTGCTTCCATCCTTAAATCATTCACTGCGCAGGTGTTGCTTGTAGCCATTGAACATGTTGGCTGAGTTTGTGTGAAAAAGTTCCAGATGGCTAATCCTTTCTCTCGCTCCATTTCAAAAAGAAATGTGAGCATCCGTAGCGCCGTTAACGCATGACGTCACTCAAAGCGCTTATTGTCACCGATACCCGATCTAGAGTTTTCTTCATTATCGGAACAAATATTGGAACTAATACCAAGATCGGATCGGTGCATCTCAAAAAGACCCTCTGTAAACAGAAAATGCACTGAAGGACAACAATAACCATGTATTTGTTCTTTTTCACCAGATTGTTGATGTATTCATGGAGTACAACCTGATCCAGCAGTGCACATCCTTCCTACTAGATGCCCTGAAGAACAACAGACCCATGGAAGGACCACTGCAGACACGTTTGCTGGAAATGAATTTGGTTCATGCACCGCAGGTACGTACACATTATCAATAACTTCCATCCACACGTGCTAATGATTTGAATTTTAAGCAATACAGGACATCAGTGGCCAGTTGGAGTTACCTGAAATCATATTGGACTCCCAGAGATAAGATTTATTTTAAATGCATGAATGATCCTGTTTTTTTTGCTTGTCTTTTTTTGGCTTAATGTTTTTTAAGATAGTTTTTATAATCTGTTTCTCCTAAATTACAACATTTTCTGCTACTGTTGAAAATGTTCCCCTTCAAACACTGATGAAAATGTCTTTGTCTCTGTTCTACGTCTTGAAGGTGGCAGATGCCATCCTGGGTAATCAGATGTTCACCCACTATGACCGTGCTCATGTGGCACAGCTCTGTGAGAAGGCCGGTCTCCTGCAGAGGGCTCTGGAGCATTATACTGATTTGTATGACATAAAACGTGCTGTGGTGCACACACACCTTCTCAACCCAGAGGTACAACACAGAAAGGAGATTCAAAAACTGGAATTATTGATGCTGTGAAAAATTCTTATTTTATCATTTGCTGAAGTTGAATTGATGTTTTGTTTTTGTTTTGTTTTTTATCTTTGTCTTTGCAGTGGTTGGTGAATTTCTTTGGCTCTCTCTCAGTGGAGGATTCTCTGGAGTGTCTGAGGGCCATGCTATCTGCCAACATTCGCCAGAACCTGCAGATCTGTGTGCAAGTTGCCTCCAAATACCATGAACAGCTGTCAACTCAGTCCCTCACTGAACTTTTTGAGTCATTCAAAAGCTTTGAGGGTAAGTTTTGAATATGTTAAAAGTTTTAGTTATCTCTCTCACTGGACCTCGTGTAGCATTTAACCCATCACCTCCACAGTTCAAAGTCAGAATTGGGTTTGTGTAAGACGTGAATTAAGCAGATATTTGTCAAGAAGGGAGACAATTTAGAGTACAGCAAATGTTCATGCTGATGAGATTAACTACTTCACACCCTTTTTAACTCTACTGTAATATTTTGTTGCTGTAAACAGCATTATATGTAAACGCAGGCTGAGAAATGAATAGTTTGGTGAAAGTTAGGATGTTTCATGCAATCCAGTCTTCAGTATACTGAAATTGCTCGGTCCACAATTCTGAACGTGCTGTAAACAAAACAAAGCACACATAGCAATTTCAGCCCTTTTTGCATCATACTGTGTGTCTGGTGAGCTCTACCGAAACTTGGATACTATTAAGGAAGATTTTCCAGTAATCTGAATGCATTGCATGTAGACGCCTCCTGCTATCAAATGCTTGTATAAAATGGCAGTTGTCCCAAATCTATGTTTGAAAACAGAAAGATAAAAGCAGTTTGTTCACATGCTTATTTTTGTCTTTTAGGTTTGTTCTACTTCTTGGGTTCCATTGTGAACTTCAGTCAGGATCCAGAGGTCCACTTCAAATATATCCAGGCCGCTTGCAAAACGGGGCAGATCAAAGAGGTGGAGAGAATCTGCAGAGAAAGCAACTGCTACGACCCTGACCGTGTGAAGAACTTCCTCAAGGTTAGAAACGGGCATTGTGAAAAAGCACACCTACCTTACAGATAAACCTTTTTTGTCGGTTTATCCAGCGATGAATTTATTATACAAACACAAAACTTAAACATTTCTGAATTTTTTTCTCAACAGGAGGCCAAGCTTACTGACCAGCTGCCTTTAATCATCGTCTGTGACCGCTTTGATTTTGTTCACGATCTGGTCCTGTACCTTTATCGCAACAGCCTGCAGAAATACATCGAGATCTACGTGCAGAAGGTACGATGCAACTCTCTAAGGGCTGCCTCTGTTACTTAAAATTAATCCATGATTGTGAATTTGCTTTGTCACAGTGAAAACATGATTCGTTGATCATTTCTTCCAGGTGAATCCGAGCCGTCTGCCGGTAGTCATTGGAGGTTTATTGGATGTGGACTGTGCAGAGGATGTTATCAAGAACCTGATCTTGGTGGTGAGAGGACAGTTCTCCACGGATGAACTTGTTGCTGAAGTGGAAAAAAGAAATCGGTAAGAATGAAGAGCTAAGTTACGAGGCGGAGGAGAACCATAGTGTTGTACACTGAAACATTTGTGGCGTGTGTTTCTGTCCAGACTGAAGTTGTTGCTGCCCTGGTTGGAGGCTCGTATTCATGAAGGTTGTGAGGAGCCTGCGACCCACAACGCTTTGGCCAAGATCTACATTGACAGCAACAACAACCCTGAGCGCTTCTTAAGGGAGAACCCCTTCTACGACAGCCGTGTTGTGGGCAAGTATTGTGAGAAGAGAGACCCCCACCTGGCCTGTGTGGCTTATGAAAGAGGACAGTGTGACCAGGAACTTATTCATGTAAGTTAAACTTAAAGACATTTCAGTAAAGGCTAAATTTAGCTTAGTTGTAATGAAACAAGTCGGATGCCTTGTGCTTAATTTTCTTTTTTTGAATTTATGTATTATAATTATATTGTCGGTGAGCTGTTTTGTCTCATAATAACTCTTTTTGTATGTCATGCTTTAGGTGTGTAATGAGAACTCGCTGTTCAAGAGTCTGTCCCGTTACCTTGTACGTCGCAAGAACCCTGAACTGTGGGCAAGTGTGTTGCTGGAGACCAACAACTACAGGAGGCCACTCATTGACCAGGTCAGATATCTTGGTGCATTTTATGTTAAAGTCTCCCACATGAAATCTTAAATTAAGATTTTTAACCTAAAAACAAACAAAAACACTCCCAGCAGCTGCAGTGATTCAAGCTTTTGTTTCTTCTCTGCTGCAGGTGGTCCAGACAGCCTTGTCTGAGACCCAGGATCCAGAAGAAGTGTCTGTCACAGTCAAGGCCTTCATGACTGCCGACCTTCCCAATGAGCTCATTGAGCTTCTGGAGAAGATTGTGTTGGATAATTCTGTCTTTAGCGAGCACAGGTGACGCATTTAAGATCTAAACACCAGACAGATTCGATTAAAGTGCTGTTTTAGCCTCTTTTCCAAGTTACATACATGATATTATTTCATTGATGAACTCCTTCACTCGTGGTAGATATTGTCATGTGCAAGATGCTTACTAAAAGCTGTCTCGGTTACAGAAACCTCCAAAATTTGCTCATTCTGACGGCCATCAAAGCTGATCGAACACGTGTTATGGAGTACATTAATCGTCTGGATAACTACGATGCCCCAGACATTGCAAACATCGCCATCAGTAATGAGCTGTTTGAGGAGGCCTTTGCTATTTTTAGGAAATTCGATGTCAACACCTCTGCTGTGCAGGTGAGTGCGATCCTGACTGTAATGTTTTTTAAAGTGTACCAAGTTGGAAGGTTTGATTAAAAATGTTGTTTTGAGTCTAACTTGTTACACTGTCCAGTGGAGCTGTGTTTATAGATGTTGATGTTCACTGATTTGAATTTTGTCCTGTGTCCAGGTTCTGATTGAGCACATTGGCAACCTCGACAGAGCTTATGAATTTGCTGAGCGCTGCAATGAGCCGCCAGTGTGGAGCCAGCTGGCAAAGGCCCAGCTTCAAAAGGGCCTGGTCAAAGAAGCAATTGACTCCTACATCAAGGCTGATGACCCCTCTGCTTACATGGAGGTGGGACAGGCTGCAGCCCAAAGCGGTAAGAAGATTTTTATCATATTAGCTCATTTGTCACTTCCATGTGAAACACATTAGCTCCATAGTCATTGTTTTGTTAATGGCATTTGGTAAATAAACTGTTGATATGGCATATGCATGAAACTTAAGGAAGCTAATGTTTGTCTGCAGGAAACTGGGAGGACCTGGTGAAGTTTCTGCAGATGGCCCGTAAGAAGGCCCGCGAGTCATATGTAGAGACCGAGCTGATCTTTGCCCTGGCCAAGACCAACCGCCTGGCTGAGCTGGAAGAGTTCATCAATGGTCCCAATAATGCTCACATTCAGCAAGTAGGTCCTGAGCATTGATCGCCCACACTGATGGATAATTTGTGGTTACCACTCATTTGATTTTTATCTTTTCACACTATCATTAACTGATCTCATCTTCACTCTCTGTCCATCTTTTTTCAGGTTGGTGATCGTTGCTATGACGACAAGATGTATGAGGCAGCCAAACTGCTTTACAACAACGTATCCAACTTTGGCCGTCTGGCTTCCACTCTGGTGCACCTGGGAGAATACCAGGCGGCTGTGGATGGAGCCCGCAAGGCCAACAGCACCCGCACTTGGAAGGAGGTGAAGAATTTCAAAAGGTTTCAATGTACCATAGCTCTCTGCAAAGGAAGAAGTGCTTTCAGATTATAGTCCTCTCTTCTCTTCAGACTGACCTTAGACATTCTGTAACCACAGTGTACCATCTGCTCACATGTCTGATTACCTGCTCTTCCAGGTGTGTTTTGCTTGTGTGGATGGGAAGGAATTCCGACTAGCCCAAATGTGTGGCCTGCATATTGTCGTCCATGCTGATGAACTGGAGGAACTAATCAACTATTACCAGGTATGCTGGGCTTGTGTTAAACAAGGTAGATGCTATGATTGCTGAGGAAGTACGGAGCGTATACATTGTTAGAAATCATTGTTTCCTTTTAAGAAATGGGGGAGGGGGACTTATCATTACTACTGAGAGGGAAGTGTATGACCAAAGTTTTAATTTTTATCTGATGTAAGATCTGTCGCAGTTTTGGTAAGTCCATGTGTTTGTGTTCTGCAGGACCGTGGTTATTTTGAAGAGCTGATCACCATGCTCGAGGCTGCTCTGGGGCTAGAGCGAGCTCATATGGGTATGTTCACTGAGCTGGCCATCCTCTACTCCAAATTTAAACCCCAGAAGATGAGGGAGCATCTGGAGCTCTTCTGGTCCCGTGTCAACATTCCAAAGGTAGGCGTGGTGATAACCTCTCTGATAACCTCCGCACAGGTCCGACAAATTTATGAAATAATCTTTGTGTATTTCAGGTTCTCCGAGCAGCTGAGCAAGCCCACCTCTGGGGAGAGCTGGTGTTCCTCTACGACAAGTATGAGGAATACGACAATGCCATCATCACCATGATGAGCCATCCAGCAGATGCCTGGAAGGAGGGTCAGTTCAAAGACATTGTCACCAAGGTAACAAAACATGAAGCTGCGTGCAATTTAAAAAAAAAAAAAAAATTATTGCCTTTATTCCAGAGGTAAAAATGATCTGTGGATGATGAGTTGATCATCTTTCTCATTGTAGGTGGCAAATGTAGAGCTCTACTACAAGGCCGTCCATTATTACCTGGAATACAAACCATTGTTACTGAACGACCTGCTCATTGTCCTCTCTCCAAGGCTGGACCACACACGTGCTGTCAACTTCTTCTCCAAGGTTTAAGGCTACTATTACCTTTTTTTTATTGTTTTAAAGACTTAAGCTTCAAATGAAATGATTAAAGAATACTTTTGAGAAAGTTACGAGACAGTCACCGTATGAAAAACTTTGATAAATAACAGAATAGAAAGTGCGGTGACACTGATGTCTTTTACTGTCTTGTATGTTTTAGGTGAAACAGTTGCCTCTGGTTAAACCTTACCTCAGATCCGTCCAGAATCACAACAACAAGTCCGTCAACGAGGCACTTAACAACCTCTTCATCAATGAGGAAGACTATGCGGTATGATGTGGAGATCATTTTTGTGCATTGTTACACAAAATATAATTGTCAGCTGTTTTTAAATGAAGGACAAAAACCTTTTTTATTGAAATTGAGCGCAGTTTTTTTAATTTAATTTTTTATTGTCTTTTTATAGTTGCTCAATGAATTTTCCCATCTGTCTTGTAATCTTTTCTGTCTGATATAGGCGCTGCGCACGTCCATTGACGCATATGATAACTTTGACAACATCTCACTGGCCCAGGGCCTGGAGAAGCACGAGCTGATAGAGTTTAGGAGGATTGCAGCTTACCTTTTTAAGGGCAACAACCGCTGGAAACAGAGTGTGGAGCTCTGCAAGAAGGACAAGCTCTATAAGGTGCCATGTCATTGGAAAAAGAACTGATAAATCAATAGTAATAAGTAACAGTAGTTAGTTTACTGATCTTTTTTTTTCATTGCTTTCATTCTCACAGGATGCCATGCAGTATGCATCGGAGTCCAAAGATATAGAGCTGGCAGAGGAGCTCCTGGCTTGGTTCCTGAAAGAAGACAAGAAGGAGTGTTTTGCTGCCTGCCTGTTCACCTGCTACGACCTGCTGCGGCCAGATGTGGTGCTGGAAACCGCCTGGCGACACAATATCATGGACTTCTCCATGCCATACTTCATCCAGGTCATGAGGGAGTATCTCACTAAGGTGGGTTGGCCAGAGATAACCAACCAGTATGATGGTGTTTCATGCAAAAGTAGATTTTGTGGTGAAGACTCTAAATGGAGAAATGATATTGACTGTTATAGATAGAAACTGTGGTAAGAGAAGGTTGATGAAATTCTACATGAGAAAGATAAGTTGCAAGCTGGCAGTGGGTTTTTTTCCCTCCTGCTGAAGGTGGGAACAGTAGTCAAATAGTTTACAACCCTGTGGAGACCAAGATGTCTGAGGTTTTTGTTTTGTCAGCCTCAAATAGGAATTCCTGTTTAACTGTTTGCAAATATTTGGCAGCAAGAAGTTTGAGTTTTCCCAACACAGTATAAAAATAAGTCCCCCTTCCAACCACCACTTCTTTCCTCCATTCATGCCCATCTTCCTATGCTTCTGTCAGTCATCATGTGTCATCACAGGTGTTTCCTCTTCATTTGGGTTTCCATCCATTCAAGCTACTTTTCCATACAAATGTGTTAGAAGAGATTCATAACTGCTGTCTTGCTCATCACGCCATTTATTTCTGTTACACAACAAAAAACTATGCGCTGCTTTCAGCAGCTGGCAAACCTGAGGGAAAAAATCTCTTTAGTATTTGTACTTTGTTTTAACATTGTACATTATTCAAAGATCAAATTTAAAGTATTTAGCCGTGTAGCCCCTCTCAGTCAGCACCCCTGTTTAAGTTTTTACATTTGTGTAAGGCAAAAAAAAAAAATGAAGAGAATGACATTAGCAGATAAATCTCAAAGCCTGCATTTGTATCAAAAGTGGCATTAATTACCCGCATCACTCTGAGGGTTTTTGTGTTTCTTCTTTGAGTGACAAGTCCTCTGTTTGGTCTTTTCTCTCTGTCAATTTTCTGTTTTGGGAGACTCCCGTTTGTTTTTTCCTCCTTAAGTTGCCTCTCTGAATTTCCTTTCCAGGTTGATGCGATAAAGGAAAAGGTGAAAGTCGAATCCATTTTCTAATCATTCTTTTTGACCCCCCCTCCCCCCTTGCCCCTGTAGTTTGTAGTTTGCAGGAGTGAAATTAGGGGAAACTGCATGCCCACCCCCCTCCCCCTCCTCATGTTACTCTGCTGCTTCTGACTGTAAACTCCACATTTCCTCTAGACCACCTACCAACCTGTAAAACTCCAGAGCGGGGCTCTTCACCCCCATCCCTCAAGGCCCTGCTGTGTTTGCTGGTGCTAGTGATTACTCAGGACAGGACATGAAGAGTGAATGTAGTTGAATAACTAGTTTTCAAGCAGGAAGAGTTTATCATACTCATCCGAAATGATTTTATGAGATATCAGGAACCCAGTATATTGCTCTAAATGTTATTAGTCATTACGTTAATAGCATGTTGCTGCTAGTTTCCCCAGATCTGTGCTCTATCTATTTAATCACATGCAAAGTTAAAGTAGCCAACACTGGTTTAGCTATGTTTTATTAACTGTGTAATATATATATTTTATTTTTTATGGATGGTGAACTTCTTCTTTTAGTACACTTTTTCTGCATACTGAAACTTCACTATGGAATCCAATGGTAATTGCTGTTTTGAATGATTGTTAATGTTTTTCTCCTCTATTAAAAACCATTGGATGGAGGAAACGCCCATTACCCACATAATACTTTTGGCTACACATTAGTAGAAGAAAACTAAGATATGATCACCATTTTATAGTGGTAAAATAGAGCATTTCTTCTGAAAGCATCTGCCTCCTGCAGCAGCTACAGTAAACTGAAACACTAAGTCTTGAGCTGGAAGCTTGAACAATGGGATTAGTCAATATGTTTGATTTAATTTACCTGCTCAGGGCGGAGGTTAACTCCAGGGTTTCCTGTCTCTGTGGTTGCTGACACATTTGACTGTTGAGCCACACACCTGAGCCAGCATGCCCTTAGCTGAGGGTGAAGAGTGCCACTCTGGGTTGCATCCTTACCTGCTGTGGTCAGGTCCTCTTCTCACAGTCTTCTATAACCCCTGGTTGAAATGACTAAATCTCCACACTTGGAGGATAATTCCGCTTTTGTCTTCTTTTCTTTTTTTTTTGTAAAGAAAAAAACAAACAAATATGACACAAACCAAATGTGTTTACAAGCGGAACATCCAGGCTTTGTAAAACTTATCTAAAAAAGCTGTAAAATTTCTATAATATCATGGAAAGAATCATGGAATCACCTTCTAATTTCCCTTTTTTTTTTTTAAATGCATTCAAAACTAAATATGTAAATGAGTACATTTAAAGGGTGCTGCTTGCAGTCAGTTGTACCTGACTGATTGGCAGGAAATTTTACCCTTCAACAAGGGAGCTTTCAGTAGAATTAACTTAACTGTGGAAATCAACCCAGAATATGGATGAAGATGTTGCTTATTTACAATCAACTATGTGTTTAGATTTGGAGCAAGTACAAACAAAATCAGGGAAACATACAGGTAGGCCAGGGAAGACATTAAAGTATCAGGACAAAAAACTCAAAACTTTATGCCTTAATAGGAAATGCACAGAAAATGTCAAGAAATGAATAAAAATACAAGAACAAGATTGTTTGTGTCCAAACTGTAAGAAACCGGCTGAAGGAAATGAGATTTACCTAAAAGGAAAGCCAAAGGTAACCCACCACTAAACAAAGTTGGGGGGGGGTCGAGGACCCGATGATGGGATGAAAATGACATTTACAGGTGAATCACTAATCTGCCTCAGATGAGATGATAGAGTGACTTCCGGAAGGGGAAAAAAACAATTAATCTTCCTAAATTATTGATGAACTAGTGTGTAGCGTAGGTCAAGGATGGGAAATGGCAACATTACCTCTGCAGTAAATGCACAAGTGGATATTGAGATTTTGGGCACTTCTATCATTCCATTAATTGAAAGGTTTTGGTGCTGCCGCGGTCATTTTTTCAGACTAATCATAAATCTTGTCACAGAGCAATGAGCGTTCAAACTTCACTTCAGGAAAATATATTAATTCCATCCAGTTACAAACTTATGGTGAAACTTAGAGAGAGTTAATAAAGAAAAGAAAATGGGCATTTTTACAAAGCCAGAAGGTTCCGCTGTTTGATAAAATAGTTTTGTGTCGTATCTGTGTTGTTATATTTTTTACTAAAAGAAAAAAAGAAATACAAAAGCTGAACGTCTTCCAGGTGTGGTGACTACATCATTTCTGCCAGGGTCTTCTCTATGGTTCCTGATGGTAAACTGACTTGTTAACATCACTCAGCTGCAGTCTGCTGCTACTTCTCATTCTGACGTGGTTAAGCAAAATTTCAGAAAGCACGTTTTCAGACTTTAGACATTGTAAATGTGCGGGGGGAGGGGATGCTAAGACGTGTAGTGGATTAGTTTATCTATTACATATTTTAAGTTAAATGAGTCGGTGGGAGCAGTATCATATCTGCATTTGGAGACTGCAGCCAGGTGCAAGACAGAATGTGAGTAACAGAGCAGCCACAGAGGCATTATTTTAATCAAGTGACATTCTTTCAGACCTTTCGCTCTCTATCTGTGGTGTGTTCAATTTATCTCACTACTACAAAACAATACCTGCTGTTACATAATATGTCGGGAGGATTTTGCTACTACAAATTACGGTCTCCTTAAACAAAACCTGAGTGTAAGAAGGCATATAATAATGAATTTGAGTGCGTTGTTTGGGGAAAAAGAAAACGGAGCACAACAAGCATGCGCTCCCTCCCCTCCCTCGTTAGCCTCAGCAGCGCTCAGGCCAGGCTAGGAGATGTCGTTGTTGGCTGTGCCTGCTTCTGGAAACCTTGAACTGGCTGAAGAAAAGCATCCCCTCCACCCCTCGTTCACACTCCCTTCACTCTAGCTCTTTGCCTCTCCGTCTATCTTTCTCATGCACTCGTCAAGAAGAAAAATAACTCGGCTGCTGCTTCAGCATGTCTCTCAACCCCTTCTCTTCTCAAACGACACAAAAGCCTTTCTTTTCTTGACACGGCCTGCTTAACCAGATTGTTCTGTAGTGCATTAGACGGTATGTAGAGAACTGAACCCAGAACCACTTTAAGAGGAGAGCACGGCCTTCAGCTGGTCTCACCAGCATCTCACTCTGCCATGTCTGAGGCTAATATGAGTAATATCCAAAGCTTTTTCGCTGGCTGCTTAATACTGTCAATTATTCTGGCTCTGTTGTGTGTTTTTTTTTTTTCCCCTGCCATCGTCTGTCTCTGAGCTGCTTTGCAAATTCTTCAGCACCAGAGAAAAAATGGAAAGCTTAATCAAGCTGATTTTGAGCTATCTCATTGGGACTATTTTGACTGGATCAATGCCTCTCAAAAAAAAAATGTGCGAACACAAATGAGATGATGGATGTTTTGTGCAAACATTCATGCATTTTTAACACATAATTACAGTTAAAACAAGGATCCGTTTATTTATTTTTTCCAATACTTAATTAGATAACACTTAACATTCATCCTATGTGAATGTTGCAGGTTTGGATTATTGGTTATTAATTGCCTGATAATCTGAATAATAAGTTCTTACCAGACATGATATGTGTTCTGAACATGCAAAAATCTCCTGATCTTCTGCGGAGAAATGAAAACTATGAAGAAAACTATGAAGGAAAACTAAATGCTTTTTGTTTTTTTTCTTCTAATGGTGAGGAGTTGGTTCTCTACATACTCTTACATGTCCAATATGTTAGAGTCAATGTTTTGGGTGGCTGGATGGTGGGACCATTATTGCCCAGTAGCCGTCTTGTCTTTTTCTCCCCTCCTAATTCCCTAATTCTCTCCACAAATAAGTGGATTTCCATCTAATACACTGCTGTAGTCAAGTTTGATAGAATAGCCAGTAGCTCTATACTTGTAGTTCTTCCGCTTGCCTTATGGGGGGCCTCCAACACATTAGTAGGGCTTGCCTCCTGCAGCCTGTTTTTTTTTATTTAAATCTGGACTGTATTCGTCTTCGCCTGTCAGGAATGGTCCCATCCGTCAGCCAGTGAAATAACCCCGAGGTCAGTTTTTACAAACCCGGCTTCTCAGCCCTTGCTCATCTAGAAGCCCCATCGCCGACAGTTTAACTCAAGTCTGACATGTTTGTCCTTGTGTTTTCTGCAGGTGGACAAACTCGAAGCCTCTGAATCTCTGAGGAAACAGGAGGAGCAGGCGACGGAGTCTCAACCCATTGTTTACGGTAAAAAGATCTGAACTGCGTTGGAGTTATCTCGTACATTTGGACCTTGCGACCGCTGATTCTTCGTCCGTTTGCATTGCAGGCACACCCCAGCTGATGCTCACCGCGGGACCCAACGTGGCCGTGCCCCCTCAGCAGGCATACAACTACGGCTACACGGCAGCACCAGGTTACGGCCAGCCGCCACAGGCCAGCTTCGGTTACGGCATGTGAACACCCGGCCCACCCTAACCTCCCACAACGATCTGACCCAGCTCCTTCCTCCCATCTGTCCTCTATTTGTGTTCCTCACCAGCTTCCCATGGTCTTCTACTCACAACAGGGGCCACAAGCAAGCAACAGCCCACTCTTGATTTTTGAGTACTATTTTTTTATTATGTTGTCCTGTTATACGAGAAAACAGTTAACAGCATCGAAGGACTTTTGTTTGTATTGTTTGAAAGATATTGGACCACATGTTTGTTTTTTCACATTCCATATTTATGACTACTTATTTAGATTTTTGTGGTTACGTTAATGTCATGTTTTTGTTTGGATTTGTTTTTTTGTTTTTTTATTGGTTTGTGCAGAAGTGGACTTGCTAAAGCTCAGCAATGAACCTTTGAAGTAGGTGGAGGAGCATCGGATTTTGCACTCATGAAGATATTAATGTAGAGAAGCTCTTACTTTTGATGTAATGAACATGTGAACAGCTTCCATTGTCTCGTTTGTCTGTAAAATGCATTTCATCATTGTATATTCTGAGGAGAAAAAAAAGGTTACATATAATATTGAACATATATTGCCATTTCAATGGCTATAGCTAGCAACACTAAGTAATGATAGTATATTCTGCACAGGCGTGTAGCTTTATGGAGTTTTAAATGCATACAGATGTATGTCACTGTGTGACTGAGGGTGTGTTACGTGTGTGTGTGTGCGTGTGATTGTGCGCCTGCGAGTGTGACCTAAGGGTCTAAATAAGAATTTTAACCCTCCTTCCAGCCTATACAGGGCTGTTCACTCCATTCTCCTAGATATTAGCTCTTCTTCATTGGCTCCATGTATTAAGGTGACCTCTCGTGCCGTGTACAGTGCTTGTGTGAGACTGTATCTGTGTATGTGCAAGGACGGGACCACGGCTACCAAACCCCAGGGCCCTTATCTGTACCGTGTGTGTGTGTATTTACTCTGAACCCTCCTCTTGCTGAGGTCCTTGTATGCCAGGTGTTGTGATGTTTCCCTCGGTCACCATTACCTTTTTTTTTTTTTTTTTCTTTTTTTTTGTGTGTACAGATGTGAACATGAAGAATTGAAAACTTCTAGATGAAGATCCCACCTATCTGTCCTCCACCCGCTCCCCATGTCCTGTTTCCTCCTTTGTTTATGCTTTGCAGCAGGAACAAATGAGGCAGAAGAAGGCGGGCTGGTGGAAACTTAGGGTGTGCTTATGACAGCTTGATAAAGATCCATACACTCCTGTAGGTTGTGTTTAGATGGTTATGATGAAGAAATTAGGTCTCTGTTAATCCAGTTCTCTGTCAAGAATGGTCTGGAATAAGAGCCTGTTATTTACCTTGATGTACTTAACTTCCTTACATGCTTTAAGCTGTGTGTGTAAAGTGTCATCCTGACCCTAACCTAAGTTCAATTCCTTTCTGTTGTCATGCATATTAATAATAAAGGGGATCTGTCATTGAAACATGGAAGAATATGACTTAACTGAAAGGGAAATACTAGCCTAAATAAAAATGAAAAGTAGTCTCCGGTCTCCTGTGTGATATGAAATAGTAATGATTCCATCTTGATTTGGTTCATATATTTGCAGACAAAAAGATGTTCTAAAATACTTTTTACTTATAAAGTATGTCAACAGATAGGAGTTTAGGAAGTGTAATTGAAGTCTTTATTGCATTCTTTCAGTACTTTGAAACTTTATTCTTTCTTAAATGACAGTCCGATCACAGTATTTCAATCCTGGACGTTCTTCTCGGCCTTTCTCTCCACATCAACACAGTATTTTTCTGGGATCCCCGTAGCCCTGCACAGTGAAAGCACAGGTCGGGTTTAAGAAATGAATATACATACAGCAGTGCTAGCAATTCCAACAGGAAAATGATGATAAAAGTGAATCTCCTTGTACGCTGGCCTGTTTGTACTTACTGGAGTTCTTTGAGCTTCTTCTCTTTGATTTTGTTGAGGCGTGCACGTCTGTGCCGGGCCTCCTCCATCAGCTGATCCGCCTCCTGGAAGGTTTCTCTGCGCTTGGCGACAGCTGAGAGCTCACGCTCCTTTATCTGCTGGCGAATGGCCTGTGCATGGAGCCGAGCCTTCTGACGCTGCTTCTCCTCTTGCTCCTTCTGCTTGATCGCGGCTTCCTGCTGAGCCCTGTGACGAGAGGCCGGAGTAATGGAGAAAAAATGAGAAGTATAAAAGGATAGTGATTTTTTTTAAAAAAAACAATTATTTCAATTTTCTTACTTCAGCACCCTCTCAAACATTGCTTTCTCCCGGCCGACTTCAATGGACTGGCAATACTCCTTGTTTTTAACCTGCTCCAAACGAGCCGCCTTCAGCATGGCTTCCTCCCGCGCCTTCTTTGCAGCCTGCTGCTGCTCCTCCATCCTCCATTTTCTCTCTGCTATATCTTGGTTCCTCCGAGCACGGATCTCATCCTTCCAAATCCAAGAACAAGCATGTGTGCGATTGCTGCATTTAAATCTGCAAACAAGGTCTCCAGGAGCAGATGCAACATGACATCACTGACCTGCTCTGCCTTGAAGTCTTTCACTTTCTCTTGCTGGGCCCTCAGCCGAGCAATCTCCAGCTCCTTCTCCTTTTTAAGTCGTATTTGCTCTTCCTCATATTCTGCCTCCCGCTCCTGCAGAGTTTAAATGTCGAGATAAAACTGAACATATAGAATAACTAAAAGAATGTTTGTATGAAACACTGATCACCTTTGTATGAAATAATTTGCTTTTCTCACCATTTTATTTTTCATGTATTCCACAGCTTTCAGGTCAGCCAGCTTCTCCTGTTCGATCCTTTTCTCCTTGGCCTGCATAGTCTCAGTATTGATGCGCATAACTTCTTCGTGCAGAAGCTGTTGCTCCATCCGTTTCTTCTCTAGAGCCTGGAGGAAGACATGCTTTCAGAGTTGAAACTGACTCAAATATGTGGCTAAACATGTGCTGAAGCATGCTCATGTGCTCTCTCTCTCTCTCTATCTGTCTCTCTCTCTCTCTCTGCGTCTCCTTCTGGTATCTGCACCTTGAGATCTTCCAGGTTCATTCTCTCCTGCTTCTCACGAATCTGAATTTTCTCCATCTCTTTCACCTCATCTTCGATTAGTTTTTCCTCGTGGCGCTGATGTATCTGGTTGCAAATTTCCTGCATTCCCCTTAAATATAAAACAGATTTAAGTGGTGACCATTTATCTTCATTATCAGCAGCCTAATAGTAATTATGAAAAGATCTCAAGGCAAGTGTATTACATTTACTCTCAACCCTGAAACAATATGCTATCAGGTTAACATGAACACATTTGTAGCATCATTCCTGTGACTTTAACTGCGAGAGGAATGTGCTCCTTTTACTTGATTCTCTGCTCTTTCCGCAGCTTGTCAATCTTCTCAACAGTCTCCAAGGCCTTGCAGCGCTCCAACTCCATCAAGGTGTCCAGACGCTTCTCCTCCTCTGCAAATTCATCTTGCATCTGTTTCTTCTCCTGGATTTGCTCATCCCGTATGGCTTGACACTGAGCCCCAAGAATCAGCTGAGAGGGATGCAGATACACAGAATTGCTGATGACCGCATGAAATACACAACTTTACTTTTTGTTTTACTTCTGTCATCCATTTGGATACACTTGCATCATACCTGGTTAAGTTTTTTGATCTCCTGCTCTTGCTCTAGCCTTAAAGCATCAGCCCGCTCCATCAGGTGCTGTGCATGTTCTTGGGCCTCCAAGTCTAGTTCGGTCAGTACGTGGTTGTTGTTGCGGTTGAAGTCTGCCTCCACAATTTGACGCTTCCTTTCCTCTGCAGCTTTCTAAATCAGAAATAGACAAAAACAAGAGCAAAGCTGGATTATCTAGTACCAAGCCTGAAGAATTATATTCTTTTAAGTAATGTTTCCTACCCTTGTCTCCTCTTTCTCTCTTTCAGAAGCCTGTTTTAAGGCCTGACTGTTCTCCCTGTTGAGACACTGGGCTGTTGAGGCGATCGGATCAAACTCAGCTGATTTAAGAATGATTGACTCTCTTGAAGGAACTTTTCGTCGTATCCTGGCAGAATGATTTCAGGGTTTCAGCTCAGCATTATCACAGTATTGTTAACGCCTTTACAAAAATCACAACATTCATTTCACATGCTGAAACACTACACATAGCTCCTTAAATTATGAGCAATCAAAATATGTATTTTGAACCCAAAAATAAAATTGGAGTTGACCTACCTGACAGTGCGGATATGATCTGGGGCAATTATTTGAATTAACTTTCCTTCATCCTTCTTCTGGGAACAGTCTTTGGCCAATGAAGCAGAGTTCTTCTGTTTGTCCAACTGAAAATTTGTGGATGGGTTAAGTTAACTAGGAACAAGCAAAGCACCTTCGTGTTTTGTGATCTCTTGTCCTCCTCTACCCCGATTTCAGAATTATATGATGGAAATCAATCTAAATGTTAATTAAAACCCAAGAAATCAGTCAACTATTGACCTTGAAATGGTAAGAATTGTAAGATATATATATA
>JBBBVU010000009.1:24818102-24839635 GCA_037177055.1 Atherinosoma microstoma | reverse complement strand
GATAGATAGATAGATAGATAGATAGATAGATAGATAGATAGATAGATAGATAGATAGATAGATAGATAGATACTTACTTTATTGATATCCGTGGAGAAATTTAACATTGGGCAATGAGATCAATCACAGGGACAGTTTCCAATTTTTGAACCAACAAGTGACACATTATATCACATATACCACACACACACATATTTCTGTCCTGTATTCTGATTCTCTCAGTTTGCTCGTTGATGGTGGCAAGTGCAACTGACCGCACACTGTGATGACTGATTAATGCTGAACAGAAGTCAGCTGATCGCGTCATATCGCCTGGGGTCAGTTTGATACACAGAGCACAGCACGCAGCAGCTTTAAATGAGCTGTTTTCTCAAATTCTTGAACCAAAAGCTCCTACACTCTGTTTGTGTTTACATTCATCACACATGCCTACAAATAATGTTGTATGGCATTCATCCTCATCTGTATCCATGTCTTTTTTGGGGATTACTTGAATTACAAAGGTCAAACTGAGCAGACAGGCTGCCTCTCCTTTTGAAAAATAAGCTTTAAACATGGACGTCTACAGCCTTGTTACACCTCTGTTGTCCTGAGCAACACAGTCCAGCAGGCATTATCCTCCAAATTTTGATGCCTTAAAAATGCGGTCGGAGCGCAGTGTGTTTGGACGGCTAGATAGCAGATGAGCGAAATCTTGGAAATCACCATTAAAATGTTAAGCATATGTTTGCAAGGTCAGTCTGCAAATGAGAGACCTAACACTGTTGTTCAATAAGACATCAGTTGAAAAGATGTAGGGAAATTTAATGATGTACAAGACTTGAATTTCAAACTGTTTTGATTAGATTCTGGCACATCATCTCTATAGAGCAGCGATATGAACAAAGGAAGAGGGTTGCAAAGAGCTCCTCTCGATATTAGTGGTGGATGAGTAGAGATAGAAGGTAGTAGACGCGCTTTGTGTGTTTTGAATGTGTATGTGTTTGTCACCTTCTGACAGGGAGGAAACGACGTGAGCACATGACTCCGGTGCTGGCGTCACTTCACTGGCTTTTTTTTTTTCTTTTAAAGTGTCTATGTTCTTATATGTATTTATAGTTTTTTAAATATTATTTGATCTATTCTTATCATAATGCTGTTTTATTCTTGTATTTTGTTTTATTAGATTTATTTGTTTATTCCGTTTTTATTGTTGTATTTTTATTTGGTTAACTGAGGTTGTTTTTTAAATGTGCTTTATAAATAAACTTGACTTGACTTGCCCATCAGGTCCTGAGGGAGCTCTGTTCCAGCATTCTGTGGAGGTGCCCCTGCTGAAATCTGAAGTTTTAAAAGACCTGAAGTGAGCAGTTCACCAGCTTATATTTTATTGGATAAGTTCATCAATACCCACTGAAAATGTTCAAACTTACAGCACACTTCAACCTTTTTTACCTAAAATTAGATTCATCACATTTTTCAAGTTATGAATGAGATTTTGTTAAAAGAACCCACAGACGTGTCTTTAAAGCTGAGATGTGTTTCTGTAGGCTGGAGTGCCCCACCCGCTCTCTGAGTATGAACGCACCAAAAGGAGTTCATATCAAAGCCCTAGCTGGAAACATTGAAGCAGCTTCCAACATGGATGTTATCCTGGAGTCAAGTGTGGGACTAGTAAGAAAACCACTTCACGCTTTTTCTGCTGTCTGCTGCTTGCCATCTCCAGGCTTTTTCTCTCTTTAGGTTACCCTGGGAATATACACAGTATGCTTTTGTCAGAAAGCGTGCTGCTTTACGCATCTATAATCTCTTGTGGTCACACTTTGGAGCTGTAGTGGAGGAGCTCAGCTTTTTACATTCATTGAACATTTATGTCCAAAATACACAGGAGATTGACCTCAGAGAGCTTGTTGGACCACTTATACTTTATATTGTGCTTTACTTAAGTATATCTGTGGACTTCCACTGATATTATTATGTATTTGCCATGAAAAGAGCAGTTAGATCCTTATCTAATGGCTGCGGTAAGTTCATTGCCATTACACTTTACAAAACAGTGGTTTGGACTCTATTGTTTCCATGCAACTGTTTAGAGGCAATTTTAGTAATTGACTCTGGCTGAATTAAGGCAGGATAGCTGCCGTGGTGTAGCACTCTGGATGAACCGCAGTCTTTGTATCTCAAGCACTCATCTGACCTTTTTAAACTTACTCACAGCAGAGCAGAGCATTAATATCAGAACATAGTTTCAGGGTATAACACTTCCCTATCTCTCTTTTTCTTTCTTTCCTGTGAGGAGATGTGTGTTAATCTAAATAGAACATGTCCTAAGTAAATGCAAGTTATCTGAATTCTCTTATTCTCTGTTGTTTTACTTGATTTTCTGCCACATTCTGTTCATATCATCCATATGAAGTAATGCATTGTTTCTTCATATTTATCCTAATGCAGGAGTAGCCTGCTTAATGATTGATGTTTCCTTGCTGATCCCTGGAAACTTTAATCATTCTTGTTCTCCATGATGTCCAATCTGCAGTTGGTGTTGGATGCTGAGACGGTGCGCATGCCGAGCCTGCCCCTGAGCGAGGAAGGGGTTTCTGGAAATGCTCAGGGTCTCTACGAGGTCTGCGTTTGTCCCAGCGGAAAGCTCTTTCTGTCCAAGGCTGGAAGAACTTCTACTTGCAGTGATAATCAGGAGTGTTAGATAGACTCTGACAAGGTCATCGACTTTCCATCTCTCTGAGGATGCATCTTTGCTGTTTATATGGAGCACAAGTTTTTTGTCTTTTCTCTTTTTAATCTCTATAGCACAGTGGATCTGGCACATCAAGGCTTATGAAAATACAAAAGCCCACAGGCATACATGTCTGAGTGTCTGGAAAAACATCTTTTTAAGGTTGCATTTATGGAGTTCTGACTATTCGACTGAAACAAATTGGCTCTCAGTTGTAAATTTGTCAGCATCAGAGTTTTGTGAAGGATTTTTTACACACACAGTGTTATGGCTGGGCAACGAGGAGCTGGTAACGGCTTACATCCTATGCAATATTATCTTGTGGTGCAATAAATTGAATAAACACATATCAAGGACTTGGAAAATTGGAAAATGCATCTCTCATATGGGAACAGAATTTTGTTAACAATATTAATTTTGGTTTTTGCAAGCCTCTCTGGCTCCAAGCCCTTGGTATGTGATGATTTTTTTTTTTAGCGTTTAGTATGTCCTTATTTGACTAGAGGGGAAAACTGGAATATATTGGTATATTTTGTCTTCGTTGTAGTTGATTAATTTTAGACCTCAACTCAAACTCAGATACAGCACAAGCAACAAAATTAATTCTTGCCTCAACTTCAACTATTTTACAGTTTTGTTCCTAAAATGCCACTAATCTGGTCTCACACTTGGTGTGTCCTTTTTCTAGTTTAAAAACCTGTGTATGCTTGGTGGTGATATTTCAGAGCCCTTCATAAGCGAGAACTTATGCAGAGGCAAGAAGGTGTTATCTTTGGAAGAAAGCTGGTCTGTTTTTTTTATAACCTCACTTACAGCATGTGGACTGAGAAAACACAACCTTTGACCACAGCAACATGAAAGCAAAAACAAAACAAGTCTGATAAAGAGAGTCATGGATACTTGAGTTAAGAAATTAATGGAATTATTTTAAAACTGTTTTTTCCTTTTGTATCAGATTTGCTTTAATTTATTCTTTCAGAACAATATGCATGTCAGGTGCTTATCATTTGCCTTTATTGTATGACTGAGATTCCAAGTTAAAAGTCTGAAAGGACAATATTTTGTAATGACTGTTTTTGTGAGTTTTGCATCATCTTATAAAATTGTTTTTAACATTATTATAAAGTTGTGACGTTGTGATAACAATGTAACAGTTAATAAAAATGATATATGGTTCTCACCTCAGGTCTGGCGAAGTGTATTTGATGGTGTGTAATGTATATTTATTCATTTTGTATGTTTGATAAAACTTGCACACAAAAAAAAAGACTTGTGTTATGCTTCTATTGTCTGAGTTCAGTTTTCTGTAAAAAAAAAAAAAACAACTCATATATTTTCTGATTAAATCCCATGCAGAAAAGTGCAACAAAACATTGGAAGGCTATTCCGTATTTAGATTGTTCATTTTTATGTTCCACTGTTTATTTCCTGTTGTACATTTAATGTTCAAGTTGGATGCAGTTTGGTCTCTGCATCATCTGTGACCTTGATGACTCTGATGCACTCTAGTGGAGAAGCTCTGCAATTGCATGAACCAACCTTCTACTGAGAAGCAACTGTTAAGTTTTTGTGCAAATCCACACACATTGTTATTGGCGTCTGCTTGCCTGACCTAAACCTTTTGTCCATAATTAAGATCACTCGGATAAAAGAAATAATGTCACGTCTGTATTAAAATGAAACCTAAAAGTAACATAATTCCCATCATTGATGGGTCTTTTAGAAACACATTGGATTTTGTTGATGCAAGATCCTAAAATTAATAATTGTTTGAATCCTTCAAGTAATATACAAACAGCCCTATTCTCTAAAATATGTCCAATATTATAATTTAGAAAAAAAACTGATCCAGATCATTTAAGGGGAATTTATTAGGCCTTGCTATGGCACAGTGTACATCAACATGTATGATTCCCAACATTCATT
Organism: Atherinosoma microstoma; assembly: GCA_037177055.1. Taxonomy (NCBI): domain Eukaryota; kingdom Metazoa; phylum Chordata; class Actinopteri; order Atheriniformes; family Atherinidae; genus Atherinosoma; species Atherinosoma microstoma. The sequence goes on along the minus strand of JBBBVU010000009.1, from coordinate 24,834,996 downwards.
CTAGGAGATAAACTCCTGATGGTGGAATAAAACACAGATACCAAGAAGCACATTTGAAGTCTATAAATGGCATGTACAGTATGTGGTCAGAGTGTGTATGGTTGTTAGAATAAGCCAAAATATGTTGGGTAAAGCAGTAAAAACACACAAGCACCACAGCCTGGCACTGTCATATGTTCCTTAGACCAGAAAATTCAAATCACAGAAAATGTATGGACGTGGTTTCAAGCTGGCAAAAGTTACATGTTGCAGTTGTGCCCACAATTATAACATCTACAGTATATGGCTCTTCATCACAATATCCTACTGAGTACCCTTGAACATGGAAAGAAAGAAAGGAAGAAAGAAAGAAAGAAAGAAAGAAAAAAAGAAAGAAAGTCTCTTAAGCTACAGCAGTAATCGCTCCACTTGCTCCCCAGCTTTGTCTGCATGTACATGTGCCAAAATAAAACAAACAAAACAACAAACTGTTGACAGCTGGCTTTAAATGAATACAAAGTGTCTCTATTCACAGTTGGATTTTCCCTAGTTGTTGGAGAAACTAACGCTACATGAGTGCAAATGCAACTAGGTGAGGAGTTTCCAAAAAGTGCTTTGTCCATTAACAAGTGACTGGCTATGTTACAGGAAAATTTACAACTTTTACAGAAATAAAACGGAAAAAAAAACTAAAAAATACACAAAAAAAAATTTACAAAGATGATTGTATTTCCTTGACTTACTGAGATTTTGCAAATAGGACATGTTGCATGAGAGTATTTGAAAGAGTTGAACTATTTCATGATAAGCACATCCTTTAAATACACTCAACTAGTTTTCTGTAGCAAGAAAATATATGCATCCATTTTTATAAAAGATAAAGTAAAAAAGCAGCATTTTTTAAATCTAACACAGAGCAAATATAGTCAACATAGGGACTTTGGTAAACAAAACATATTACTGAGGCATCTGTATGTACAGCATATGCGGAATTGCGGCCTAAGAGGTTATGGGAGCCATACATGTATTTACTGTGAGAGGGCCACAGCCCCACTATCACAGAAAAAAACTGCATATGTACCATAAGCTGCCAGCTGGATACTTCATGATCTGTATTGCACACAGCCACTGTTCTCCATTCCACTCAAGATCTACTCATACTTAACAGGATCAAATTTTATGCTGCACAAATGTTTCAAGCTTTATGATAATCCGTGCTGTACACTCCATCACTCTCATTGCTACCTCCGAAGTATACCTATCATTGGGGATCTGTGGAAACGGCAGGAGATCAGGGTAGCGAGTCCTTAGGCTGTCTACACCATATCCCTCTAGGATCTGAACATCGCTAGTGAGACCTTTTAACTGGGAGTTGTACTCTTCCACTTTCTGAGCCAGAGCAGTTGGTTTTACATCTTTGTCAGACTTTCCTCTGACTGCATAGTCTGCAGCAATGAGTGCAAGCTTTGTGGCCAGGTAGCATTTGAAACAAACCCACTCATTAGCATTTTTATGGAGATCATTGCGAGCAGCGGAGTAGTTTGCTCTGGCTTGCCTCAGCCACCTGCGGGCCTCCACAGGGTTTCCAACTGTCTTGAAGGTTGGGGGTACAAAGAAACGGTGAGAGTGCGATGACCCTGCATAGCTTGTGTAATGTTCCCTGAACTGTTGCCTTTCTGACTTGTGACTAGTTGCTTCTTGGTTCCAGGATGAATAAAACCTTTGAAATGAGAACTTGTCCGACTGGAAGCGGGTGGACGATGTGGAGTAGGCTCTCCTGGAAGTCCTGTCTGTATTTTGATGATCAGCCAAAGACTGTTTCTCCATCCTGTTTATCTCATTCTGCAAGTGCTTGAACACTTCTGTGGCAATGTCCAAATTTTCTGCGTTTTTGTCAGGATGCCACTTAAGATACAATCGGCGGATTATCTTTTTCCTCTCTGTCTCAGGAAGCTTCCAAGCTTGTTCAACTACTAAGGTCACTTCTTTCAGAATCTCAGGCAAAGCATGAAGCTTAATCTTTTTTGGGGATTGTTTTTGAGAAGGAGGTCGGAGGTTCTCTTTCCCAGGAAAAAGAGGCGGAGTCATTCGTAAGCCAGAGGAACGACACTCTGGGCTTGTTGGGGTTGATGGGGCACTAGTGTCTCGAACATGGGTGCTATCATCTTGTCTTGAAAACTTGTAGAGATCAAGTGAACTGACTATTTTGTACTCGCTGTAACCGATGTCAATCTGGAAGCATTTCCCAAGGAAACTTGTATTTTCCTCTTCCTCTCTTTGTACTTCTTGAACAATGATTGCGTATGTGTAGGTGGGTTGATAAGACCCATATATATCTCCACCCTCAGAGTCCACAAGGTAGCCCACATATTCCCCTGGATAGAATACATTCATTGGATCCATGAGCAATGTGTGGTGTATCTCAGCTGGTATTGGGGTTCCAGGGAGGGGTAGCTCCAGTTTTGAAGGCTCTGTTGAGTCATACTTTACACCGAGGTTGTCCAACTTCTCTGTGATTCTGTAGATGTCATTGCAGCCCAACATGGCGATCAGATAGGATGTATCAGAAATCAAATTGTCTGTAGCTGATTTCAGTGTCATAGCGAGTGCCAGAAGAAAATTAATGTCTTTGCTGTCTGAATGCTGGATGTAGAGATGAATCACAGCTGTCCCATATCTCTTAAGAAAGGCAAGTGTTTCACTGCGACTGTGTGGGATGGGACTGCATCCTTTTACTCTTAAAGTTGTCTGAAGTTTCTCAAAACAGGACACTTTCAGTCCTTCGCAAAGTGCTTTGCATAGACGTATAGCTTTTTCTTCATTCACAAGGTATGCGTTATCATTCTCGTGTTTCATTATCCTGATCAAACCTGTGATGAACTGCTCTGATGACAGCAGCAGCTGAAGGCGACCTTGAAGAGAGCAAAGAGCTCCAAACTGACACATTTTTGGAGAATCTTCATCAAGCTGCTCCTCAAGGATGCTACTCAACAGTCTAGGCCTTAGTTTCTGTGGCAATAGCATGATGAGTTTTGTGTGGAAGGCATGATCTTTTCCTAGATAACATTGGCTCATGTCAACAAGCATCTGAACTCCAACATTGCCTTGAATTCTGCTTTTGTAGTGTGGGGCATCATCGAACACCAGGCTATTGGATTTTGCCAGTCTTCCGTCATGGCTTGGCAGGTAAAATATCAAATCTCTGAGACTCTCAAGATCCTTCCGAATTTCTACAGGATCATTGTGGAGAGACTTGAACAATCCAGAGACAACACGTTTTACAGTTCTCATTTCATTTGGGTCAAGCTGCTTTCCCTCTGAATTTCTGTAAATTCTCCACAAAACTTCAACATATTGTTTGGTGGACACAACATCCTCTGTGCCAAGAAGTTTGAAAAGTTGATGGAAAGTACCGAGTTCGAGAGGTAATTTGTACAAGTAGGGTTTGAAGTCAGATTCATTGTCCAAATTGATAACCACTTCTTCAGGTTTCAGCAATTTCCAGCCATCTTCAACCATGACAAAGGCCACGCCACGTAGCTGGTATCGGAAATCCCGTTTATCTGCACTGAGGAACTCGTATGTTGATCTTAAAACTTTGTTCCTGGTTTTCACCATCTCATCATCTGGGTTGGATATGTTACAGATGTTTTTGCAGTTGCTTATGACTTTCTCCAGCAGTGGGTCCAAGTTTACACCCAACATGTTCAGCACTTGGTCAAGTTGTTCCTGCCCGCTGAGAGCGCTCTCCTCTTGGTCCTTTATGCTCGAAGGTGTGGCTTTCTCAGGCAGGATTGGACAGGATGTCCAAAGCAAGTTAATAATGTCTGTTTGCTTGAATTTTGGGTTTACTTGAGACCCACTGAAACGAATCAGAGGTAGGGTACCACTCATTTCTTGGTACTGAGTATGAAGCTTGATGAGTTCTTTGGGAGCCCTCTCAGGACACAGAAACGGAATCATCGAAAGCTCCTTGAGAAAAGTACCTTGGAACAAATCTGACCTCTCATTAAAAATATGGTTTAAGAGTACATCAACAGTGGTTTGAACTTTTTCTTTGGTCCAACTCTCTGTTTGAGCTTTGATGCTGACCTCTTTTGCAAACTGAAGAACCTGCTGCTGCGAAACCTCATGCTTGAGACCAATATTCCTCAGAAAGGTTATCCATGAGGTCAGCAACAATGTCCCATTCTTTGGTTTTGTCACTTGCTCAACTTTCTTAAAAAAGTCACTTGGTATGAATGACTTTGCAGGTAACATAACTTCAAACACATTCACTGTCTCGTCATAGAAGAACTTGGCTGGCCTCAGTCTGTTTGTGTAGTCGTAGATGAATGGCAGTCCCTCCAATTTCTCAAAGAGCTGGTCCTTCATCTTGCATGATTCTTCCATTGACATGAGTCTTTCTTTCAAGTAGACAATGTGTTCAACTTTGGCATCATAGGAAAGACTCTCAAACTTTGGCAGGAGATGTTGTAGGTAAATTTCCAGGTCATCAATCGGCATGCAGCCAAGGAAGGTGTAAAGTTCTTTCAGCTGTGGATTGTCAGCAAGGAAGGAAAAGGAAGGTGTGTGGGTCCATTTTTCTATGTCGGCAGTTGGGATAGTTTTTGCAAGGATGTAGTTTGCCCCATAGTTTGCAATGCTAATGTATCTCCCACTGTATGACTTAAAGCATGGGAGGAGTTTAAGGCTCTGTGCATCTTGTTGTGAGAGGTTGGCCAGGTTGCAGTTGAAATACAGCAGAAGAGCCTCAAAGTCCTTGTCAGTCAGGTTTGCTGTTTTGAACGCAGATGTTTGAATCATGTATTCCACAGCTTTCAGAACACTTGATGGATTGTCAATGTTTGCTGTGTGCTGTGCCAGAATAGGCACAATTTGATTATCTTTCACACAGATTTTGTTCACTGCAAGCTGGATGCACCCAGCTTTCATCAGGGTGTGAAAGACTTTATCATTTTGGCCCTGTGGAAATATAGCAACATTCATCAAGCTAAGAGGCAGAAGCACATCATGATCTGGGACAACAAGCTTCTCTCTTGCTATGAATTTGATTCCCGGTAGCAAAGCCCAGTCTTTAAGAATGTCAAGCACTGTCTCAAAGCTGGGTTTGATGTCCACCTGATCTTCTTTAACAGCCATATTCTCACTGATGAAGCTCCACACATTCTTTAACCAGGATTCACTTGCAAAAGTTTCTCTCCATTTGACAGGGATCTTACTTCGATACTCTCTTGGAAGAACAGACCCTAGCAGTTCACCAAAGCTGCTGATGTCAAAGTTCTTTGCAGCTCCTGCTTGCAACAGCATGTTGCTGTACCTCATGTACAATGTATTCATAAACATTTCTTTCCTTGGTGATATTAGTTCATGATGTGTTGTTAGGAACTTTGGCCTCTTGGAATCAAACACCTGAAGTGTGTTGTCCATTGTTATCAACATAGGTAAACCCTCGATTTTGACCTCATCCACTTCAACATCTTTGAAACAGAAGTCAACTAGAAGCTTCAGATTATGAACTAGCTTATAGTTGGACTGCTGGAGACGGCATGGAAGTTTTCCGACATGGCATGAGGTGTCTGGTGAGGAGAAAGTGTGAAGAAAGTTGCGGACATCACTTGGTGTTACATAACTGACTGGGATCCCTGCATCCTCCAAACAGAAGTAGATGTTTGCTGTCTCATCGCAGCTGTGAACCAGGTTGAAACCGATCTCAAGAAGCAAGGCTTTCAGCCTGTAGACATTTTCTGCCACAGACTTCCTTGACGTTATATTGTACTCTGTGTTTTTCAGGTGCTGAAGCTCATCTTGTAGCAAATTATCAAAGAAGGCCCTGCCTTTGTTTGAAGTGGATGTATTCACCCATGATATGTAAATGACAGAGTGCATGTCAGAGTTGTCCATTTGTGCTGCTCTGACAACAGGAAGCAAGCGCTTTAGATCAGCATGGATGCTGCTGTACACTGCTTTAACCAAGCAATACCAATCTGGTTGGATGTCAAGTCGGTTGGCTGGAAAGAAAAACAGATATTTCCGCAAGGTATCTTTCACGACATGAAGTGGTGTTCCTTGTAGTATAGTCATGGTAGGATCAGGACCTGGAAAGTACTGACGCTTCAGCTGAATCAGCAACTCCACACAAGCAGGGGCTATCAATGAAGTCATCAAGTTACTATTCCAGTCACTCCTTACCCCAACTCCATTGTCATCTCTCCATAAGTTTCTCCTAGCTGAGTCCAAGGCAAAATGCCCATTGACATGAAAAGGCAAGCCAGTCTCCAGTGACAGGGGTAAGAAGCAGAAGGCTCTGTGAGGTTTTTTGTAGTTGTGAGTTACACATGCAGCCACACCTCCACGTGGAAATAGAGTTATGTCTTCATTTTTGTGAGCAGAGATCACACCTTTTGAGACATTTTCCATGTTAGAGAAGCCAGATCTGTTGCAGATCATCCATGTGGTCAAATTTCCATCAGTGTCCTCTATGTCCATTGCATAGGTTATCTGCTGGACTGGAATAGCAGTGAGCTGCTTCTTTTTGGTCACACTGTCGATGACAGAGGCATGAAACTGTTTGCGTTTTAGCCGATCACCATCTGTTATTCTGGCTGTTACAGAATAGAGCACTTTAAGTTCACCAGATGCATTATCAACTTGACAGATAGATATTTTCTCCATGTGGTTGAGAAACATGAGAAGCTCTGCACCATCTGTTTTTAGCTTGTCCAGGAGGTTTTGCACCATTCTATCAGATGCAGGGACAGAGCTGATCTCTGAAGTCTTTGCCATATCTGTGGAGCGGATTGGAAATCTGAACATTGTGCTGCGATCTAGCTTAAAATGAGCTCCCAAATAGAGATTCAGAACATCTGAAAACTGGGATCTAAAGTCAGAGTCCAAGTCTCTGAACATTCTACCAGGACTCACAGATGTAGCTCCAGGTGCATACTGTGCATGCGGATCAAAAATGCATAGAATGTCATTGTTTGAGATGAAAGATGGGCAGTCAGTTATGTGATAGACAGAATTGAATCCAATGCCATATTGACCAGTTTTTCCTGGATTGGCCTCCTTTGTTCCTCTTCCAAGGTTCTGAATACCTCGGACATCATCCTCTGTAAATGGTTGATTGTTGTATACACAGAGGGCAGGGCCTTGCATCGGGATCCATTTGTCATCAAATATTCTATCAGTGGGGTGTGTCCTTGGATCAAATACAAAGTAGATTTCCGTGGCTTTGGCATCATCCGCATTTTGAAGTAGCTCTTTCAGCATTTCTTTCTCTGATGGATAAGCATTGAGAATGCTTTTAATTCTGCTGGTAAGTTTTTCTTTTTGTCCAAACTCACTGCCAAGAGGGGTGAAGCAGATGTTCGAGGCATATCTCTCCAATGCTTTATGACGTTTTGGAACTGCTCCGAGTTTCACAGCAACCTCTCTTGGTATATCCCCATGACAATATTTCACAGAGGAGTCTCTGACTTTGATCCATGGGCAGTCATTGTAGCATAGTGATTTTGATGGCTGCAGTGTTAGATTGGAATCTGGTAACAGTATCCCGCCATAATTCACTTGGCAGTACTCCTGGTTCTTATCTCGTATTAAACTCCATATTCCTTCACTAATGATTCTGCGGCACAACTGAAAGTTTTCCTCTGTGAGTTCCCTTCGTCCACAATCTTGCTTCACAAATTCAAGAACTGCAGAGAAATCCTCAACTGTGAAACTGGGTTGCACACCAACATTTTCAAAGAGCTCACGACAGCTGTTTCTGTATTTGTTAGGGAGCTGATATAGATGGGGCGCAGCATCAAAGTTAAGGTGGAATGCGACCTTGGAGGGACTGACGTATGTGTTCTCTACCAAAATGGAATTAAAGCCTTTCAGTTTTTCAGTTATTTGACCTTTTGCATTTTCATCCTGTAGCATTTCCTCATGGAGGTACTTGTAACAGGCATTTGTTATGTTTTCCTGATAGAGAGTGACTCCATCAAATGACTCAGAGAGTTTCTTTAGTTGACTGATGACCAGTTCAACTGAGGGCTTCCTTATTAGTCCAAGACTGTCTTTCACAGCCAATGACATTGCACCACAACCTTTGAAGGATGGGGAATTCTCATTCAGGATTGGCTTCATCAGACACACCGTGTCCTGATGTTCAGTTGTGAAGAGCTCGCTAGGAGAGAACATTGCTGTTGGGGAAAAGCTGTTCCCATGCCACGGTAAAGAGAAGCCTGCAGGCCTTGTTAGAAATGGAAGAAACTTGATGTCTTGTAGTGTCTCCAAGTGCTCGGCTACTCCTGGATCCCTCATCTTCAGTTTTTCATCGATCAGGCTCAGTAGTATGCTGCTGCGAAAGCATGCAATTGTATGATCATTTTCATTTAGATCAATAACAGATTGAGCACGCTCAATCAAGTCCTCCCAGGACAGGTCATCTTTCACCATGCCCAACAGCACTAATTTTACCAGACACACAGGGTTTACATAGTCTTTAGAGGTCCCTTCAGGAAATCTTCCATCCTCAGTGTTGTAGAGTTTAGCAACTCTTCCCTCTGGGTGAATGAGCCTGGAAGGTAAAACAAGCTCCTTGTCGGGGCCAGAGCATGGGATACAAGGAGTAACCCTGAGGATTGAGGCAAAATCTTCTAGCTTTTCATTCAAGACATAATGCATTGGGGGATCTCGAAGCTCTTTGTCGATTTCCTGGATGTGGGGGAAAAAGACTTCTGAAAAGAACTGCTTCTCCGTCAGGGTGTTTTCCATTAATTTCCCTTTGCATCCAGCATCCTCAAATCCCTCCTTCACCCAGTCAGGAAGCTCAACAGCACAGAGGTTTTGTGAGCCACTTTTCTTGAGGTATTTCAAGAATATCTTGAAAGCAGCAGGACCAATGTCTGGCCTGCATAGTAAGGTATCGTCAAGGAATCTGACATATTTGATTGACACCCAGGTTTTGCCATCTGAAAAAACTTTTGCCTGATCACTGTCACCTCCTTTGGCGATTTCTTGGTAAACACCCTGGCTGATCAGTGTAAAGTCGTCATGTACTTGACTTGGATCTGGCCATGCTGCATAATAGTTGTACTCAAGCAGTTCTCCACTTTCAGACATCGAACGTAGCATTGCAAGTGCTGCTAAGTAGGCCTGGACAATGACATGTCTCATGAACACAGAGTTCCACTGACCTTTAGTGTCGGTCTTCCAGATCTCTTTGCGGTTGGACGTAACAGCGAAGCAGCCATTGATATGGACTGGCAGGCCTGTTTTGATTCTGAGAGGTAAGTAACAAAACACCTCTCCAATTGGTGTGGCATTTGTCTTCACAGCCCATTTACGATTCTCCTCCTCAGAGAGTAGAACAGCCACCCCTCCACAAGGCACGAGTCCCAGTCTTTTTCCACTGTCACTAAGGGAAAACTTGAGTGCCTCACTTGCATCCATGCATGAGCAAATAAGCCAGTTGGTGACATCAACTGCCTTCTGCAACATTTCATCTGTGAGTCTTTTAGTCTGGACACCTTTCGCTGCCATCTCAAAGTACTGGTTGGGATCTTCCTCTGAACCTCTGAACAACGGGGAATGGAGATCAACAATGCGTTTGAACACATTGTGAAACTCCTCCACCATAACACGTATGATGCAGCCAGACTTGGGAACATCAGCAGGTATCCTACTGGTGCTTGCTACTTTCTTCAGAACCTTTGCTGCAGATTTGAGGATGCTCAGAGGTCCATAGGAGGCTTTGGATGACCACACACTTTTGTTAATTGTGACAACATCTTGTGCTCCTGCTGGGTTCGGTTCCTCGTATTTCAGGTATTTAAGTACCATACTTCCAACATGCTGAGTGAACAGAATGAACCGATGGCCACATATGCTGAACTCATCAACCAGAGAATAGATGTCGGTGGTATTGTAGTACAGACTACTGATTTCACTAACAGATGCCTCCTGCTCTGTTCTGAAAGGGAGTTTGAACAGTGTACCGTTGTATTTGTATGGTGAATCCTGAGCTAAAGGAAGCTGGCAGTTGAATACATTGATGAAAGGTTTGAACTGGTTGGGAAATTTTCTCAGCCTCTTCTGTTGTTTGCTCCAGTTGATTTTGATCCCTGGGTTTGACCTGTCTCGGATGTGCTTGCTGATGTGATTGATGTTTGGATCAAACATGATCATGAACTCCCTACTCATTATGATGGGGATATCAGTAATGTGATAAACAGAGTTGAAACCCAAGCCAAACTTGCCAACTTTGTCTGCTTCACACCTCTTTACCGATCCACCTAACCTTGTGATATTCAGAAAGTCTGTGTCTGAGAAAACAGCGTTGTTGAAAGACCACAAAGAGGGCCCGTGGCAAATTATCATGCCTGGGTCCAGGAGATTCTCTCGAATGTCAGTATTTTTTCTCATGTCAATGAGGAAACTGCACTCTGTGGCACTTGCATCATCAGCATTCTGGAGGATCTCTTTAAAAATGTCTGCCACAGATGGATATTCCTCCAAGATATTCTTTATTCTCACTGTTAGAGGTTCTTGTTGGCCTGACTGTTCAAAGCCAAGATTCTCTGGGTTTATCAACCTCGTACTCAAACATGGTACTTTGAGCCATTCTGCAGTTTTCATGGGGATGTCATCATGGACCAATATAATTGGCTCTGAGGCATCTTCAAGTAAGTCATTCAAATCGTCAACCTTGATGTCACAGTATGTGCATTCATGAATGGGTTTCATTGCTAATTGGCTTGGGTCCTTGTAGCAAAGAATTGGCACATGCATGTTAGTGTCTACAAGTATCTGATTGTTGTACAGCCATCTGAGAATGTTGATCAGGAGCAGAATGTCGTGTTTGCTTTCCTCCTTGGTTATCTCTCCTTCACATCTTTGTTGGATGGTAGTAATGACATCCAACACATGGCTCGGGACAACCTCTTCAACTGAGCCACAAAACTTAAAAAGCTTGTGAAACTTTCTCATTGTCTTTGGCAGAGAGTACAGGTAAGGCTGTAAGTCTAGATCAGGGAGTGGTTTTAGGACTGTTTGGCCTGGTGATGAGAATGTCTTCCCTGTCCACACCCAATCAAAAGGCAGTGATTTCATTGCTTCTCTTGCATCCTCAAGATGAGCCTGCATGAAACCATAAATCTCAAACAAGATCTGCTGGAACTGATACCAATCCTCTGTGGTGAATGCTTGAGATTTATGCCAGTCATTCACTGCTTTTAAGTGCTGCAAAACCTGATCCACCTGTGGCCCAATAGTTAGTTTCAGTGCCTTCTTCATACCTGCAGATGTGTGTTCAACCAGTGCTACTGAGGATCCCACAAGCACTGCATGAGATAATTCACACATCTCAGACAAAGAGCAGATATTGAGAGTATCTCCAACCCAAGCAAGGGATTTAGGGTATGTTAAAGGTCTTTCTTTGCAGACAGGTACCCATTTCAGTTTTAGCAATGATGCCTGAGCATCAGCTGATTTTATCAGCTTGGTTTGCTTGTTAAGTATTTGCAGGAGTGTTCTTGCCTTTTTGATAATGAAGTCCCAGTCAGGTTCCTCACTGCTTTGCAACTCCTCTATCTTCTTTGCCACTTTGAGTACATCTTTTTCACTGAGCTGTACTTCATTTCTTAGCCCCAGTTGTCTAAGTGAATGAAGAATATCAGGGGATGTTGTGAATGTATTTATAGGAAACCTGGTTTTCTCTTCCATGTAGAACAGATTCTGTAGAATCTCCAGTTCAGGATCAAAAAGATCTGAGGCTTTGACTGACTTTCCAGAAGGCAACTGAATGAATTTAAGGGCGGAAAGCCATCCTATCACAGATGAGTTTTCATTCTTTAGAAATGCCAGATGCTTAAGAGCCCAAAGCATGATTTGGGTTGTTTCGTCTTTTGTGTAGAACCCTTTCTCAATATCCTGAATGATCATCTTCAAACATTCTGTTATTTTGACTTGTTCTACATTTAGCATCTTGATGAGACGAATTGATTCCTCATCACGGCAAGCCACTAGATTTTGCGATAGTTTCACATCTGGTGGGTACTTGGCTCTGTGATGTAGAGCTCTGGCTCCTCTCAGTGATGTGAATGCGGAGGTACCCTCAGAACAGGTACCCATTTTCTCAAAGATGGAGACGTCAAGCAAGGTATGCTTTTCCTTCTCTGTGATGTCAGACAGTCCTGCTAGATAGTTTCTGAGTGCAACTTTCTCTTTGACAGAGAAAGAGGAAACTTGGCTTGATAATCGCTGTGTTGACAATCTATCCATAATTTGCAGAAGCACACTAGGAGAACATGGATGAATGTAATTCTTAAGCAGAGGGTGTTGCAAACACAAATCCAGCTTTTTTATCACAACTCCTCCAAGTTTTTCCATGATTTCAAGAAGGCTTTCGTAAAGTGATGCCTCTTCATCAGCCATAAGAATTATGGGTGAGGGGGTTTTGAGACGTAGAAGCTTAACCGTGCTCATGCTTTCCTCAAGTGGCACAAGTGGGATCAAAGGCATGTCTTCAAAGGTACTCAGGTCATCAGCAAAATTGATATAGAGATGCTTCCAAATCATCTTTAACCAGGAGACTGTAGGATGCTTTAGCTCTCTGTTTCCAGGTTCCCACTCAACAGTGAAGTCCCTTGTTGGCCAGGCTGTAGCTAAGATCTCCTTGATGAGTCGCGCTGATCGTTCAGGGTTCAGCAACTGTAGCTGAGTGCAAGGCCTTCCTGTTAAAATAGCAAGAACAGTTCAATTAGTCTTATTTCTTATTTCAGATGCTGAAAATAAATTAGACTGAAAGGTTAGATTTTTTCTTTTGCTGTTATTGAAGAATTTAGTAACAACAATCAACAATCTAATGTAGCATATGCTAACCTTTTCATATTCTGCTTATGGATATAAGCTTGTTTTCTTACAATGCTTTTTCTTTAGTTACTTAAGAACAGATGCCAGGTCAAATGGTTAGTTTCTACATAAATTAGAAAGCATCGCAGCACAATCATAGTCACTTTGATATCAGTTATGTTAAAAAAAAAACATATAACGTATACACGAAATAGCAATATTAGTAAGCCACACAAACAAACTTGCAAAAATATGTACATAATACTCCTTTGTTAATCTTTTATCATAATATAATCAGTCCTAAATACACTTTTACCATTTCAGTGTAGGGGGAGCAGTTATTGTAAGAGACTAATAATTTCCTATTTTTCTTGTCGCGTAAATTCCCTTCAAACATTTTATCACGGTAAATATTTACAACAACATATTAGTTTTTGTTAATAATAATCATGAGATATATGACACACTCTGAAATACCTACCAGAGCAACCCCAAAGAAACTGCTGAACTGCAATTCAAACAACAAATTTAACATATGTGGGAAAAACTTTAATGTTTCTGTCTTATTTGCAGTTTTTGCTAGAAAATTAAACATAATATGAGCCCAGTATAAATAACTATACACAAAATCTATAGGAAGTCATCAAGAACAAGCAGGAAATGTTTTGTTGTAGGATGTAAATAAAAAGTTAGCTCTATTCTGTTGTAGTTATGTGAAACTGCAGCACTCTCTCTGCCTTTCTCTTTGGATCTGTTACTCAGCATATTTCCCCTGCCTGGCTCATGGCCCACTTGTGACAGTCACGGCTTAGCTTGCCAGTGGGTGAACTAAGGATTTGTTCTTGTGGATCAAGCGGAATGTGTGGCACAAAAACAATTCATCCATGAATCAGCGTGCATTCTCTATCGTCTCTGTTGTGTCTCTCACTCCTAAATGAACTATGAGGAGTGTACCAGCTTTAATGCCCTGCTGGTATTTCTACAGGACAAGATGACCTTGTGTTATTATAACATAGCTGAACCCACACAACCCATCCTTTCATCACAGGGGCATTTCAGTCTCATTTTGAGATATAGCTCTGCCAGGAATCTTACATGTAAAACTCTAAATTATATGAACTAATACTGGTATTACAAACTCATTTGGTTAAGATAAAGTATTTCACCATATCAAACTATTTTAGTCACTGCTGCAATCAGGGCTGTATATAAAGTGAAACTGATTACTTTTAAATTAATCATGATCTATTACCTCTGCTTTTGGCTGCTTTCTTCAAACTGTCCATCACTGACGGCGTGATACTCTCCAGAATGAACCGATGCTCAAGTCCAGGATACAGAGACCTTAAGATAATGCAAAAGATGCAGTTACGATGACAGTACCCACTTTTATTAAGTTTGAGTAAAAGACAAACACATTCCCCTGAATACTGAAGATATAGTGTATGTAGAGCCACATTTATGTTATTCAAATAAGGGAAAGGACCATAAATTTAACCATGTTTCACAATGAATGTGTACTTTCTTTGCAGAGGAAGCTGAAAATGTTTTAATTGTATATCAGCCAAAGCCTCCCTTAGAAATTCTTGGAAAAAAATTGGTTGAATATCAGATGTGCACATTTGCAATCAAAATGACCTACATCATAATTATGTGTATGAATAAAACTAGACCCAGAGCCAGATGAATAGTTTGTATTGTTCATGAAAATATAACCCAAGTTATTACAGTAAAAATATGCAACCTCATCTTAATTCATCTTTTAAAATCAGCAACTTAGAGTACTGGACAATAAATCATTTGTCTTAATTTTTACCTGGGAAACTCCTCAGATGCGATGTGAATGGCATCCTTTTCTGTGACTGAGGATGAAAAAGTTGTAAAAGTCTCATCTTGCAGTGGCAGGAGCTCAAGTCCTATAAGGTCGCTGTAATTGGCGTCACTCAGCACAAACTCGAGCAGCAGCAGCTTCTCCTGTGAGGGGCCTTTGTGTTTGTTCTTCCTGATCGTCTGCCGCAGCAAAGATGGAGTCACCATCCTCACGTCAGTGGACTCAGTCATGTAGGTGGCCAAGACAAAGTCAACTCCAGCAGGCACCTTTGCTACCTGTATTCCTGAGCTTTGGAGGTAGTTGATCACAGTCTCTGAAATGTCCTCACCTGTGTCCAGCTCTGAGAACACTGCCTGGTCCACCCTGATCCAGCTTTCACTGAGGGAATAGACAACTTGCTGTTGCAGAAGTTCATGAAAGAGTGGCTGGAGAATGGGAGTCCAGCGGGACTTGACCTGCTTAGGGTCTGGCCAGGCCCTATACGTCCCTGTAGGGGACAAAGGAAAGTCTTGGTCCTTTTTAGTCTGCACCCTTTTTATAGCCTCAGTTATGAGAGTAAAGTAAGCCCTTGGGATGACAGTGATTATTAGCAGCTCATTCCACAAGGCAGCTGGATCTCTCCACTGGTCCACTTCCCGCCACTTGATGCTCCTCCGGTTGTCTGTGAGGCCGAAGAAGCCGCTGACATGAACCGGGAGCCCTGTCTCACTCTCCTCGCCAGGTGGAAGAGGAAGGAAACAAAAAGCTCGTCCTGAGAAACCAGATGAGGCACCTTTGTCCTCTTTGTTGACCAAAGAAAGAGGCAGGGCAATACCAATAGTAGGCATGAACTTCAAATCATCTGCCAGAGAGTCCAACTCAGCACACATCCCTCTCCCCCCAACTCCATTACACACCAGCCACGTCATCCTCTGAGTCTCTTTAGCGGTTTCATCCTGAGTCTCTATGTTGACCTGGTAAGTGACACATGTTATAGAAGAACTGTGGACCCCATTGCTGTAACTATCCACAGCCTGACCCAGTGTCTTGAGTGCATTGGGTCTTTCTAGTTTATCATCTGTATTCTCTGCTGATGTAACCTGAAACAACATGCGCTCTGTGCCATCAGACTCTCGCACATGTAAGGAGATCTTCTGAACGCTCTTCAGGAAGAGGAGCACTGTGTCTGCATCAGCTTTGAAAGACTCAAAGAGCTCCAGAACCTTCTCTTTGTTGTAAATGTTGCCACTAAGCTGGGAAGGTTTCATGCGAAGTGGGAATCGGAACAGAGTTCCTGGAAAGCTGCCGTCTTTGATGGTTTTCTCAGAACTCCCAAACATCCCAATGTAGGGAGCAAACTGGTCAGCGAGTTCCTTGATCTCCTTGATGTCTGTCTTCAAGTTCCAACACTGTCCAGACTCATTCAACCCAAACAGGGTCTGATGAGGGTCCAACATAGCAATCTGGTCTCCGCTGAATATGCTCGGAACATCTAAAACACAAATGTGAACAACAAAACGTAAAATTGTAGATAAAAAACTAAATAAACATTTTCTATTTTGACTTATACAAAAAGAAATGTTTTAACCTAACATTAGTGTAAAGCATAAAACAAACGTGCAGTTATTGGTATTATTTGCTGTAAATACTTCATAAGTCGCCATTATCTAACAAGAAACTGTGTGGATTGGAGATTTGAGAAGGCATATTCTTGTATTGCCTCGCAGGACTTTATATAAGTGGAAGAATATCAGAAGGTAATTATCTCTATTCCATCCTGCTCTGATTTATGGCTCAATTTATTTTTAAAAAATGCTGCATAATAATCTATTCTGTAGTCTGGGACCTAATATCATGCAAATGACCTACATGAAAATGTGAGTAAAGCACATTTAGTTCAATAGAAGACAGTTCGGTCTCCCGGTTTCTAAAGTCATTATTCATGAGAACATAGAAATAAGTAAACATTTGCATTTTAAAACATTTCTCACCCGTAATATGATACACGGAGTTAAAGCCAATACCAAATCGTCCAACTTTCAGTGGATCATCTCTCTTTCTGCTCCTTGCAATCTCCTGAATCCCATTCCAGTCTTCCATGGTGAATACAGCATCGTTGTAGACGTACAACGCCATTCCTGTAAGTCAGCATAAACATGCTCAGAAAATCTACCACAACATATTTTTCATGGATGGATGGATGGATGGATGGATGGATAGATAGATAGATAGATAGATAGATAGATAGATAGATAGATAGATAGA
>JBBBVU010000009.1:24795575-24812016 GCA_037177055.1 Atherinosoma microstoma | reverse complement strand
TTCATTTCACAATTTAAACATGATTACATCTTTCAACACCTTCAAAAAACTTTGCAGTCTTTCAGCATTTCAGTCCATTCATTCGGCATTTGGCATTCACACTGCTGTTACAGAGTAACAGCCTTTTCTAGTTACACTTGATTTCCCAAATTTTCTTTTTCACTTTTCTTTAGGCCTATATTGTTTTGGTCTCACATAACCCCTGTATGATCTGGTTTGTTAACATTAATGACCATTTACAAAATGTCTTCATTCTTTTGCCAATAAATACACAGCAAAACTGAGAGCTTGCCATGATTGCATTACTGAATTGCATGAGTGGATCGTGCTACTGAATTATGGGAGCTGTAGTCAAAGTGCTCGGACGCCAGCACACTGCAGTCAAAGATGCGCACGTCAACTTTGTAGACCAAAATCAGTGGGTGAGAAACGGGCCTAGCCCCATCCAGTCGATTAGCCACATTTCTAAAACGTATAATGAAATCAAATACAAATCTTTATTAATACAAACACGCAATCCATGTTGGCTATTTCTGTTTAGGTTTCTTTACATCATGGCTTGGATGCTGGTTGCTCTGTGGCTGGTTTTATATTTCTATCTAATTACCTCACACTTAAAAAATGCATTTCTGTGATTATTCAAAAGGTGATGTGATGCAATGGTTTCTTGATCAAACCAGAAGGATTGCTGTGGGAAAACTGACATCACATGAAAGTCAAGGACTCCTTCTTTTAAGTCTTCTTTTAACCTTTTCAAAATGGCATCATGATTTCCCGAAGACACGCACCAAATCATCATTTGGATAAAAGCAAACTATCGCAAGATACCGCACAGTGACATGAAAGACATTAGGCAAAAAAAAAAAAAACGTCAAACTTACCGCGATTTCAGTCGCTCAGGGATGTTAGAGAACCCTCCCTTCTACGCAGTCTGACTTCCTATTCAACAATAATCACGTCTCTATGCATTATTGTGTTATTTCCAAACACCCTTGAAGCTAAGTTATTTTCTGGTGTTCCATCGCCCTTACAGATAAAACATCTTGATGTCGCATTGGAGTGAAAAAGGGGACACTCACAGCAGGAAAGGCTGCAGCATCAGCACCGAATCCCTGTCCTGCCTTCTGCGACGCAAAGAAGGGCTGAAGTTCCTTCCAATGACCGCATGAGCTTGGTGTCTGACCGGAACTCTTCAGAGGTCTCACTTCAAACGGATTCACTCTGAAGATGCGATTTCATTCAGCCGTGAGCAGCTTTAGACAGTTTCACACTGCAGGTTTTAACGCACAGGTCTCTTAAAGAGACAGGCACTATGTAAGGCTCTGGTGGGACCAATGACTGTAAAATATAGGGTGGGACACAACCAGGAAATCCCTGATCAGAGGAAGAGGTGCCCACTTGCTGTGGGACAGATGAGGCGTGGACCAGACAGGAGGGAGTCCACCAATGATGACAGAACATTCTGAAAGAAAGGTTTCATTTTACATGATGATTATTTACATGTTTTTTTTTTTGTTTTTTTTTACGTTGAATCATTATTACTTGTTTAAATGGCCCTTATGGGGCATAATGTTAATGAAATAAAATAAACATTTTGAGCCTCGTGCTTATTTTCAGGCCTCTGCTCAAAAATTGCATACCCACATAGTAGGTCTCTGCAACCACAAGTGTGTTTGAATAATTCTGGAGTCATAGTAAAGGGAACACTTGTGAGATTTGTTCAGGTTTGTGAATACCAGTATATGATTTACTGGTGGGGGATAAACGAAGATGGCACATATCACAAATGAAAAAAGTTTTGGGCTTGCTTAAAAAGACTAAACGCTTTCAGAGTTCATAAATATCCCAATGATATGATGCAGTGGTTGCTCTAAATCTTTGTGTGAATATTATCTCCACAAAGGCCAACTCTGATAATGTGAAGCAGAACAAAAAAGAGGGTTTTGTGCAGACAGTTCAGGCAAGGTGTCAAAAAATGGACATTTTGTCACAGTTTGGACATCTGTTTCCATCGGGCTATAAAATGAAATAAAATTCAGACTTGCCTTTAAAAACACAAAACCTCTGGTATAAGTTAACAAGTTTGTTAATATGTATAACGTCAATTCACAACAAAGTCATCTCAAGGCACCTTTACAGACAGTCCTATTCAATCCAATTCATCTAAGTACAATTATAATGCAGTTAAAACAAATCAATAAAAAAATTCACATTAGTCCAGTTTATAATAACAGTTCTTATAAACCAATTCATAAAAGATAATTTATGAAGTCAAGGAAACAAACATCACAACTTCTCTTCAGTTTAATCCTACCTACTAAACATGCATGGGGTGGAGGGCAACAGTGGAGAGGAAAAACCATTTAAAAAACATAAAAACAACCTCCAGCAAGGCAAGGCAAGTTGTGTTGTCTATATAGCACATTTCATGTACAGAACCATTCAATTTGCTTTACATTGCAGAAAAGTAGATTGAAACAAGACAAACTTTTAAATGAAAGAAACAAAATGAGAACCAGAGTCAAATAGGGCGGCCATCTTGACCGGTTGGGGGAGGAGAGAACAGGAAAGATGGGTCAACAAGCAACATAACTCTAAGCCAGGTATTCCTGCTGAGAAAGAAAAAGAGAAACAAATTAATAACAGTAATAAGGTTTCATATTTATACAAAATAAAAAGCAAAGAGAGAAAATTGGAGGGGAAGTGCTCAGTGCATCATGGGATGTCCCCCAGCAGTCTAAACCTACTACTAAAGGTATTGCTAAAGGGTCTTTCTGTGTGGGGTTTACATATTCTCTCCGTGCATGTATGGGTTCTCTCTGTACTCCTGCTTCCCCCTCCAGTCCAAAAGCATGAATATCAGATAAACTATGAGTCTACATTAACCTAAGAGTGAATGTGAGCATGCATAGTTTGTGTCTCTTGTATTGGCTTGTGATGGACTGGCGAGCTATCCAGGACGTACCTTTCCTCTCACCTGAAAGCAGTTGGGATAGGCTGCAGGAAATACAGAAAATTAAGCTGTCATAATGTGTAACAGGAAAAATTTTTTCAAAGAGTTGCTTGTACACATGGACACCAGCAGATGGAGACATCATCACAGCCTAAATCTGTCCTGTGAAACATGGTGCCTGATGTCAAAATAACATACATGTCAATGCCCTATACATTTGACCTCAAGAAATGAATCACATGAACAAAAGTCAATATTTTTATTGTAACTGTTAAGGTGTGGAGCTTACTGTTCTAAAACATTGCATGTAAACGAATTCAACTCAACTCGTAGATTTTTATGGGACAGACTTTAACTCAAAGTCAGGCAAAGTAATGGCAAAAACATAGAAGCTGTATCAAATACGTGAAATTATAGAAATATTCATTCTTGTTCATTCAATATTCAGTTAATTAAACACAACTTATGACTTTGCAGGATTAACTCTGATTTGCAGGAATTGATACAGGCTGCAACATGCCCAGACTTGTACAGTAATTGGCCACTTTACTGCAGTGCTGAACTTTTGTCCTTCGTGTCTTTGCCTTGGTTCAAACTAACATACACACATGCACAACCACACTAAACACACACACACTCCCCCCCCCCACCCCCCCAGAGGTGGATATGAACTTGTACATTTGTGTCAGTGTGGTCTTTGGCAGATTAGCTGTTGAGTTTATGGCAGCATATTTTCATATTTATAACCATAACATAACTGTTAGGAAGACGAAAACGGTGCCCTGTTGGCTTTGTTAGAGTAAAGAATAGCCTGTTAGTAGACTTGAGACTATTTATCCACTAACAACAATGTACGTGAAAAAAAGTATGCTTTTTGTATCCTTCACTGTTTATACAATCTTGAAAATACAAAATAGGTTACAACAAGATAAGTTTAATTTGTCTCTAGTCATGTTTTTACTGCAATTTATTTAATTTTTTTTAAGCTTTACAGGTGGCCACAACTTTGAAAACAAAGTCAGTAACTTGGCATCGAACCTGATTGAACCTGCAGGCTCAGCCAATCACGGGGCGGCACACTGACGTCGTGGGATCTGCGTCTCTGAGAGAGAAGATGAGAGCAACTAATTTAATAATTTAATGTCAGTATGCGCGCAGACTACTAGTAAGCAAGGCAGTGACATGTTGCATCTCATAATGGGTTAACATGATGATGATTAGCAACTCATTCAAGAGACCGTACACACGCACGCGCACACGCTGGCACTAATTGGCACTAGTGAAAAGTTACTTAACTCCTCTGCCTTGAAACGTGTTCAACTCCTTTTCCACATCCACTCCAGCTATTGATCACTGAATGACGAGGGGGGGTGCGCGTGTTTGTGTGCGCGCGCCCGCGTGTGTTTAGCTGTGTGTGTGCATGTGTGAAAGCAGGTCTTTGATGTTGCTTGGCTGACTGCAGATCAGATACACGCGCTTCAGGTCCGTAAAGCCAGCCCCTCTCTTCGCCTTTGATCTCGGCGCAGAGTCTGCGCTCGCGCTGCGGCGGCTCTGAGCTGAGTTCTGTGCGGGGTGTGCAGGAGCTGCGGCACGGACATGGTGAGCGGACCGGTGTGGGAAATAAGCCACCACAGCTCTCACCGGTCTGCCGTCGACTTTTAACAACCACCGCTTTGATATACGGGCTTTTCCCCCTATCAGGTAAGAAATGCGTTTTGTTCAGTTTGGGGCATTTATGCTTTATCCACTAACGAGAAACGACCCGGTTAGTCTTAGAAGGGGAGCATAACAAACCTCCACTCTGCAAGAAATTATGATATCGTTATATTTCATTTCATATTTCAAGTACATTGCAAATGTTCCTCACATGCTGACCAGTGATTTTTGGAACATTTTATGCAAAACTGTGCATTCATCTGGACGTTTTCAGAGTTTATACAAAATATTCTACACATATTTACAGACAAAATAAAAGTGTAGCCTATAGGAGGGAAAAGTTCCATTAGGAAGAAATCCTAATCTGTCTAATAAATGTATTTGGAAAGACTTTTAAAAAAAAAAGTATTTGGTCTGAATTTATGCGTAAAAGTAATGTTTGGCTGTCTGGGTTCAGTCTCTGAGTGTCTGTGAGATCAAATAACATCATCATGATTAAATCCAGGCATTCAGGAATTTAAAAAAAAAAAGGGATGAGAAGCATCTTTTAGTTGTTTGGAGGGAAGGGCCCAATGTCTAAGACTGTGAAAGCCTTTCTTATTGAATTAATAATTTATTATTTATACTAGAGGCATCATTTTCTCCAGTATAGATAAAAAGACAAGAAACTCTTGGACAGAAATCAAAGATGTTATAGTGCATTCTTTTCATAGATCAGTCAGTCCACATATTGTCTTTTTCTGTCTCAATATTTACTTGTACAGCGCGTTTTTGTTACAGTCATCTCGGCTATTTAATGAAGCTGACAAAAAGTGCAAAAGATAATATTTTTGTACTTTCTATGTCTGTGGAATATTTTTCCGAGCATTTTGTCAATCTAACATCATTTACTAGAAAGGCCTTTTGACATGAAAATTTGAATACGACTTAAAACATTTGATAAATGCACCCTCATAAAGCACCTGCATATTCGTGTGGTTTGAGAGATTAAATAAATCTGAACCTGCTTGTATTTGGTGGAAACTCTCAGTCAAATTTTATTCCTATATTTCAGGTTGGGCCCAACCTCATTTCCTTTTTCCTCCTTTTGTTAATGGTCTGTATCATGTAGAAGTTGCAAGCATGCTCATGTGTTTGACTGTTGTGCCTTCCTTTCAGCTGCAAGCATTAAGTTGCTCTTCAAAATGGTCTGGAAGCTTCAACCCACCTTGTCACTCCTGCTAACTGCAAACATCCTCTATACAGCTCTGGTATGTGCTCTTTAAAATGGTATATGCTGCTTTCTGAGTCATACACAGAACCTTTTGAAATATCTTTTATCACAGAGTGCATGTCTTCTCTTGTGCAAAGACAAAGATACCCTGCCTGCACACAGTGGCTCAGTGGCACAGTGTAATTCTTTAGTCAAAGCACATTTTCAGCATTTGCACAAACTGCACATGTTCACTTAAACTGCACCTGTTATTAGTGCTCTGTTGGTGTTCCTATTGTATTTGCTTCTGTTTTGTTCATCCCAGCAGTTTTCAGGCTTATTTTTAAGAAGGGTCCCTAAAGGGTAGAGCCTCTATAGGGACTATGAGACAAAGTGATGCATAGCTAAAGGATGAGTCTTCTTTATCAGTTGTGGATTCAAGTGGTGATGAAATATAGGAATCTCTAACTTTCACCTAATATTTGTCCCTCTCAGATTCATGTGAGAGCCATGGAGGAGACCAGAGAATGCAGAGAACAAGAGTACCAGGACCGCTTTGGGAGCTGCAAACCCTGCAAACAGTGTGATGCAGGACAGGAGCTTTCTAAGGTTGGGGCACACCTGTTTCAGTTTAAACGTTTCCTTTAGACAGCCTTGTTCAAAGAACTGCGTCCATTTATGTTTTTTCTTTCCCCCCAAAGAGCCACTAAAAGGAAAAAAGTGTGTGTAGGAAATACTGTGTAGTAACAGAAAGAAGTTCAGTTGAATCAACTTGGAAGACGGGATGATTGTCAAGTTTTCAGAAAAGACTGGACATCACTTTATTTAATCCAGCAGCCGAACATTATTTATTACTTCCTCCCTTCCACGCACAGAGCAGCTAAGCTGTTATTAACTTTGCAGAACACCGACCCTTCTTTAATCAGTCACACCCATACTTCTGACCTTCTGCATCTGAATGGCTTCCATTGTCTTTCCCCGTTGCACCCCTTCCAACTGATTGTCTCCACTGTCTGAAGCGAGCCATGCCTAAGCTTGCTGCTCTCTCGACAGGGAATACAGTTTTTTCCGCCCTCTCAGCCACAGGTTTTTGTGTGCTTTGTACAAACAGGCCTCTGTAGCGTCAGTTAAGGTTGGTAAGCAAAAGGCTTTCCTCCCTGGCAGCAGCTACCCACCTCTGCGAGCGTAGGCGGTGATGTAAAGGTGAGTAAGTGCTGGGGTTTAATAGCAGCTGGTGGCGCAGAGCAGAAACCCTGCAGAATTATTTCCTACAAAGCTGCTATAATTGAGGAAAATGTTCAAAAAAAGATTGATGCAAAACAGCAACATTACAGGACAATACATGCTGCAACTTCATCTGATTTTCCCTTGTGATTTTAACACTCTTTTTTTTAAATGGTAAGGAATGTGTTTAAAAGATCTGACTGCACATTTTTGAGTGCTAGTTAAAATTGTGTCACCCTCTTTACACATGTTGCAAACATGCATTTAAGCCTAGTTGCCTTTAATCTCTGTGCACACAGACATGCACTCTGTAGTCGGCGATTCGCTTCAGCAGTCCTCGTGCTCCTCCGCTGGCTCAACAGGCAGGAGTGCTGCTTGCCACCCTGGGTTTCCTGGTTAATAATTGGCTGCCTCACTCTTTCTTTGAAGGTAGCGGGATGCCGGCTCAAAGCAGAGACCAGGGGTGGGGGTGGGGGGTGGGGGGGACTTGGAGAAAGTTTCCCAGATCAACAACTTGTGATTTGAGCTCTGAGTAACCTAGACAATTCGTCCATATGCTGAAAGGCGGTGTTGACTGATGGGAATGGAAGCAGACTTTTGGAGTCCCTCTGTGCAGCTGCCATAGAGATCCCAAAAGAATGTGGCTCAGTTAGCTCTGGAAGTTTGCCTCTGGAAGCCGCTCTGAGGCCGGCTGACAAACATCAATTAGCCCCACCACACTAACTGTAGCTAAAAGCACCACCCACACAGAGGGGACATCCATTAAAACCAGTTACTTTTTTCTCTCCCTGACAGATATTATTCTAAGTTTTATTTGTAGGCAGTTAACTTAGTTGGCTGGGTTTCATCAAGCATGACAGAAGAAGAAGGGGTTAATTGGGTTCCAGTTTATGCAGGAAGACAGCCAGTACCAAAAAAAAAAGAAAAAAAAAAGGAGGGTTGGAACGCACAACTTTCATGTGTCAACATCATGTAGTATGTAGCAAGAGCGTAACATTTCCTCTAGCCACACTCCCAGGATGAAAGACCTCTGGGGTGGCACAGGCTGAAGAGAGTAATAAGTAGTGCATAAGGAGGACAAGGGTCAAAATCAGGGTCCACACATTGGCAGCATGACTCTTGTGTTTAAAAAAGTTTTTAAAAAAAGCAGAGGAAAGTGTGAGTTTGGTGTGAGCCAAACTGGACTGGGCTCTAACTAACTCAGTGTTGTTTTTAGCGTTGTTTCATCAACGGATCACATGACTCCCCCTCTCCCCCCTTCTGATTCCCTCCTAATCTCAGAAATATCTGTGCGTCTGAACATGCTCCAGGTCCCAGCCAGCTCGCCCGCCCGCCCGCCCCCTCGCTCCCCTCCACATGGCTGTTTTGCTTGTCTCACCCAAACTAGATCAGGTGATAAGGACGTGCAGAGAAATAGAGAAACTGGATGCTAAGCTTTGAGGAGAAACAGTTTGAAAATGCTGTCTGAAAAATAGCTTCAACATCCCAGTTTCCCATCCATGGGCCGTGGAACAGGTCTCAGTAAGTGCAGGGTGTCAGCTCAGGCCTGCTTTGTTTTCAGGTATAAAAGAAGAAAGGCATCGCTCCCTGATGATCTGAGCCGCCTGGATCAGAGGGGCAGGAGTTGGCTTCACTTCCTTTTGTTTCAGTGCTCTGACCTGCTTGTGTCTATGTAGCATGTGGTGCCCCATGGATGGAGCTTGTGCCAGTGCCGGGCCGAATGGGGACGAATCATCCCCGGGGCCTCTTCCTTCATGTGGAAGTGGGTCACCGACGAGCGGGATCCTGCAGTTGTTACAGTGGTGTCTTAAAGCCCATTTCTGTTCTACACAAACGACAGATAAATAGCAATTTGTCCGTCTTCTGCGTCATTTACGTACGTAATTTGGTCCGTTTTCGGGGTCCTTCTAGATCCGTACCCTGACGGATGTATTGGATAACCCATGAAAGCACGAGAGCAGTGATGTTTTGAAACGGAAGTACCTATTTACGTATGCAAAGGGAGCATAAATGGGCCTTTAAGGACCATCGATATGATCCGCTCTGTAGCAATCTTCCTGCCCTACTCAAGATTATAGCATTAAAATATGGGCAGTCAAGTCTTACTTATTCCCCCTTTTTATATCATGGAGTGAATGATGAGTCACCCTCATCCACTCTTTCCATGGCTTCCCTGCTCGGCCCTTCTGGACAGTAAGGCCTTGTACGGACAGTTCATAGCAACAGCTGCAGTACTTCAGTCCTTGCTGGCCCACCAGGCCAGGCGCAGCCGTAAGGGTTCAGTGTCAGGCTCATATGTATTTGGCTGAAAGGGCCGAATTCCTAATCTTCTTCCCCGACTTTGCGGTGCCATCGCAAGATCACATCTTTGCCTCCAACCTCCATTTTTTATTTCTCCCAAACCCAACCCCCGTATCAGAATCTTCTGCCCACATTCCAGCTGAACTGCATGCCCGGGCAGTGAAACAGGACACGGGCAAAGAGAGAAGTGAGGAGAGAAGCCCTGTTTGAGGCTGACCTTCACTTTAATGATATATGAGTACCCACTCCTGTCTGTCCTCCAGGATTTGGATAACAGGAGCGCAGCTGCTGGAGAGCTGATAATGGATGATCAATGTATGATGTCATCTCCAGGGGGTCTTTCACTCTGTGTGTGCAGCAAAATCAGCTGTCCCATAAATGTCAGGTTGTCATTAGAGGCCACCAGGCTTTCACCAAAAATTGGAGGGATGCAAAAGAAATTCCGTTTGGAGAGAAAAGATTAGATGCACAGGTTGGTGTAGTGAATGAAAATGTTTAATCTTAGAAAGAATGACAGCATTTCGAGTTATATAACTACACCTTAAGAGCTATGGCTGCCGTTAAGGTGGACCTAGGGGAACAAAATTGGAATAAGGTTCTTATAAATGAAGACCCTTTTAATGCATATGATGCATTCTGGTCAACTTTAATCGGACTATATGAGAAACATTGTCCTTTAACAAAAACCGCTAGAAAGCACCACAGTTCAGATAAGCCATGGATCACAAAGGGGATAGAGGATGCATGTAAAAAGACAAATAATTCATATAAGAGATTTATAAAACAGAGGACAAAAGATACAGAAATAAAGTACAAGTCATATGAAAATAAAGTAGTTAACATTATGACAATAAGTAAGAAGGAATAATTACCATACATTATTGGAGCAGAACAGGAGGAACACACGTGAAACATGGAGAGTATTAAATAGTATCATTAAAATGGGTTAAAAATATAAGAATGATCCAGAATATTTAATAAGAGACAAAAATATTGTGCTTGATAAAATGAAAGAAATAGCAAATTAATTTAAGAATTTCTTTGTACATGTTGGCTATAATTTAGCAAAAGAAATTAACAATGAAATAGATAAACATATCACTCAAGATTCCTCCTCCGTGTTTATTGATGCTGCAAGTGACTATAAATACTTGACATTGTGAAAACACTAAAAAATAAAAAGTCCACAGATTATTTTGGTATTGATAGGGTATTAGTTACAAGTATTATAGAATATATAGTGTAACTACTCACATACATCTGTAACCTGTGCTTTCTAACTGGTGTTTCGCTTAAAAATGAAAATAGCAAAAGTTATTCCCCTCTATGAAAACGGAGAGAAATATCAATTTACCAATTCTAGATCAATATCACTACTTCCAGAGCTTTCAAAAATTATTTGTCCATAGACTTGATGAATAAATTGAGAAACATAATCTTTTAAGTGATAGCCAATATGGCTTTGGAGCAAAAAGGTCCACTTCAATAGCTGTGATGGAACATGTAGAAAGGGTATCTACTGCAATGAGGAACATACTGTTGGTGTTTTTATAGATTTAAAAAAGGCATTTGATAGAACTCATCATATTATATTAATGAATACACTACAGAGACATGGTATAAAAGGGTTAGCGTACATGTGGATGAAAAGTTGGATGATAGATATCAATATATGCAATCGAATAATGTAAAATCAAATCAGTTGAAGATAACTTGTGGGGTTCCTCAGAGGTCTGTGTTGGGCCATACATTTTTTTGTATTATCTATAAATGATATTTGCAATGTTTCCAAACTGTTAAAATGTTTTGTTTGCTGATGACACCGCTCTCTGTTGCACTGGTAAAAACCTAGAACAGCTTCTGATGACAGCTGAAAAGGAGTTAAATATACTAAAAACCTGGTTTGACATAAATAAGTTATCATTTTTTGCACCTGACAAATTAAAAACTTGGCTACAATCAGGGTTAATGGAATTGAAATTGAAAGAGTGTATGAAAATAAATTTCTCAGAGTGATAACTGATGATGAGCTTTGTTGGAAGTCTCACATAATGTTAAAAGATAAATGTCAAAAACCATCGCTATACTCTATAAAACATAGGATGTCCTTAACAAGAAGTCATTATACACGCTTTATTGTTCTCTGTTACTTCCACGACTTATGTGTAGAGATGGGTAAGGCATATAAAACCAACTCTAATATTTTTAAGTAACAAATAAGAGCTATCAGAGTTATAAATCAATCAAACTCTATAGAACCTATAAACATTTTGTTTATCAATTTAATTACCATTCAATTTTATCATTAAGTTGAATTTAGAATGGCACAGATAATACAAAGCACAAAATAATTTACTTTGCTGCAGTACTCAGAAGCTGTTTGAAGTCAGATAGAATCGATATGACTTGAGGGAAACAAAACAAGATAAATATAAAGCAGAGATGTGCTTTTGTTAGAGGTGATAACTTGTGGAATAGTTGTGGAATGACTTAAAAAGGCGTAGTTCACTTTCATCATTTAAAAAAATGTTTAAAGCTGAAGTACTAGAAACTTCTCTAAGATGAAAGTTTTGATTATTTTTGTTTTGCTTTTCGTCTTTCAAGCCCCATGATGTAACTGACTTGCTTGCTGAATGATGTTTTTGTAAAAAGGGTTTCCATAATAAGCATGTGCTTCAGCCAATACCTTTTTGATTAGTCTTATGTTATTTTTTTGTTAGTATTGTGGTAAATCTTTTCTTTTTTGAATGCTATTCAAATAAACAAGCTGGATTTCAATATACATTGTAGCATACAAATGATAAAATTATAGAATTTAATTCAGGTTCTTCTTGGAAATGCATTTTCTGATTGAACGCTGGGCTCAGGTAGACTTCTTCTAAAGGCGGTTTCACATTAGATCATTCACACAGCTGCAGGAAGCTGTGCTTTCTAAGTGTACTTTCAATTGCTGAACACAAAAAGTGTATTCATGTTGTTTTCTCCATCTACCTCTCCATAATACTCGCCCTCTTCCTGAAGCGTTTCCTTTGCTTGATGGTCTCTCAATCAACGGGACACTCATAGAGTCTGCTTGGAGTGGGAGTCGCACAAAAACGCAGCAATAAACCTGCAATAATACAACAGTGGGTGTCCCCGAGAGCCTTTATCATTCAAATGCATGGCCTCTCTGGGTCTTGCAGCGGAAGGCCACTCATTCATACAGAGAGAGTCAGGAAGATTATTGCCAGTGTAAGATGGACTCTCAAAAGAGGCAGTCCATTGTTCCCCTCTGATCCTGTGAGCCAAGATCATTCTTTAATTCCAAGACCCCCGGTGGTTCACATTCAAACCCTCTTTTCACCATCTGCACACCACCCCAAAGCAACCAAACTCACCTCTTACCCGGTGTATTTTTCCTGTTAATCCCTCCAGGAATGTGGCTTTGGTTATGGAGAGGATGCTCGGTGCGTGCCCTGCCGGAGCAGTCGCTTCAAAGAGGACCGCAGCCAGCAGAAGTGCAAGCCCTGTCTGGACTGTGGTCTCATCAACCGCTTCCAGAAGGGCAACTGCTCCACAACAAGCAACGCAGTGTGTGGCGACTGTCTGCCGGGGTGAGAGAGTACTGCAACTACTTTTTTTTATTTTAAAAGAATGATCTGATTTGGTTAATAAGCATGTGATCTTGTGTCTTCAACAGATATTACAGGAAGACTAAATTAAGTGGATTCCAAGACATGGAGTGCATACCATGTGGAGATCCTCCACCTCCCTATGAGCCCAACTGTAGGCACTTTTGCTTTCTTTCACCTCCTTAAACATTTGGCCTGAAATGTTCCCATGCAACAGGCTGTTAATCCCCAGTTCACAATAGGAGATGTTTTAACGTGAAACAACAGGAACACAATAGTCTGAAAGCAAACATCACCATCTACAGCACATGATTGAACTTCTAGCCAAATGCTACAAGAACCAAAACCCAGGCTTTGGAGCCACAACAAAGCCCATACACACAACATGCCAGTACACGGTCCTTGGAGTAACCAGAACCGCAACTTTAAAGGGTGGAGCGAGCCATATTTCATTCACTTAGTCGCACCGAAGCAGCCAGCTATGCTATATGTGCAAATAAATGCTTGGATTTACAAGCTAAGCAGTTGAAAAGCTCAAATGGATACCGCTAACATAACAGTGGATTATATTAGCACAGAACATGACACTCATTTTTTATCACTCAGTTTGGATTAAATGAGCAAACTTCCGTGAACAAAACCTCTGTTGATGTTTCTGGACGAACGATATCTCATCAGGGAGCGCAGCCGTTCCAGGAGAGTAATTTATTGCCATTATGCAAAAAGGAGGTGTGCTACATTATGCTCACAAAAGCACAGCTCGTGATCCAGAAGCTGCCGATCCAATGAACTTCTTCCTTCTGGCCTCTGTAAGTAGCTAAATGCAACCTCATGATTTCAGGTTTCCACATAAAAACCAACGAGCGAGTGAACTTCTACCTTTTGGTAATTGAGTGTGACTTCCTGATGGCAGAGGATTAGGCAGCTGTTTCTGTGAGGGCTTTTGGCAACATGAACATCAGAGACGTCCCACTCAGAGATAGCACTCCTGTGTTAAACAAATCGAGGCCGCTCCAGGTTATTGTACAACTCCCCCCAAAAAAAAAAAAAAGGAAAAAAGACAAAGGGGGCTTGTGCACTCTTTGTACACAAGAATATGGTTTCAACAGACCGTTAACTCTTTTTTTGCTCTTTAATCTTGTGTCTTTATTGATCTACGTAGGGAAAAAAGGAAGAAAAAAGCTCTCGGCATGTGTATAATGACCTTGAAACAACTGGCCTCCCTCTGTCTGCTCATTTGTCCATCTGTGCCGCTTCCCGTTTTGATACTGGAGGAGGCCTGTGAAACAAAATGGCCATTGTGTCTGGGAACATAGCTGGTAGTTAGCTCCAGCAGGGACTCTCAGTGGAGCATTTCCAAATGTTTGAAAGTCTTGCCCCCCCCCCCGCTCTCTCTCTCTCTCCCTTCACTGTTATCTTGAGGAGGGTGGTGAAAACTTAAAGGGCAGATCATTCTAATAGGCCACACTGGCCCTCGGGCAGCGGTGCAGCTGTGCAGGGGAGGCCATCGCTGTCTGGGGTGGACTGTAAATCTTTAACCCCTCCTTTCCCTCTCCTCCCTTTCCCCCAGTGGCTTTTTGGGAGCCGAGCAAAGTTGAGGTTGTGTTTTATGGATTCCTTCAGCTCTTAAATGTGTTTCATCTGCTGAAGTCTTCCACTGTCCTGGTGGATGTCATGCACCCGCACATGTAGCTCCTCCTTGTTGCTTCTGCCTGTTTTGCTGGATGCACACACAAGTCAGACAGGAGTTTCATGTGTTTTTTTTGTTCAAAGAATAGAGAATTTATTATTCTATGTTCCTTATGTACTTTTTACAGTTGGATATACTATAGCATACTATTGCATCTGAACTTCTTAACTAAGAAGAAACTCAGTCCTTCTTACTGCAGCTGCAACATATCGACTGATTTCATGTTCAGGCAGTCAGGTCTTACCACTGCTGGCACTGCACAAAATGACAGGAAACACAAGTCCTACCAGCAATTCAAACCAGAACCTCCAGTATTCAAAAGCACATTCACTGAAGTCTCTCCCTTGTTGGCATGTGGGATCATGATGACTGCCGATCTCAGAGCTGTTTGTCTTTCCTGCTTTCTTAGTCAAATTACAAGGCAAGTATCAAACCGCTACTTTACAGCTACAATGATGCTTGATGCTGCCTTTTTATTAGAGGTGATGACTGTTTTACTAAACACTGAATCTGGCAGCTGATGGATCGAGTTTCACCCCAAAAGAATCAATGTATCTGTTGTGCTTCTTTTAATAATGAGTTAGGCTTATTTGCATGTGGAAAAGCAGATTTTTTTCCCTACTGATTCTTGATTTAAAAGAAGAAACTGAATTAAAAATCAAAATTTTGAGAGATTAGCTGTTGACACCATAAAGCTGTTGCATTTCCAAATGTTTGCCAAGTGTTCAGCAGCTCTAACTTATACTTTACCTGCTCTAAAATAACATACTAATTGCTTCTCCAGATAATTCCAAGTAGATACTTAAAACAAGAACTATTATGACTTGAGATGAAAATTGCAGCTCCAGGCAGAAATGTGTGCACATTCTTCTCTCTGTTACGCAGAGTTCAGACTAAAACAGCACTCAGCCTCCCTCCTAAAGAAGCTCTTAAAAGAGTTTGTACAGACAAAAGTCAAAGATCCCTCAGAGGTGTAAAGAAGTGCTTCTTTTATTTGGACTATGTGGCATTCCATAAAGTCAACAGGCAGGGAGTCTATGAAAGGCTGCGGTTTACTGGTCTGGTTTGTGTGGAGATAATATCAGCAGGTGAGGTCTGTTCAATGGAGCAGTGTTTATCTGTGTTTGCTGCAGCTGCTGGCTCTCCGATAACAGGCTGCCTTTGTGTTGATGCTCACCTTGGATGAGCTGAATTTGACCTAAACAATGAAAACCAGGTTTAAACGGGATGGTCAAATGTCAAATACAACACGGGCATCCTGGACTTAACTCATTTAGAGCGGATATACTTTTATGGTGCAATAAATATGATCATTGTGAGTTAAAAAAAAGAAAGAAAAAAAGGTATAGATTTGGTTAATACATGAAATAGAAAGGATATGTTTTATAGAAAAATTTGATGTTTATTTAAGCTACAGCCGTTAAAATAGGAACATGTCAGCTTCTCTGCAGGCAGAGCCTTTAAAAACAAACATCCCTCTATAATCAGGAAATTATACTAACCAGCATGATCTGAGCTGTGTCATGATTTCTACTGCTGCACCATTGTTTTAGGATCTGCCACTGGAATGTGTCATGCTTCTGACATTATGTACTTCTATCCAACTGATCCCTTCCTATGCCTTCTGGGTCAGGCTGACTTTTGGAGCTCTGCTTTCAGTTTGTCTTTATTCTTTTTAACTTCAGGAGGAATGTTAAAATACCCTTATCCCCCCCCCCCCCCATCTATCTATCTATCTATCTATCTATCTCTCTCTCTATCTCTCTATCTATCTATCTATCTCTCTATCTATCTATCTATCCATCCAAATGAAG
>JBBBVU010000009.1:24778663-24793649 GCA_037177055.1 Atherinosoma microstoma | reverse complement strand
GTGGAAAATAAAACAGAAGCAGATAAAAAGAGAGAATCCACCACAGGCGTTTTCTCTTTGAACTCCTCTGATTATTTCATTAGACCTCAGCAACGAGACGAGTGACTTGAGGCGCAAAGGATTAATAAGTCTAACTGGTAAATGTAAATGAGTTATCCTCCATTTATTATAGCCATTATTTCTCAGAATGTTTGCGCATCTTAAACTCCCAGAACTTGTTTGTATTGCTCCATTCATTTCTTTTCTTCTCCCCCCCTCCCTCCTGTCTTGCAGGCAGTGGACGTGTGAACCTGGTGCCGCTGCCCCCGGTAGTGACCAGTCCGCGGGACATGGCCCTGGCTGCGGTCATCTGCAGCGCTCTCGCTACAGTGCTGCTGGCGCTGCTCGTCCTGTGTGTCATCTACTGCAAGAGACAGCTGCTGGAGAAGAAGCCCAGCGGTTAGTGATGATGATGATGATGATGCTCAGAGGCTGCAATTTTGACACTTTTATAAGCCTTTATAGCCACCTCTTATCCAGATATATTCAGTTTTAGAGCCACATTTTAGTGTTTGTGCTGCTGTGACTGGTTCTTTGCTGGCAGTTCCTTTTTTCTTAATGTGCTTTTATGCTGCAGGCATTGAACTTTGAACACACCCTCAGTACAGGTGTTTTCTAGTATATATTCTAGTATATGTGCTTTAGTTCAGATTCCCAAAACAAAGAAATTTAAGATGTGATCCAAAATATATTTAGCTATACAGGAAACAATGAAGATAAGTTGGTGATCTTAACCCTTTAAAGCCCAACCCGAGAAAAACTGGGGAGAAAAGTGCAATTTTTTAAATTTGGAGTCTTCATTTGGCCCGTTAACAATAAGTGGAAGAAAATCAACACATATTTAAGAATATAATTACCATTTATTACCGTATGACATGTCAAAATTATTGTAGTGTAGTCTTCCGCTTCCTGGTATCCATTAGGGGGCAGAAGACAAGTATCATATTGTATACTGCAGGATTTTGAGCAAAGTTGTTACCATAAAGTGATGCAAAATGTCTCAGAAACTGTATGTATCAAATATGATACGTTTGGCTTTATAGGGTTAAAAACATTAAAGAAGCCTCTACTTTTATTTTTTAATGCAGTGAGTGCAGGGCAAAATGAAAATACAGGAAGGGATTTTTTTAAGTATCAAAAAGGCTGCAGAAAGGAGAAAGTACCGCTGCACAAACTTGACTCTATTGCTCTTTTGTTAACCTTAACAGGGTGCTGTGTTTAGCTTCATCAAAGCCTGATGTTTCGTATTTGTGGGAACTTGTATAATGAGCAGCGTTCGTGAGGCCAGAAGTGATTAAGTATGTGAAACATCCCGGGGCAACGCATTATTGACGTCATGTTTCTCCACTAAACTAATCAGGAAGATAGAGCGTGGTAGAAGCTAACAAGGCGTTACCGGTTATATGATTTCCCCCCCCCCCTACCTCTCACTTAAAAGGTTGCAACATGATTGCTTGAGTTAAGTATTTTGTCAGTGGTTTTGCTTGGTCCAAACATGCACGCCACCCTTTTCCAAAGCTGCCACAAAATGCCAACAGCTGTTGTTCTAAATTATGTGTAGGAATTTTAAACGGCCTCATGAACCTGAGGCTTGTAAGGTTTTTGTAGATTTAATCTGACAACGCCACAAATAACGTTGTGTGGGATCAACAAGGTTGTTCTGGATGGTTTGGAGGCATGAATTAATGGATTAAATAATAAGCTCACTGGTCATTAGAAGGTCAAGGTCTGATTGTTTGGCAACATTTCCCTTATAAAGACTGGAAGTTGTCTATCATTGTATTTTGTACCAGTGTATGCTGTTGCTCTTTGTCGTCAGCTTCACTGAAAAACTTGTTGATGATTAAAAAAGACATTTGTTACATTCATAACATCCCATAAAGAGGTCTTTGTTCCGATACGGTGCCAGCAGCAGCAAATCTCTGCTATACTGGGTCAGTGGTCAGTGTCTCAGTGGTTGACTGCCTCTGTTTTGTTTCCTCAGCAGCGTCTCTGAGGTCTCAGGACTGTACCTACAGCGGGGCAGAGCTCTCCTGCCTGGATGCCCGCTGGCTCCACGATTTTCCCCAGAGACCCTGCTGCCAGTGCCACCTGGGTCCTGCACACAGCTGTGGTAGGTTGTGGTAACTTTAGACCAAAGAGATTTCATACCAGTTTAGTTGAAAGGAAAGCAAGGCATTTATAATTCAATCATGCGAGGCAGATTTGGGATTAAGCTTCTTTTTTTTTTTTTGTAATCCTGTGGGATGTTCAGGTCCGGTCCACCTGATTCCTGCTATGTGCTGTGATGAGAGCTGCAGTCTGGGCCGCAGCCAGGACATCAGTCCCTTCCAGTCCCAGACGAGTCTCAGCGACAGGTGAGGGAACTATATGCTCTCGGGGAGGAATACACACATAATGTGACTTATACTGATGGACTGATTTATGCAAAAAAGGAAAGGAAAAAAATCTATGGTAATAAATAAGTTATTATTTTTTGTCTTTAATTTTGTTTGCACATAGCCACAAGCTTATCTACTGCCCCAGTGTTATTATTTTTCCCCCTTTTTTTCTTTTTAACTGCCGTAGATATGATAGACAACTAACAGAATCAACAGAGTTTGGTTATAACGAGATCTTATTCTGATGTTCCCCAGAAATACAAATCTGTGTGAGGAGGGAGCTCCAGTGCACCTGGAGGGCCATTCAGAGCCTTCGTGCAAAGGAGCTGGTGGGATGAGAGCAAGCTCGGATCCTCCAGAATATTTTGGGCGGCCTCAGGGCAATGTCGATCCTGCAGAAAGTCTTGAGGTGGAAGGAGAGGAAAAGGAAGGGGATGAGGAAGAAGAGGAAGGGTCCAGGCCAAGGGAGAATTCATCTGCAGCGAGCTGCAGCAGCACTGTGACTGATGCACTTCTTCCCAAGCAGCACGTACTGAATCAGGAAGGTGAGTTGATGTGTTATTACTACAGCTCTGCCACACGAGGCAAGAAAGTACAAAAAAAAAGAAAGAAAAACCAAGGCTAAAGATTTAGTTGTTTTTAGGGGTTTTTGCTGCTTATGTTCTGGACACATATGAAATAATCATTTTCAAACAGACACTCCCAGTCCAGAAATTGCAAAGAATGTATGAAATAAATACTCTAATCCCTTCTGAGAGTTTAAATTGTACATCACCTGCTGGGAAACCTCCCTGCCTTGCCTTTTTATAGACTTGGCCACTGCTCTGTGTCCACGCCGAGCAGCTGGGAAAGGAAACGAGAGACAGTTCTTTGATGTAGATACGACTATCCTGTTTTTTAAGTCAGCTCTTGGCCGGCTCAGAGTAGATATGTTACTAATCGCTGCGTGTGTGCGCGCGCTCCTCTTCCTGTTCTCTTCCCAGGATGACATGGATTTCTCCGGCTTGTGTTCCACCTTTGAACCACCCTGGACGCAACAACAGCCACGACCAGATTCCGTCTCCGATTACTCACCAGTCTCTCCAACACGCACCCACACAGGAAAAACGTGCAGCACTCACTCGCTCACAAGTGCGGTCGCGCTGCCACTTCGAAATGCCTGCTCGCTGACGTAAGAGCCCCTTCGTCAGACGGGACGAACAGAAAATGTACATACATGCAAACAGGAGCGCTGCCGAGCAAATCCCAGGGGAAGAGGCAGAGCTGCACATTTACACACACAGAGAATGTGAACTCGTCGGCCCAGAGGGTAAATCATATGAAGTTCAAACATCGAGGAGTGCTGAGTTATTACCGTGGAAGCAAAGTGAATCAAAGTAAAGCCTCCGCCCTGCCTTGAGAATGTCTTGCATCTTCACATGTAGGAGAACATATACTGTACCGCTCATCTAGCAGCTGGTGTTATGAAGCTTTTTTTTTTTATTGTGTAAAAGGTGACAATTGTAAAGTTTGAAGTGTGAAGAAAAAGTGTCAAAAGTGATTATGTTGCACATTGAGGACAATCTTGATAACACGGAACAAGTTAAGACGAGGAATGTCTAAGTGATAAATGTGTTGTAGATACTGTAAAAAAAGTAAAATAGGTCAATATTTTTGTAACATCATAACATCATGTTTGCCTTTCTCACCCCAGTTATAGTGTTGTTGGTTGTGAATGGGCACTTCCATGAAGCGTTGCTGTAAATAAACCACTTAAACATCACATACTAAGTCCACTTTTGATCTTTTTGTGAAATCATGAAGTCACTTTGGAAACATGCCTCCTCATTGTTGGACATTTTTTGAGACAGACAAAAAGGTGCGATTGCTGACTTTTTGCTCCTGAACTGAAGAAGTCAGCACATTTTTCCAAATTATTACAGATATGCTGTTTTTAATCATTTCTTGTAAAAAATCAATGTGAATGACAGTGAATTCATCTTTTTTTTTTGGGGGGGGGTCAAAATTATATTAGATTATAGAATTTTTTGCCAATCGTTTAAAATACAGTGTACAAAAGATCAAATAGGTTGTAAAAAACTTTATATGAAGCATGGCATGGAGTGTTGTCTTTGCTGCTTAAAACATGATTCTTCCTTTTATACCATGGCAGGAAATGGTAAATCAGAAACTGCAGGTATTTTCATATGTGGCGATTTGACACCCCGGGGCATCCTGAAGGGGCCTACCATTTCATTCCTCATTAATTCAGCCCAAAACATCACCTCACCACCACCACCACCACTTTGCTGACTTTGCAGCCTTAATGGGGCATAATGGCCATCCACCAATCCTCCAGGAATCCATCAATCGGGACCATCCAGTGTAGCACGGACCATCCATCAGTGAAAAAACTGAAACTTCTATTGTGAAGTAGAAGATGTGAGTTGTGTTATAGAAATAGAGTGTTATAGTGCAGTGAGGTAGAGTCATGTAAGTCTATACTTCTTCCTACTTCTTTTCAGACATGGAATGTGAAGCTGTATATACTGTAATAACAGAACATGTTTAAAATGAACTATCAGTAGTTTCCCTTTAATCCAGCTCACCTGGGAAGCTAATTATCAAACCTGTCTGAGATTGTTATCAGTGAGCTAAACACACAGGAAAAACAACACAGGCTAAATCGTCCACAGAAAACTAAAACTTATGTTTCAATCACTAAAATCCTATATGCAGAATAACTTGGAACACAATGAAATCATGACTTCCACTCCCTAACATCCTGCTCTGAGGACAATCCCACCTCCTTTCAGCTGAAATGCAACTCTCTGCAGATATAACATGCTTTGAGTTTAATTGGATGTAGCTCACATAGGTGAAGAAACATTTGAGGTAAAAGCTTTAGCATTAACATCATATCCTGACATTTGGACGTACTGCGGTCTGCCTCTGGTTAGAGCCACCCAGTTTGCTCAGTTTCCCTGATGCTTTCACCTTCAGCGACCGTGTGAGGCTGCTCCTCAGCCTCAGGTCTGAGGAAGGCAAGCAGAGACATTGTTTCAGGGAGCAGCTGGAGTCCTGACTCAGCTCATGACTGCTGTCTGAAGCAGCTGAAACGGATGCAAACAGGCAATTAGTGGTGCAAATGGAGTGCATTGGAGGGTCTGTTTCGAATGTGGCAAACTTCAGATAACTGTGAAGCAAAAGTGACGTATTTTGAGACATTAAGACCAGTGTTCATAAGCAGCACATCTTACATGACGTGCCATTTTATCCTTTGCAACAACAGCTCTTCATGAGATCAGACATCCACAGAAATGTCCACTTTTGTCTTGTACATGTGGCAAAAATTCACACTTACGAGTTCGGTTTCTCTCTCCGACCTCCCTCCTCCCCTCAAAACTCCTGACAGACAAAACAGATGGAGCGGTATTAATTCAAAGCCTAAACAATAACCACATGACAGGAAGAACAGATTAAGTATTCTTCCTCATGCTGATTTGAGCAGGAAAAAACAACGTTCTGCTGGTATGTGAGCAGAAAATTGATATCTAATGAGTGGATAGTAGATGTAAACTATTATCTATATATAATATTTTTTTTAAATCATGTTTTTCAGGATATAGAAAACTAAATAGTACCTGTACATTCATCCGATCAGCATTGGGAAAGTTTTTGCAGAAACTACAAAAACAGGAAGGAGGTCTCTCATGATGTTACACAAACAGTGTGTGGTGCAGCACAAGTTAGTGTTAAACCTGTTGATATGTAATTAATAATGACTCAGGGGAGTCCAGAGGGCTGGAAAAGAGCCTGATAATGGAAGAAAACACTATTGGACATTTGAGTTTTTATGGTTGATATGGTTGAAATCTTTATTTCATATTAAGTTATGTCGGGAGGAGATTGGGATAGACATATTAAACAAGTCAATGTGACCTCAGAAGTTCAAAGTTATATAAAAAATGTACAAAGCAAGCAAAGAATAGATGTGGAAACTGCAATGCATTATCATGCTTCCGTGTCCTCACTCTTTGCCTTTGTGAAGTCTTGTTTTTTGGGTTGTTTCTCAGCTTTCGGAGTCCATGATGAAAGTCTCAAAGTTCGGGTTGAGCTCAGACACCAGCGCGTCCACGAAGTCCTCAATGGTGGGCCGTTTCTGCAGCATGCCTGTCACGCACAAAACAATCGGTATTAGGGTGGAGGTGGAGTAAAAAAGCTCCAGAAGCACTGGGATGAAATGGTTTCATTTTATTCATCTCACCACCATCATCATTCCAACAGGGAAAGTTAAATTAGAGCTCCTCTGTTCCACATTTGTATACACTAATCACCAGCCACTTTATTAGATACACCTGTTCAATTTCTTGTAATAGCTAAATCAGTCAATCACATGGCAGCAACTCAATACATTTATGCATGTAGACATGGTCCAGTTTACTTGTTGAAGTTCAAACTGAGCATCAGAATGAGGAAGAAAGGAGATTTGAAGTACTTTGAATGGTTGTTGGTGCTAGATGGGCTGGTCTTAGTATTTCAGAAACTGCTGATATACCAGGATTTTAACGCACAACTGTCTCCAGGATTTACAGAGAAAGGTCCGAAAAAGAGAAAATATCCAGTGAGCAAGAGTTGTTTGGAGGAAAATGCATGGTTGACGTCAGAGGAGAATGGGCTGACGGGTTGGGGATGATAGAAAGGCAACAGTAACTCAGATAACTACTGTGGGGTACCTCAAGGATCAGTTTTAGGTCCAAAAATATTTATTTTGTGTATTAATGATATTTGCAAAGTATCAAATATATTCAGCCTTGTGTTATTTGCAGATGACACAAATATTTTTTGTTCAGGTGTGGAATTACAGCAGCTTTTGGAGGTGGTCACAAAGGAGTTACACAGACTGAAAAAGTGGTTTGATATAAATAAATTGTCATTAAGTTTGAATAAAACTAGTTTTGCGATCAAGTTCTGCACAATGACTCATTAATTTGAGTCAGGTGTGTTGGAGGAGGGATACATGGAAAACCTGCTGGATCGCAGTTCTCTTACGACAAAAATGAGGAGCTCTGCAATAGAGCATGTTTAGGATGTGGTGGAGCCGGAGATTCTCATCATGGATGTACAGCTGACAAATCTGCAGCAACTCTGATGTTGTCATGTCAATATGGAGCAAATTCTCTGAGGAATGTTTCCAACACCTTGTTGAATCTATACTATGAAGAATTAAAGCAGTTCAGAAGGAATAAAAGAGGTCTTGACTCAGGATTCAGAGAAACAAGCTTCATAGAGGTGTTTAATGGGTCTTAGATGGGGATATAATCTTATTTGATGCAGTAAAACAGAATGATGAAGTTCTCTACATCACCTGTTTCTACCTTTGACAAAACTACAGCACTGTTCATTGAACTGGTTATTTTACCATCATTTTATGCAATGGGTGCTGTACATTTTCCGATGCTTTATAGGATGATGCTAAACAAACACACACATCATCTGAATGTGACTAGTGTTGTGGAGCAAATCTGACTGTGTAGCTGAGAGCAAGTCCCGGGAATGTCTGTGTGTTTTGAGAGCCTGTCTGCTAGCTCATGTGTGGAGGACTCCCTTGCTCGCTTTACAATTCAGCTGCACGCTGGCTTTGAAGTCAGTTAATTTCCCCTTGTGTAGCTGCCAATGTAAATAGGCGCCCTTCCCCCCCCTCCCCTTCTTTCCTGCATGGGTCACCTCCACTCAGCACACTTGCACACACACACTAGCACACCAGCGTGTCTGCAGCGCAGGCACGCATGACTGGAACTGAACTGAACACACAGGCACATATTGAGATTTGGACATTCTCACACATGCACACACGCACACACACCCTAACGCAGATGAAGCAGGCCGAAAGTGAGTGTAAGCAGCAGTGAGTCACTTTACAGGAGAGCAGCAGAGAAGGGATTATCATCTCCTCTTACCCACCCGTCACACCCTGCCCCTCGGCTACAAGATGATACCGATGCACAGAGGTCCAGAGCACACTGCAACCACAAGGTCCCTGGATCCCTGGGAACATGGCAGCCATGCAAAATTGATGATTTACCAACCATAAACGTTAACCCTAATTACAGAGCCGAGGGATGTTTTTGCTGTGACCATTGCTAAAGGACTGGGGCATTTTAGTAAAGTTGTGAACAGCTGAATTAATACATCTTTTTATGGAAGATATCAAGGCCCGCTTATCAGGTTACAAACTCATAACAGTTTGGTGATAGATACCCTTTTGGTATCTGATGAGGAAAAGGCTGCATCTTTAGTTTTCTTTGACTTGGC
Organism: Atherinosoma microstoma; assembly: GCA_037177055.1. NCBI lineage: Eukaryota > Metazoa > Chordata > Actinopteri > Atheriniformes > Atherinidae > Atherinosoma > Atherinosoma microstoma. Next base: position 24,784,935 of record JBBBVU010000009.1, on the reverse strand, counting down.
AATTCAATACAAGCAGCTTTTAGTAACTGCAAGTGAATTTGTGATCTGAGATTGTTGCTGAGAAATAACAATGAAGTGGCATGCAAAACTTTGGACATCCCTGGTCAAACTTTGTAGCTGTGAATAGGTAAGTAGAAAAGAACTAGACTTTCGAAAGGTGAAGAGTTAAACATGCCACAATTCTCACATACATTTGGTACAAGATTTATTTTAGTTTTGCATATAAAACATTAAAAAGACTGTGTTGGACCTGTGGTTTGGGTCTTTGAGTCCTGAATATTACCTTCTTTAGCAAGTGCCACAACTAATTTAAAAACAAAAGCTGTCTTTTAGTTCCTGTTTGAAAGATTTTTGTCCATTCTTCCTTCAAAAAAAAGCTTCACACTTTACAAGATCATTGGATTATATTGCAGGCCCGAGTCTTTTCATGTTGATCCAGTTTTTCTCAGTTTTTAAGATTATTGAAATGTGGGAGCCACGGTAAAACATTTAGCTTGTACGTCTGGATTTTATTACATTTCCAGCCCTGAAACCACTTCACCATCTTCAGTCATATGAGCTTGAATAAAGGCCATATTCTTAAAGCTGACCTGCTTTTTGTGCACCAGTTATCTAATTTTCCAGAGTGCAAGAATCAAAGTGCTAAGGAAAGGCTAAGAAATGTTAATGTCAACATTGTTTAACAAACCTAAGGAGAAAAAAACCCAAAACTAATCTTCCATGAAATGTTAAAATTAATATTTATTTAACTTGATGCCTTTTTTTTAGGATCAGTTCATCCTCCACTCATTTAATTATTCACTCCAGGACACATTTTAAATTAGGGGTGGAGTACACGCTTAACTATTCTTTGCATGAGTATCTTCTTTTCGGTATTTCTCCGGCATAATGGAAGCAGCCTCGGTCGTCTCTCAACCCTCGCTGCTAAAATATGCAGCACAGAAACAACAAACACACTGACGAACAGTTACACTCGTGTTCTGACATGACACATGTTTATTTGGTTGATTCTTGCAATATGAGTGCAGACAGAGCTGCTGGCTTTTGGTTTGAACTCTTCGTACGCTGCAACATCCCCCACTTTCACTAATGGATGTCATTTCCAGACCGTGCATTCTAACAGCGTTAACGTGACAAGAGCGATGAGACCAGATGAAATTGGAGTTGTGAGTAAACTTAAAGATGGAGAGGGGAGCTTTGATAATGATAGCGGTTGGTCAGGTAAACGATAGCTCACATCCACCTGCAGCCTGTGGTGTCAGCGCTTGGGTCTCACGCAGCACTTAGCAGCAGATGGCGAGAGGAACGAGAAGCGGTGAGAAGTGAAGGTTTACCCTGGGAGAGTTTGAGAGGAATGCACAGATAACCTCACAGTCATAACAACGCTGCGGAGGAGTGTCTGATCTCAGAAGCTGCTTTTATAGATATACACAAGGAGGAGGGGCTGGAAATCACAACACTGTAGAAAAGATGAACACCAAAGCTGACAGGCTTGAAGAGAAAAGTGAATACGCTAGTGCTTCAATTGAGGCGGTGGTGGCCATTGAGATGGCTAGATGACCAAAATTCTTGAAGTATAAAAAAAGAAATACCTCAGTAAAAGAAAAAGGATATAAGGGGGAGGAATCCAGACTGGACCAAAGTGCTGAGTTGAAATCAAAATACAGAATATAGGGTTTTTACTAGAAACAACACTTACACCATTTACACTGCCGTTTATTTGATCTAGAATCTGTTGGGTTACACAATTAACCCTGTAGCTTAACAGGACAAAAGATCTGCTGCCTTTATTCTGTTTTAGTTTGTATGTCGTTGTAGCTGATGTCTATCTTTTTTCTCATCTTACAGTTTAACCAAACCAAGGGTTTTGTGGCCCCTCGGGTCAGATTACTATGCTCACAACACCTTGAGTAGCCATACTGACCTATATTGTGCAGACATTTAAAAAAAAAAATGGAACTAGATATTAAATCCTTGGTTTATATGGGTAAATTAGAATTTAATTCTTGATCCAAAACTCCTTCTTCCTCATTGCCTTTCTGCCCAGAAACCTGCATACACCATTTCATCTTAATGGGGCACGTACAGATTATCTAGTTATCCATGTCATGCGCACTAATGTACCACCTTTTGAACTAGAGCACTGATAATAAAGAAAATGGCTCCTTTCTTCATAAACCTGGAATATGAAGCTTCCAATAATTTCCAAAAGGAAAATGCAGCGTATGGATCCTCTTATAGGTGATTTTTTTCTTCTCATGGGGATGCAGCGATGATGGTTCTTAGAAGTGACAGAACTTTATACCAAATCATGCCACTGACCTGCTGATTCACTGATAATGAAAACAAAGGAGCACTCACAGCAGATCTAATAGCTGTTGAAGCGTTTTGTTGCAATTTGGCCAAACCCCCTCATCGACAGCTGAAATCTACAGATTCACACAGCCATCCCGTCTCTGGTGGTTTTAGAAAACAGCACTGCAGCAGTCCAGATACTGTAACGGTGCATGCTTGATAGTGTTACAGAGCAGTTCTCTCACTCTTGGCTAAACACTGAGGAACAAAGAGAGCCAAACCAAACATTGGCTGTGCTTTGTGTCTATTGTTGAGAAAGCCTTAGGACAGAGGCTTTGCTGTGTGAGTCATCTTGCATATAAGAGTTTCCTTTTCCATTCATAATGACTGACGCGGCCATTGAAGGAACGAGGTTCTTTCCTATTACCGTCATCTCAGGGCCGGCACTGTTAGCCAACTTGGCTAACTGACTGGGTAAAACAGCAGGTGTTAAAGCACAAATAAGCAGCTGGAGCCTCTTTGGAGCAACTGGGTACTTTAAGAGTGCTTGCTGAGTGAGGGAAATGCCCTGCTCATTGTATTTCTCTGGCAAATTTGTCAAAGCTGGTGTGGGAACGCTCTTCTTGAGTTAACTTCCACCGTCTTCCTGTCTGCAGCAGAACGCCGTAGCTCTTAATGAAAAACAACGTATGATAAGTTGTGGTATTTTCCAGTTATGTCAAATCTCCGAATCACAAAATGACTAAACATGCAACTCCAACTCCGTACATAAACATGCTACTGCTTTCACTGCAGCTTTAAATCTACAACCTTGTCCTGAGGTTCCTCCACAGCTGCAATAAGCAATCCTTTAACTCAGTGGTGCTTTACGTTTCACAGAAGAACACAACATGCACAGAAAAGCATGTTTATTTACTCAAAGAGTGGAGGACGATGAGTATCTGTAAAATTAAGACCTTTGTGGCTGCTGGCAGCTCTGAGTCAGGGTAATGACAGCTCTGGGGAGAAGAATTCAGCAGGAATGCTTTAAAATGGCAGACCAGCCTGCAGCTAGTGCTGGAATTAGTCAGATATCCCAGTTACTGCAGTCATGGATAAAAACATTGGGAATTAACTTAAATTCTTAAAAGAATTGAGTGAAATTATTTAAATGTCAATCATAAATAGTATTGAAGGGCTCTAAGACTTCTCTGGTCTTCACTAGTGTGGCTTTTCTACAATAGTGAACTGTCTAAGAAGAATGTACCAAGTACTTAGACCGAATTTTATACCCTTGTTCTGCAATTATAACCAACTTAATCTGTAGCTTTTATTGGTCAATTACAACCACTCACAACCTGGAGCCAGATCCTCAGCCTCACATTCTCTGTGGTGTCGTATTTCCTGTAACAGTACTACGCACATATGCTAAGCTACCTAGGTTGGGTAAGTGTATGCGACCCCACGCTTTAAAGACACACTTCTGGCTGGTTCAGTAGCTGTTTAGCTGTTGATGTTCAAAACATGTTAAGGTTTGAGAAGCAGTTTCCACTGCCAGGCCTGCAGGCAAACCGAAGGCTCACTGCCTCTGTAATTACGCTTTTGAAGTTCAGGAAGTGTTTTCTACAAAGCGCACTTCAGACAGGCCCAGAAAACAAGCAAGACAAGAGTGATGACAAACACTGCGCCGGGAAGTTCTGTGTTGAGTGAGTGCTATCACAAAAGAAGAAGAAAAAAAGAGATAGAGCAATCAGCAATGTAATAGAAGACTGTTACAAATAATTATCAATGATCCAGCTTTCCAATAATCACGTTTCTTGTTGTTCACTGAGGTAAAGTATGATTAATAATGGCCATTTCTCCTGCTTGCAACAAAAACCGTTATGAATCTGTCCTGAGGCGAGCGCTGCTTCCTCCTCAGATGAATTCCCAAACCCTTTGACAAGTCCTGCTGTGTGGTAAAGAACTATAAAAAGGACCACAAAACTAAAGCCTTCACACATGTCTGAACAATGCCACGGCTGATCAAACCACTGTGGAAGAGGAGAAAGGTAGCCTGGTTAATGGCACTGGAGGGAAAAAAAAAAAGAAATAACTGATAACCTGACCAAAGCCATATTTTTAAAATACACAAAAAACAAACAGCCTGTTAGATTTTCATATAAACTCAGGACTACTTATAGCATTTCTGATCCTGATTTTATGTCTATATCTGGATTACCTCCCCAACCGTACTGGCTGTCAATCTCACAAACGCTGCAAAATTGCCTGTTTAACAAGTCTTAAATCTTATATTCAGTCAAAAAGTATTTCTAATCATGTTCTGAGAGTACGTCTTTTATTTCTTGGTTACGAAAGCCTAAAAGTGGTGATTTCACATACAAATTAAGTTAAATAATATCACCGAAGCACTGTTTGAGATCACACTGTATCTTTCACACCCAATTTTAGCAATGAAAACTTGTTTCAAGACCTCCTAGTTCACAACAAAAACAATGCCCTCCGACAAGTAGCTCAGTTGATGATGGGAAATATCTTGCAAAACCACCAACATTAAGCATGCCCCAAGACTCCAAATCTAAGCCCTACAGAAAATCTGCAAGATCTGTGGAGCCGGCCTGTGTGAGAGGGTCCACATTTTCCAGAAATGCTGATGCTCCATGGAGAGACATATTATGGCTGCTATTAGTGCAGTAACTATTGACTAAAGTGTGAAGTCTTGAAATGTGCTGCTAAATAACTTTACTCAATGCTGAAAGAAATATTGTTACATTATGAGCCTGCACAATGTTCAGCATCAGTTTTCACATATAATAGAAACAGAAGCACTTGCACTTTATTTGATGTTAGCTTAAAATAAAAGATAAATAAGAAAAAGACAAAACAATTAGGGGAGTATTTCAAGTAATCACCTGCTAGATGAATGGGTTTTCTATCTGCATGTGTGCGAGGTACAGATTTAACTGATCATGTCTGTTCTGAGTACTGGCTGTAGTTCGGTGTTTTACAGCTTTACGTCTCTGCTGCAAAGTGTCTCCAATCCTCCGGACAGACGTATAAATCATTGTCCTAAAAGTGCCGTGGGACTTTACAGAACATTGCCCTCTCTTGGCTTTTATTGGTGAATATGTAGGCAGTAATAAGAACTACTCAGTCAGGCCTACACTGGACAAAGACCAAACGGGATCCTGGGACTCAGCTACTGAGCCCGAGTAGATCCATTTCCTGTGCTCAGCAGTAGAGGCTGTGGGAACGGTCCAGGCCATGAAAGCCCTCTCTGTAGCAGGACCTGAAGTTCAGTTCAGCTAGTCGATCACCTTTCACCCTCTCCTTCCCTTTCTCCCTTTTTTTTTCTTCTTCTTCCCTCACACCAACTTTGTCCTGATGCTTCTGCACTGGATTTAATAAATGGGTTTAACATTTCAACACCAGTCTGTCCTGGGAAACATCCAGTAGAAGACAGGGAGGCATCCACATAAAGGCTGGCCTCCGATTGGCCTCCTCAGGCCCGCTCCAGTTCCCCATGAGCACCTGTGCCCCCACTACCACCTCACCGATGGGGACAGCGGGGAAATGTTACACACCTCCATTTACAAGGGTCTTTGTTTGAAAGGATTATGTGTAATGGGCTGTCTTTGGATTCTGTGTCTTTCCTCTAGTCTTCTGGTCTCTGCTGGCCTAAATACGACCTCAAATATAAAAGAACCTTTCTTATTCACCTCCTATCTTTTTCCACTCTCCCCCCGCAACAGGGATTTGGTGCTGTTGCCATGACCCTTCATCCCCTCAGTGAAGAACAGTTAAAAGCTGAACGTTTCAACACCTATACTCATCTAGTTTTATACAACTCTGACTCCAACTTTCGTGATGTTATGTGAATTAAGAACATAAAAATTATGAAGATAAATGTCGCCGTCAAAATGGCTGAATGAGAAATACAGCGAAGTTTTGCCTTAGTTTAAGCATTTTTCCAGAAATGGAATGATATTATATTGTGA
>JBBBVU010000009.1:24760746-24772542 GCA_037177055.1 Atherinosoma microstoma | reverse complement strand
GTGGTTCCCAGAGTCTCTAAGAGTCGACTGGGAGGCAGAGCCTTCAGCTATCAGGCCCCTCTCTTATGGAACCAGCTCCCTGCTTTGGGTTCAGGAGGCAGACACTCTCTCTATCCTCAAGATCAGGCTTAAAACCTTCCTTTTTGATAAATCCTATAGTTATGCCCTCAGATGAAATTGTATGAATTGGCGTAATATAAATAAAGCTGAATTTAATTGAAACTAAACAGAAACTGAAACTCCAGACTTGTCTGGGAGACATAAAGGTCTGGTCAGCCGTTGTTCTCGGACTCAGTTTAAATTCATAGAGTAACTTCAAAAGGTATTATTTTGGCCTCCAGTACCAGTGTGACGAAACTGAGTAATTTTTGATGAGTTTTTGTCTTTTAGTTCTTTAGAATGGCCTTCTTTCATTTGTTTAATATTACTAAAATTAGGAGGACCCTTCTTCAAAGTGATGTTGGGAAACTGGTCCATCTATTCATCTCATTTAGGCTGGACTTTTTGAATAGCATTTTAACAGGGAGTCCAAATAATGATATTTCAGCTGATCCAAAACACTGCAGGCAGAGTGCTGACTGGTACCTCCAGGACAGATCACTCTGGCTCCCCGTTAAGATTAGAATACGATTTAAAATCCTTCTTACCATGTATGAGGCTATAAATGTAATTTTTCCTTCCTGTCTTGAAGATCTTCTCTACACCTAACTCTTTGCTCACCCACTGCAGACTTAATTGTAGATCTGAGAATTTCCAAGGCCACAATGTGAGGCAGAGCTTTCAGTTTTTGGGTTCCTCTTTTGTGGAACTAGCTGTCAGTCTGGGAACAAAACACCGACAACTTCTATGTACTTAAGCTTAAAACTCACCTTTTGGAAAGAGCTAATATTTAACTCTCTTCTTTTTTGTACATGTTTTTTTTCTTACATCTTTTTAAATTATCTTTATTTACCTTTTTGTTTTAATGTTGATTTTATTAATATTCTCCCGTGACCTGCTCATTGCTTTGATCAATATCATTGTTTTAGTTATTTTCACTTTATTTCTTGCTTTAACTTTTTATTTCTTTGTAAAGGACTCTGGGGAACATTTTGCCAGAAAAAATTACATTATGGATAAAAACTGACAGATTGATCATTTTTATTTTAAGAATATGAAATAAATCCAAGCTTTGTTTATCTTGGGACTATGTCATTATATTAATGCCAATAGAGAGTAATCATGATTTAAAAACAGAGTTTATAAAGTGTAAAAATGTGTTCAAACTATGACAGATCTAAAAGTAGCAGCTGATGTTGTGGTACCCAAGGCAAACATATAGTTTAATCGGGAGAAAAGTGTTTAATCAAATTATCAGACTCAAGCTTTTATTCCAGAGGTGTGGCTAAAATGCAGCTACTGTGCATTTAACATTTTACATCAAGATGGAGCTTTACACAGTCAGGATACCCGCCGAAGAGGAAACCCATAAACCTCTATTTGTACTTTTACGGGTTGCGTGGAAACTGAGCTGTGATGGCAGACTGCAGAACATGCTTTATGGAGGTACTGTAGAATTAATATGGGATTATAAAAAAATCACAGCTGAGATTTATTATCATGGTTTAAAACTAACAAACATTTGAATTGCTGCATCAACATCCCTGTAAGGTGTATTAGATAATCTCACAATGAATAAGTTATGTAATAATTGTGACGATGGATGAGAAACTAAGACTTTAAAGTAGGGAATGCTCATCTTCGCACAATTCTGTGGCCTTTGGGCCAACAGCATGAAAAAAATACTTAAACTCCAAAGTGTCAACTAGACACAACTCTTCTGGGCTGAGGGGACTTTAATAAGAGTAAACAGCACTCCAGAGACCATGGTACACAAAACTACGAGGATGAGAGAGTTGACTGAGGCTGCTTTGCATAGCAGTGATACAGCCGTTTGGGGCCATTGAGGCCTGTTTTAAGCCGGTTTTTGCAGGTTATTGTCTAATTCAAATGAAAAGGAAAGTGTAAAGCAAATGTTATGATCAATCTGAACAACACCGACTGATATATTAGAAAATGATGTCCAAAAAGTACACAGCAGCTGTTTTAATTCAAGTTTTAAGCCTATACATGAAACCTATTCATCTGGAAAGTCTTTGATTACACTCTATTATGTGGTTTATGGCCGTTGATATTTTGGTAACAAACAAGCAGCCATTGAAGAGCTGTTTAGTATAAAATCTCAGCCTTTGTGAGGACGCTTTGAGCACCAATCACAACGTGCCACCCAAATGATTTTCAGGCTTCCAAGCTTCCCTTTGTTTTTAATCCCTTTACCTCACATCAAATGATTTATGTGGACTTTTCTAAAGGAGCGCGAGTGGGTCACATGTCAACAAGATATCCTTTTGATCCCTACATTCAAAGCAGACAAAGTAAGTAAAGGGCTTTTCACTGTTCCTCTTGTGAGATAAAGGAATTTTGTTTTTCTTCCATCCAAACTAAACTTGTGTTTTGCTCCCGCTGCTGCCACTCCACAATTTTTACAGGAGAATGTGCTTTAACATGAGCTGTTGTGTATTTAACACTTTTTAAAACGGAGGATCGCCATCGAAAGTAGGAACAAACACACGAGCGTTTGAGCCAAGAATTGCTGAAATGTCAACACAGCGGGCAGAAAGTCTCGCTTTCTGAAACTCATTTCCAAATATTATCTTCGTCTTAAGGGCGAGCATGTGGTCCGTGTTACTCACAGCTGAGCCCCTCTCTCTGTACACAGCAGGGACTGATAGCCTTGCATTATAAACTACACACATCAGTGTCACCCTAATGTTTGTAATCAGTGACTCTCCGAAACATATTAGCTGTTCAAATGTTCACTTTGCTCTGGAAACTCATCCTGAGTGTTTTTTACAGAGAAAGACGGAGAGAAACTGATCCTGATGGTGAGTTAAGGAAGAAACAAACTCAAGTTGGTCATCGGAGGATCTAAACAAATCTGTTTTCATTTCTGATGCAGAGATGATCCGCTTGTGGTCGCTCAAGCAGAGCATGTAGATCAAATGAGGGATGTGATCTTGCCATGGCCGGCAACGTATGGTTTGAAAAGTTGTAAAGGAATGACTGCAACAGTCTGAAACTAAATAACATAAACCACAATCTCTGGAGGAGGGAACAAGCAGAGGAGTGGGAGGACTGCTGCGAGGAGAACCGCTGGCCAGGACGCTGACGTTTAGGGGAATATGCAGCAGTTCTGTAATCTCTTTTCCTGATGGCACTCCTCATAATTATAGCCCAGAGTGAATGCTGTATGAAGGCTATTGCTGTCTAAATTATGATTCTTTTCTGCCTCCTGGCCTCATCCCCTCACACACAGCTGTAAAAGTGGGCCCTTTTTTTCATTAAAGGGCCAGGAGGAAGAGTTTCAAATACTTCCCATGGGAGAGCTCATTTCAAGTATCCCTCTGCTTTGTTATTTTAGTAGGGCTTCAAAGGGGCTTTAATCCCTTAATCGCTGCCATGCCTGAGTAAAAGATATAAAACCAAAGAGAAAGAGGGAAAGGAAAGGCAAGAGAAAAAGGGAAAAGTGAGAAGAAAGCTTAAAAACTTGAGTCAAAGTTGTGTTGTTTCTGTGTGGTGACCAACTGTGTGGGAGGGGGGGGGGCACTTGGGGAATCCCAACCCTGAATTAAGACTGTAACTGATCTAAAGATACATCATACCAGATAATGACCAGAACTCAGGTTACAGATACTTTGTGAGAGAGTAAAAGACACATGGAATGTACCGTATTGGGCGTATAAGGTAAGCCGTAGAATTTATGCTGCATGTCCTTCAAGATTTCCGTGGTGGAGCGGTTCTGCGGTTTGCTGTGGTAAATGTGGTCCAAGACTGCATAGAAAATCTGCCCCCAAAAAAGAAATCCCAACAACACAGAATTTATGATGAATAAACTTTTAGCTAAAGAAAGAATAGATGTATAAAATCTGCAAACAAACTATGAGATCTTCAGCTTTCTTCATGGCTTCTGCCTCTTTGGTGTTCATAGTTCTTACTTGCATTGTGTTCTCACAGCTTATTAATGGCGGTAGAAGCAGTGAAATGACCCATAACCAAAGTTACAAATAACTACAACTGATTTTTCAACTTTTGATAAATCCATTAAATTTTGCTATTAATGCCATTAAATTGTGAGAGAAAAAAAAGGAGCACTAAATAGTGAAGAATGACACAAAGATAGAGACAGAAAGATTCATTTCTTTTAGTTTTACGCATGGAAATGGTATTAATGTAACATCACTGTAGTCACTATGGATAACGGTATTAAGCTAGCATATTTGCAAAGGTTGGTTTTTACCTGCAGCTGTGTGTCTGCGGCGCCACACACTTTCTTAGATTCACACAGTCGAGCCACCATACTCTGAGGCAGAGGCTGAGGAGACAATGACAGGATGTATTTGTTAGATAAAAGAAAATCCGAAACACCCAAATCTATCCTCTTACACTGTGTTCCATACATATTATCACACATATGCTATTTTTGTTCTTATGCAGCATGGGATGGTCTGTCGTATTTGTTGCTTAAAACGTGGTTCTTCCTTTTATACCATGGCAGGAAATGATCACTTAGAAACTGCATGCATTTTCATATATGCTCATTTGACACCCTCAGGCATCCGGAAGGGGTCTCTCCCCATTATTCTAGACCAGAGCATCACTCCTCCACCACCTTGCTGATATAGAGCTTTGTTGGGACATGGAGGCCATCCACCAACCACCCAGAACCCCATCCATCTGGACCATCCACCGTAGTACAGCATTCATCGGTGAATAAAACTGTTTGAAAATTAAGTTTCATGTATTTGTGAGCTCACTGCAAATGTTTGTCTTTGTCAGCATTGGTAAAGGGTGGCTGAAATAGAGTTTTATGCACAACGTTCAGCCTCTGGAAAGGTTCTTGATATTCCAGAGTCACCATCAATGGGTTTTAACAGCTTCTGTCTTGATATGATGCAATCACCTGACAGAAACTTTCCTTGACATGCCCTTATCTGAACTAACCTGTTTGCTCTTTGAATCCCACACAATTTTTTTTTTACCAGTACAATGATCTTGCTTGTGCTTTCGTGAAATCTCCAATGTTTTCACACCTTTGGAAGACAATGCACTATTTTACGTCTTTCATTTGAAAAAAGATCCTTCTTTTTCCCCAAACTGCATGAAAACTAAGACTTGCTTAATAATGTAGAACAAAATCTTTAAGTAGTTTCCTTTTAAATAAGCTCACCTGAGAAACCAATGATCAAACCTGACTGAGATTGTAATCAGTGATCTAAAGCAACTGAAGAAGCAACACAAGAAAAATCTTCCACAGAAAAACTAAAACCCAAATGTTTAATTAACTGAAATCCTATGTGTAGAATAACTTAGAACACAGTAAAAATGTGCAATGAATGCATGTGAAAACTATGCATGCTTAAAGATTAATTAAACGCCTCTTAGTTTTCATTCTGAGGGTTTATTTACCTGGCCAGTTTCATAATGTCGTGCAAACTGGCTGACGACTCGGTAGTCTGTGGCAAAGTACTCCATGAGGATGGAAGGGACTTCAGCAAAATCAGTTGCACATCTGGTTCCTAAAGGAGAAATAACTGAACTTGAAAAAATGACAGGAATGACTGACTTAACTATTCTTCTGAGGGTTGATACATAACACCCATTTAAATACTTTGGCTTTCATGCTCAAAGACTTTGCTCAAGGCCAGCAAGTAATTTGAAATCACTCAATGTACTTTATGTCACTGTGATCCTCGTCATAGGCTGCAAGAGTAAAACTAAATGCATTTACATTTGGTGGAAACTGAATTTTTGAAGTAAGGTGTGTACAGAAGTGAGGTAGATAGGGTTAACTAAGAAACAGTACCACTTTAATAAAAAACTTAAATTCCACAAACATGTCTGAACAGGTGTAAACTTAAAAAACAAACAAAAAAAAACAGCCTCCAGATGAGTTAATGGATACTGTAAATAAATGCATTAGAGATCTTGGATTACTTGGTATTCATCAGCTTTGTCTGACAGGTGAAACAATGTTAGATATCAGCTCTAGTAGCCAAGTATCATCTAAATCTCCCCTCAGGACCTACGCTTGATCAGATTTACCTTCCATTTTCACTTCAGCACACTGTAATAAAATACCTTAAACGATGTATACGTACAATGTAACTCAAGCTTGTGACATTTGGGATTACGCAGCCATCATTTTCAGACAAAGAGCTCATAAAACCTCCAACATGGATCACCTCCAAACGCTGGTGGATCATTGTTACTTTGCTAAATCCTGTCTTATTTTCCGAAGTAGAATTAAATTCAAGTCACGCTTTTGAGTTACACATGGTTGCAGTTTTCATTATGTTTAGTGGATGAGTGTGTGTCACTGCACCTGTCACGTGCTGGTAGCGTGTGCGTCCCAGCATAGAGTGCATGGCGTGTCCCATCTCATGGAAGAGGTTCTCCATCATGCCAGGAGTGAGCAGGGTGGGGGCACTCTTGGTGGGGTGGGGCAGACTCAACATCAGCACCACAACAGGCAGCTGGTATTGACCTGTTTCCTGGCACAACCGGCCGCCACGGATGGTGAAGTGGCAATCCTGGAAGAAGGTGAGGAAGAGGAGGTGGTGAGGGTTAAAAAAAGACGAAACAATTAGTGACTAGGATCAGATTACAACTTCTGTTTCTGATCTTAACTGTACATGTTTGTGTTGAGGAATTATGCCAAGAAGAAGAAAAGACTGATGGAGACCTCTGCAAAGAAAAAGTCAATGTTCTTCAAAAAAGACCACTTTGGTCTGTCTGTTGCTTGCTATAGATCACATGGACATTAGGAAGTAATGTTTGAAGGAGGAAAAACTTTGCATTTCAGCAGAATGCGCTTTATCCCATGTGTGAAACATGGTGGTGGCATAATGATGTAGACCTGCTGGGCTGTATCCGTAGCAAAGGTTTACAAACTTAGCTCACTCAGAAATCTGCAATATAGCTTGTAAGGCATTACGCTGAACTGGTTTAGGTGTTACCTGACTGAAATATCCTGTTCTAGTAGTGATCATTTCCCTTAATCAACGTTTTGACCTTTGGTGTACCTCAGGGATCCAGATTGGGTCCTTTTTAATTTAATAAGTTTACATTACTTTTTAGTTTACATTGTACATGCTCTCATTTGGGTTAGTTTTGAGCAGATGTGATATGACCCATCATTTTTATGCTGTCTTGATTTACACTGGATTATTTTTTATCATAAATACATGACAAACTAATATTTGTGTTGTGTTTGTTTAATTGTATTAAACTATGTATATTTCCTTATGTGAAGTGGTGAATTTTTCTAAACCTGATTATTTGATTATGTTTTAGATCATGCAGACTTTATGCAGATCTTAGTATGCACACATTTTTTGACACACCACTGCATTACTGTTTATTATCATTTGTGGTCTGGCTTTAATGGCTTCTGTCTAGTGATCAGTGGGATAAAATAAGATTTATAAGTATTGGATCTAAAGTAAATCTAAAAAAGATGCAAATAAAAAGCAAAACAAACTAAACTAAAAACAAACATATTGTGACCATAAGTAATGTAGTATGTGGTGTGTGCGTTTTTGTACCTGATGAGGTTTTTCTGATCGGTGGAAAAAATCACAGTAGATATATCCCAGTAATCCTTCCGTCTCATGCACCACAGCCTAAATACATACAGAGACAACACACCCAAATGTAATCATACATCCAACGTGCTAACAGTATAGAAAAACTTTGATCCTTGAGAACTATCTTTCTTCTGAAAAAGAGCATAAAAACAGACTTTGGCTACTCCAAAGAGGTACAAACATTTAATTAGCTCTAAGATAAGATCAACACATCCGGAGACATCATAGAAGATTTACCAGTTTGCGGACATCTTCGCTCCACACTTCTCCCACACTGGGATGTTCGGACATGAGAGAGACGCCATACAGCTGGGAAAAAAGGTTGTTCAAGCCCTCCATACAGGCACCAAGAGAAAAGTAGGGACTGTAAAGACTAGGCTCTATGTTGTACCTGGAATGAGGAAAGCAGAAAATAAGAAATGAAAGAGGTAGGGGTGGACGATATGAAGCAAATTTCACATCTCAATCATTTTTACCTTAATCTCAATATACGATATTTATAAATATTTATCTATCTTTTTTTTTTCTTGTCAAGTAACCAAAGAGACAGTTCTAATTTACAGCCTTGAGTGCTAATTGCACTTTTATTAAGAATCAGCAGCACATGTGCATTAAAACAGTTGACAGAAATTAAAGTAGGTGTATATTGAATTAATGAGAAATATTTTTCAATGACCAGAAAAAGAGATACTTTTGACTGAAAACAAGCTATCTCGATATAAATGATATTCCCTCATTCTATATCTCACGTGAAAAAGTCTTGATTTGTTTGAAAATCTCGATATATTGTCCAGCCCTAGAAAGCAGCATTTCTTTTTCAAATCAATAATCTATGTGTTGATACACCAAGATATAGGAAATCCCCAGTACAACACAAAAAAATAACCCTTTTGGTGTTCTGAAACTTTCTAACTAACATAAACAGACTTTAATAATCTGAATAAAAACCCACTGACTGCATAAAGCCACAGCACTATCACGGCTTAGGGTGGTTTCTCTCTTGGGACCACCCATGCTTAAAATAGAGCAGCTCATGCCGCTTTAAAAGGTACTTAGGATAAAGACCACCAAACCAAAATGGTTGTTTAGCTTGAACACTGCATCTGTGCTTTATCAGTGATGAATAACAGACTGCTGCTGAACTCAGCTACCAGCTCTGATTACCACACACACCCTGTATGTCATTTCAATATGGTTTGAGCTCTCAAATGGTTACTGATGGGAATACCAAGATTATGTAAAAAACACGAGTGACTAGTTAAAGGGGAAAGGGGGTGTGACATTGTATGTAATAGAGAACAGAAGCAACTCTTAATTCACATTTCCTGTCTCTGCTCAATGAATATATACCAGATATTAGTCTCTAGTGAGTCAGGAAAGGAAAAGTTATTTTTATTAAGAACAGATCTCTGTAAAAAAGTTAATGGAACTCAATGGACAAATAGAAGCTGAAGTTGTGGCAGCTTAAATGTCTTTAATAAAGTCAAATTAGCTTTGCAGTCCACAAGGGGGAATCCATCTCAGGCAAGGTTCCTACAGTTTACATCAAAACACAAAGAAAACATCGTAAAATCTTTTAAAACTAAAGACACAAAACAAACGTAAAATCATATCATGCAGGTTCCTTAGAGGACATGAAATGAAAATACTTTATTTATCCCTTTTGAGGGAAATTATTGTTTGAGGGAAAGTAAAGATTGCTAAGTTTTTAAGACCTTTCCTGATTCTAACGTGTCATATTATCTTTAACAGGAGCTGGAGATAACATATAAACAACTCCCATGCTTCTCCCCTAACACCTTTTATAGCAAATGACACCTGAAGAAGAGCTGAGATGCAGCAACCACTTGCACCAACCAACAATATGGGATTACAAACATTTAAACCCATCACACAGATACAGATCAACATTCCTTCATCAGATAACAGCCGAAAGAAAAAGTCTTACAAGAGTCAAATACTGACCTTTCGGCACGCAAGACACCACTGAGGAATGGATGATCCCAGGGCATTAGCTCCTGGGAAATAAAAGAGTATTATGGAAAGCTATCTAAAAACAGATGAATGGAAATATCAGAAAAACCTTAATAGAATTTAACAAATTCTAATCACATGTCAGAGGGAGATGTGTAATATTTGCATTTAACTAGATAGTTTGGGAACAAATCCTTACGCGTAAACATCACAATACTTTAAAAAATAAAATTAAAAAATCACTCACAGAATTACGAGGGTTGAGTTTCTTCTTCATGCCTCTCATCATCTCAAAGTCTTTTGCAGTCCTGGGAGATAAAAAGAAAAACATGTTATGAGCTAACTGACTGGAGGCGTTAATTCCTGGCTGTAAGCATCTCTTTCTGCTCAGGGTCAATGGGGGCCAGTGCCTATCCCAGCATGCATTTGGCTGAAGGCAGGGGAACACCCTGGACAGGCTCCCAGGCTAACAAGCTCACAATCATACCAGTGAGTAATTTAGAGCCTCCTAGTCCCCCTGACGTGCATGTTTTCAGTGATACATGTTTGAGTGACACACCACACACAGAATACACTTGTATAAAATAGAAACACAAAAAGCCTGAGGCCTTTCTAATGAGAAACGATGAGGGAAAAATGACAAATCACCATCACTAATAAGTGGGTGCAAATCTGAGTGTAGGCTTTCAGGCAAACCAGACCTTTGGAAAACATGTTAAACAGCCCACCAACTTGTGAAGTTGAAGTATCAAAGGAGACACTTATTTATTAGATTCTTTTAAAGTCAATAAAAGAAAGAAAGAGTGCCAAAGTTAATGTTGGATCAGTACATTTTTGGTCAAATACAAAAAAGAAACTACCTGTTCGACAGCTTGTCTGTTAGTAACTGGAGGAATCTCATCACTGTTTCTACACCAGGAGATAAAAATAGTCAAAAACAAAGGGAGACCAGTTTAAACAAGACTTCGTGTGGTCCGTATTCACACTGAAACTAATCAAATTATTGCAAAAAAAATTTAATCAAGATTAAATTAATCTTGAAACAGGCTACTGAGTCTGGATTTAAAAATGAAAAGGATGTATTAACCTGGTGTTTTGGCCATGGTTCCCTTCAGGGCTCTGTGTCCATAGGACTCGTAACCCACCAGTTTGGCCAGTTTGTATCTGCATTTTAGTAGCTCTTCCAGACAATTCATTAGATCCGCGTTGGGATACAGGTAAACCATATAGGCGATCTCCCTTAGCTGGTTGGAGAGAAGAGAGAATATAGCCAATTACATGCATATAAACAAGGATGCAAAAGTTATAATGATCAATCTGTCTGGTTGGTGGACATAAAAACCATGCATTCAAAAGACCTGATCATAAAATTAGACATTCACATTTATAAACAGAGAATTCAACCTGCTGCTTAAGCTAATTTTAAGCTCTAAAATGTGGCGAAGGTGCCACCTGCTGAGCAAAAAGGGAAATACTCCAGTGAGTCAGATTAAACACATACCAAGTCATCGGGGGAATCTGCATGTAATCCCCCAATTTGAATGAAGCTTCCCTCACTTGCAAAGTGCAGCTGTAGATGTTCAGGAATCACAGATTTAGCAATTCTGTTTGGCATGTGAGAGCCAATCAGAAACTCATTGTTTAGATCCAACAGCTTCACGTGAAGGGCAACAGCTTCTTTCCTCTGCAGGAGAAGAGGACAAATCAGCATATTTGTCACACTGCAAAAGATGGGATTAACAATGTCGACTCTGGAAAAGATCGAAAACTTTATTCATAATCTTGCATTTTTTGGGGTTGCATGTAATTGGCATGAAAATCAAAATTCAACCTCCTGCTTGAGCCGATCTTATGCTCTAAAATGTGGCAAAGGCGCCACCTGCATAATTTGACTTACTCACCAGTTTATCATCCAGATGAATTCCACTGATTTCAAAGTCAAACATGAACAACTCAGCAACTCGCCTGAGAAGGCAAACATAAATGAAAATGTTGTAAAACCCCAATGGATATATAATCATAAATGATTGATATAATTAAGGAAATGCACTGTGTCCTCAACATCTACACACACACACACACACACACACACACACACACACACACACACACACACACACACACACACACACACACA